>OX637533.1:24308060-24908060 GCA_951800035.1 Linnaemya tessellans | reverse complement strand
CGTTTTCAGTTCCGGCGCAATGCATTGCATACATAGGGGTCATCCCCTGTGAGTGCTGGTCCAAGATAAAAAAAAAAAAAAACATTTACCACAAAGGCAGACATTTACCGAGACTACTTCTGTTCCGAGAAGTAAGTATCATCTATTTCAGTTTTTACCTTTTCGAAATTTTTCGAAGAGCAGAATTACGGTCTTTTTATGCCCCGCAAGGATCAATGCGATATGTGTGTCTCTTTTAATGCCAAACAAATAATGCCTGAACAATATAACGATCATATTTAAAAAAAAACAACGTGCTCAAGATGAGAAGAATCTTGACAAAGTCGCGGTGCAAGAAGGAAAATGACACGTTTTTACTATGGATGCATAACTAGTTAAGCTCTGCCCAAATATAAATGCGTCAGCTATATATTTCAAACAACGTCTACAAGTTCATAACTTCACTGTTTACAATATTGCCGATCACCAATGCACTAACTATTGGTGGAAGAATGAGACACAAGGCGATCTGTCTGCTTCAACATTTATTTCCATCATACTATACCATTTGAAAACACATTTTGCTCATCAGATAATTTACCAATAATAATAATAATAAGATCACTAAAGTATTTGAGAAGTGGAGAAGTTCAATTTCAAGTTAACTTTAATGAAAAATACAATAACTTGCCCAACAGAATTAAAAAGTACACAGGATATACTGAACCAAAGCCTTTGAATACTGCTCAGCTTCCAATCCAGTCTAGTAAATGGAAACATCTTCAAGATTTGAAACCGGTTATACTGCCACTAGAATATCATTACTTTTATGAAAATTTAGTTCAGATGGAGTCAAAGTAATAAGAAGCAATGTGACAATGTCCAATTTGTATTACCTTTTTTTTTAATTATGCTTAATTTAATAAAATTACATATTAGAGCAAAAAAACATATATTTTTATTACTGTGCAATAACCGCTATACGCCATAAAAATATTTGAAGATTTCAGTTGCAATACCCGTCATCAACCATATCGCTACGAATAGAGTAAAAAGTTCTATTTTTTTATAAGGGTCACTCAGTAGTCATATTTAAAAAATATTATAGAAGAAAGATCTACTTTCCCAAACTTCCTGTCCTATTTACTCTTTCGCAGATGATAGCAGCCTTTCGCATTCTTATTCATTTAACTGCAGGCCGTCAACGCCTGAAATCGAGACGAGGAGGCAGTTTATGAATGACGTTCTGGATAGCGACCTCGCGAAGATTTCCGAATGGGGTCAGGCGAACAGGGTCGATTTTAATGCCCGTAAGACCCAGTGTTGTATGCTTATGCATCGACGTACGTATGACCATGCTGCTTCATCTGTTTCTATGGGTGGTATTAAGTATTAAGGAGTCAGGGGCTCTTGATGTTCTGGGCATGAAAGTGCAGTGCGATGTCAGATGGACGGAACATGTCTTCCAGGTCGCAAAAGAAGCATTCAAGTGCCTTGGCTTCTTAAGACGGTGCAAGAGATACTTCACCCCTTCTGATCTTCTTAATATTTACACCACTTACATCCGACCGAAGATGGAATACAACTCTCATGTTTGGGCCGGTGCTTCAAAGTCTATTTTGAAGTTACTCGACCGCGTACAGGAGAGGGCGATAAAACTCATCGGACACAGTGGGGTAGCCAACTCTATTGACTTTCTTGAGCATCGTCGCAATGTGGGGTGCGTATCGTTGTTCTATCGTTACAATAATGGCAGGTGCTCTGGTGAAATTAGGGAACTTGTTCCTGAAACCCATTCTTTCTTACGCTCAACGCGTTTTTCATCAAGTGCGCATGCGTTTGTGGTCGATATTCCAACGAATCGCACTACGCATTACAGAGAAAATTCGTTTTTTGGCCGAACCGTCCGTATGTGGAACAAACTACCTGCAGATGTCTTCCCCGCCAATTACAATTTGAGGGGGTTCAAGTCGAATATCCACAGACACTACTCCCTTTATCCTCCTTCCCAAAATCTATTTTCCTAGTTCCCGCACAATGCACTGCATATGTAGGGGTTATCCCCTGAGTGCTGGTCCTACTCCTAGAAAAAAAAAAAAAAAAAAGTTGCTTTTATAACCCTGGTATCTCTTAACCCATATGTCTACACAGGTGGAAATAGTTTTTAGCTAAACAATTTTTAAAATGTATAATTCCTTTATGTGTTCTTAACCCATTATTTAAATATTTGTTCAACATGCCTGTAGCACACTGGCGAGACTTAAGCTATTAAGTTTGAAATGGATTTTGCCAGTCATTATAAAAACTGCTTATCACTCTTGACTCCGCTCTAAACTTTATCTTCTATTTCGACCATTTTCTTAGGAATGCAAAAGATTACAGGCAGCACCCGCACACACGCACCCACACATGACAAACATAAATCTTTACATTTTATAATATCCTTAAATATATCAGAGCGAGTGCGCCCGTAAATTCATAAATTTTGTATGAATTTTTCTTAATTTTCTACTCCTTGTTGACCTGATAATTTAATTATGGTTAACTTAAATTAAGTACGTCCTTATGCAGTAAGAATGTGTAAAGACACATTCAAATGTTTGCTGACAAACACGGGCTTGTGAACGCAATCGTATACAAATTTACATCTTTAGGGCTGGGGGTTTATCTCAGCACAGCCAGTGTATATGGCGTTATATGTTTGCGCTGGTGTTTATGTTAATTTTAATATTTATGCGTCTCTAAAGATATTGCACTGTTTGTTTTGGGCGTGTTATGACTATTGGCGTGTGTGTGCTGTGGGATCGCTTAGAAGTTGTAAATTGTTATGTGCGACGCTCACTTACTCGTATGTGTCGACGCACTTAATTTTATTCGAATGTCAACGCTATAACATCAAAGATGAATTTTTTTTTGAGCGCTTTGTTAACGCGTAATAAAACGCTTGATATAGAGCAGCGTTTAAATTTACAAATTGAATATTTTCTGACAATGGAATTCGGTGTAGGAAGCTGAAATATTTGATGACGGTTTTCTTGGGCGTTGTATTACTTGTCTTAATAAACACATGTGGGCCACTCCACAGAGATGTCGATTCTTTTTTCTGGCGTTACGTTAAAAATAATGGTGTTCGATTTAAAAAAAAAGATGGATTATTTCTAAATTTCGTTATACACTTGCCAGAAAAAGTATACGCACAAGACAAATAATTATAAAAGAAAGTGTTTAAAAATTGCTAAATGAAGAATCTTTATTTATCAACATTATTTAAGTCGTTAAAATGCTATAAATATAAAACAAAAATAGAAATTATTAACTCTTAAAAAAGAAAACTGTGGGCTCAAAATATAATAATAAATTTTTTTAAAATCGTTTATTCGACATATTGTATCCATTGAATTAGTGCATTTTGTTTGTTATGTGATTA
Organism: Linnaemya tessellans; assembly: GCA_951800035.1. Classification (NCBI taxonomy): domain Eukaryota; kingdom Metazoa; phylum Arthropoda; class Insecta; order Diptera; family Tachinidae; genus Linnaemya; species Linnaemya tessellans. The sequence continues at coordinate 24,904,654 of OX637533.1, read as the reverse complement.
TGTAATTTTTCCAGGGTTGGAAAAATTTAATTTTTTTTTGGCACATGCAATATTTTGTAGTACATGTAATAACCAAAATGGTTGCAAAATTCGAGTATTTCTTAAACAAAACTACTTTATACCTCATAAAGATTTGCGTTGATAAAGAAAATTTTAAAAAATTTAAATTTCGCTTCCAGGGTTGGGAAACTGAATTTTTTTTTATACATAAAAGTAACTACTTTTTAATTTTTAAGAAATTTGCGATGAAAGAATACAATTTGTTAAATATTTACAATACTTGTCCATGTAGTAAGTTGCTTTAACGCCCACTAAAGGGGGCGTGGGTTCACAAATTGTCAATGCTTTGAACCTTCTTTGGCAAAAAAAATATATGATTGTCTTAACAAAATTAAATCATTAGGATGCCTCTGTGGCTGATGGGTAGCAATGCTAGCCTGTCAGTCTGGGTTGTGGTCTCGATTCCCACTGACGACTCTGAGTGACAAGCAACTCGCCTCTCGGGTTACGTTTATTATTAAAAAAAAAACAAGTAAAAACGTTATATTCGACCGGGTTGAATCTTAAATACCCTCCAAATATTTAGTAAGTGAATTTAAAATGTTTAACTTGGTGGGACAGAGTTGCTTTATATAATATCGTACGTCAACGCCCACTAAAGGGGGCGGGGTTCAAAAATAGACAATGCCATGTTTTCCACACACGAACGTATGGGCGTTGCTAGACCGTCTTAGACTTCAGCACTAATCAAGAATATATATACTTTATGGGGTCAAATTCTTTTTTTAAACTGTATTTTGGTGGTGTCGCTCTGGCAAGGACTGTGGGGGAAACATTTCATCTTTGTCATAAAACTCTAAAAATAAATGCTTAGGATAATTATATACAATATAAATTTTTTTATTTTTTTTAGGGTCATTTACGGTGAAAAAGGGGGGGGAAGGGGGTAGGGCAGAAACAGGCAGTCATAAAACTCCAAAAATAAATGCATGGGATAATTGTGTACAAAATTAAAAAAAAATCTTTTTTGGTAAGGTCATTTAGAGGGGCAAAGGGGGAGGAGGGGGTAGGGCAGAAATTGGCAGTCATAAAACTCTAAAAATAAATGCTTGGGATAATTGAATACAAAATAAATTTTTTTTTAGGTCATTTAGAGGGTGAAGGGGGGGAGGGGGTAAGGCAGAGTAGTACCAGGTTTCGTCTCACCTTCGTCATTAAAGCTTAAAAACGTTATTTTTAAGGAATGTAGGCTTAAGTAAAACAAGTTGTTAAATTTTTATGCTATTTTTGCATATAATAACGCCCACTAAAGTGGGCGGGGTCCAAAAATAATTTATTTTTATTTTATGAATATATAAAAATATATCATTTGCTTAACAAAATTACAAAGAAACTTTAAAAATTATTAAGAAATTTAAAATATTTTATTTTATTTTATGGCGTTGGACCGTATTTGACATAAAAATATATCATTTGCTTAACAAAATAACCAAAAAACTTTAAAAATTATGTTGTTTTTTTTTTGGGTTGGTTTAGTTCTTCTTAGGGGAACTCTTTTCCCTCTTGCCCGATTTAGCCCATCTCCGAATTTAACTAAAGCTTCAAAATATATGAACTAAGCTTCAAAATATATTTATACCAAATTTCAAGAGTCTAGCTCTTTTCGTTTGGACTGAATCGTGATTTCCACAGACGGGCGGACGGATTTCATCACTCATCAAGAATATAATACTTTATGGGGTCTGAGATGGTTACTTCGATGCGTTACAAACGGAATGACAAAGTGAATATACGCTCCAAATTCTTTTTTGGAGGGTATAAAAAACTTCAAAAATTATGTTGTTTTCAAGAAGTTCGTTTAGATCTTTTTAGGAGAAGTTTTTCTTTCCCGATTCAGCCCATTAACGAACTTGACCGTGCTATCCTTAAAAATTTATTTATTGCAAATTTCAAGGGTCTTTAGTCTTTTCTTTTGGACAAAAACGTAGTTTTCACAGACGGACGGACGGACGGACTGGTGGATGGTCGTTGCTAGATCGTCTTAGATTTTATCACTGATCAAGAATAATACCTTATGGGGTCTTAGAGGGATATTTCGCAGTGTTACACACGGAATTGCAATTTTTATTTTTATGGAGGATATAAAAACTCATTGGAGTGTTCGAATAAATTGAATAGACAATTCTCTGTTAACTTGTGGCGGTTAAACAGAAGTTAAACCTAAATTCTGGTTAAAGTTCTTGTTAATTTTAAACCATACATTGCGGTTTATGTTCATATTCTAGGGAAACACTTTTAGGGAAAAACTTTTTTATAGTTTAATCATAATTTTCATTACGAGTACTTCGTGTTAAACATTAAGCAGCAAAAGGCTTAAAAAGTTCAGTATTTTGTGCAGTACAAATCCCTTTTCATATCAAAAGCTCTGTTCCTTAACGTATTTTTAATGCCACTCTGACTTGTGTTATACGGATTACACGATTTTTCTTTTGAGTGTATGCTTGCAAGCAGTCGAACATATTTGCCTCGCGTATTACACGTATTTCCTGCTAATGGAAGTATTTATTTGAATTGTTATTATTTTTTTTTAATAATTTCAATATTACATGGAATTGTTGCGTACAATAAAAAATATTACGCACATTTCTTGCAAAAGCTTAAACTGTATATTTAAATATCATCATCAGCCAGCATTCTTGGCAGTTTGTCGGGGAGTGTTCTTCATGTTTTTGCTTATTTCCTTTAGCTCAACCATTGTTTCCTTAATTCTTTATATTTTTTAATGTTGCATAAATAAATTTTTATTATTCAGCAAGAAAATATAAATATATTTATTATAAAACGCTATTTTCCATTTAAAGAACTTTTAACCTCATAACGTCAGTTATTTATTAGAGGAAAATGATAATTCGAGTTCATAAAGTATATGAAAATAAATTTTTTATTGCTTTTCTGTTTTAGCTTGACTTGTACCGAAGCAGTTAACATGTTCTACTAACTGGCTTTAGCTTGTAGATAAAAAACTTTTGCTACCGCTGGGATATGATGATGATATTTAAAATGATTGTAATATGCATATGAATATAAAATTAATTATTTGCAGACTTTAATAGACGCCTTAAACACATGCTGAAACATCATAAAAGTTGTTAATGCTGGTTCATTATTAATAAGTTGGGAGCTGATTTCAATTACAATTACTTATCTGATATTATACATGTGGAAAGGACAAGAGAAGCATTAGGCTTAACTTTTGCTGTACGAAAGCCGAAACCCAGCCGTTGGGTAGAGGGGAATTTCAATTAACCATAACGAGTTTAAAATAAATTCCTTGTAATGCAAGCATTGTTGTCCCTGGACTCTTGACTTTAATTGCTGAAAATGTTAGAAATAAATGGCAGTTGACAGTAATGACAAGACTGTGTTGAAAGGGCTCATTTATATTTATTTTTACACACAGTTAGAAGAGCTTCTTAGGACAATAAAATAAGAAGATCTGACAAAAATTTGATGTTATAATATTTTACCCACGACTTTTTTCACGAAGAATGTGTAAAATATCAGCTAATGTGTACTGGACCAAAATTTAAAACTTTTTAATACCCTTCACAAAAAAGTGAAAGGGTATATACTCGTATATATGTTTGTCATTCCGTGTGAAATTTCTTCGATATCAATATAGGACCCCATAAGGTATATATATTCTAAATCCTTATGAATAGCGATGACGATTGAGCGATGTCCGTCTGTCCGTCCGTCTGTACGTTTTTCATAAGCCTCCAGAAGAGCTAGAGACTTCGTTTTTGGACCGTTGGATTGGAAATGAACTTATATAGATTGCTATTGAAATTCAGACAGATGCGAAGCACGGTTCCAGAGCTGGGAAGCTTACACCTATTTCTCGACGCAAAATTTTTACCAAAAATCCACTATTTTTTTATGTTTGTAAATTAAAACTATTTCGTGCCTTGGGAAGCCTCAATAGTCTCTTAAAAACAAAAAAAAAATTTTAAAAAAATCTCCAGGGACGGGAAATTAAAATTTTTTTTCGGCCCATTCCGTATTTTGTAGTACATGTAGTAACTAACATTTTTAAAAATTGTAAGGTTCTCTTTAACAAAACCTCTTTATACGTCATGAATTAAAATTTTACTTCCAGGGGTGGGATATTGAATTTTTTTATAAGTGAAAGTAATCAAACAGGCATCTGATGTTGCTTGTTTTTGCTAACTAAAACTGTCTTATAATTTAGGAAGAACAAAATTGGTATCAAATATTCAAAAATAAAAAATTAAATTTCGAATCCAGGGATGGACAAATGCAATATTTAATAGTACATAAAAATAACCAAAATGGTTAAAAATTTGAAATTTTACCTCATGAAGCGTTGAACAGATAAAAAAACAAAATAAAAAATTAAAATTTCGCTTCCAGGGTTGGGAAAATTAAAATTTTTTTTGGTACATGCAATATTTGGTAGTACATGTAATAACCAAACAGGTTACAAAATTTTAGTTTTTCTTAAACAAAACTACTTTATACCTCATGAAGATTTGCATTGATAAAAAAATTTTAAAAATTAAAATTTCGCTTCCAGGACTGGGAAATTTAACTTTTTTTATACATAAAAGTAACCAAAAAGGAAGCTAACGTCGGTTTTTTACTAATTAAAACTATTTTGTAGTTCAAGAAAAACAATATTGATGTCAAAAATTAAAAAATTGAAAATTTAGATTCCAGAGCTGGATAACTGAAAAATATTGTAGTACATGAAAGTGACCAAAATGGTTACAAATATTAAGTTTTTGTTGAATAAAACTATTTCATGCCTCATTAAGAGTTGCATTGGTAAAAAAATTTAAATTTCCTTTCCAGGGTTGGGAAACTGAAATATTTTATCTGCATAAAAGTAATCAAAAAGGGAATTGACGTGTTTTTTTTTGCGAATTAAAAATGTTTTTTAATTCAGGAAGAAAAAAATTGGTATTAAAATGTTAAAAAATCAAAATTTCAACTCCAGGGTTGGACAATTGATATATTTTTTGGCACATGAAAGTGACTAAAAAGTTTAAAAATTTTAATTTTTTTTTTGTCAAGTAAAACTATGTTACACCTTACTAAGAATTGGATTGGTTAAAAATTAAAAATTCGGTTCCAGGGCTGGAAAATCGAAATTTTTTGGTACATACATTTGGTACCCACATAAATTCCCAATTTTCGTTTTTTTCAGTGAATTCAACATATTTTTTATACTTCGCTATGATTTGAATTTGTACTAAAAATTTTTAAATTAAAAATTCGATTCCAGGGTTGGAAAATCGAAATTTTTTGGTACATAAAATTAACTATATAAGTTCCCAATTTTGGTTTTTTTGAGTGAATTAAACATATTTTATACTTCGCCAAAAATTAAATTGGTATTAAAAATTTAAAAAACCAAAAATTAGGTTCCAGGGTTGGAATATCGAAATTTTTTAGTACATAAAATTAGCCATATAAGTTCCTAATTTTGGTTTTTTATGGATGAAATTTCTTTTATACTTCGGGAGGAGTTAAATTGGTATTAAAAACCAAAAAAATTAAAAATCCAATTTCAGGGTTGGAATATCGGAATTTTCTGATTCATAAAAGTAACCATATTATTTGTTATTTTTGATTTTTATGATGAATTATACCTACTTCATATATCAGGAAGAAATAAATTGATATTAAAAACCAAAAAAATTTAAAAGGCGGTTCTACGGTTGGACAACTACAACTTTTTGGGGTACATGAAACGAATTTTTTCTTTCTGTTTGCAAATTAAAAATATATAATATTTTTGAAAGACGTTCAGAGGTATTAGAAATAAGAAAAGCCAAACATTTAGCTTTCTAGCCGAAAAATTTAAACGTTTTGTTAAATATAAAAGTAAATGATAACTTCATTTTGACTTTTAATTAAACTTACTTTCCGTTTTAGCAAGAAAGAAAGAAGAATTACATCTGTGAAGGTAAATACCCTTCACAGCCGAATATAGCACTTTCACTTATTGGTTCTACTTTTAATAATTTCATATGCACATACAAAGATTCGATCACCCTTGACTACTCAATACGATCAACAGAAAAGAGTACAAGTCATTATAAAAAGTGCAAGTTATTATAAAAGGTGCAAGTCATCATAAAAAGTGCTAATTATCAAGAAAAATGCATGTCATTATTAAAAGTGCAAGTCATAATAAAAGGTGTAAGTCATTATAAAAAGGGCAATTCATCATAAAAAGTGCAAGTCCATATCAAAGAGACAATTCATCATAAAAAATGCAAGTCATTATGAAAAGTGCAAGTCATCATAAAAAATGCAAGTCATCATTAAAAGTGCAAGTCATTATGAAAAGTGCAAGTTATAATAAAAGGTGCAAGTCATTATAAAAGGTGCAAGTAATCATAAAAAGTGCAAGTCATTATAAAAGGGGCAATTCATCATAAAAAGTGCAAGTCATTATAAAAGGGGCAATTCATCATAAAAAGTGCAAGTCATTATGAAAAGTGCAAGTCATCAAAGAAAATGCAAGTCATCATAAAAAGTGCAAGTCATCATGAAATATGCAAGTCATAATAAAAAGTGCAAGTCATCATAAAAAGTGCAAGTCATTATGAAAAGTGCAAGTTATAATAAAAGGTGCAAGTCATTATAAGAGGTGCAAGTAATCATAAAAAGTGCAAGTCATCATAAAAAGTGCAAGTCATCATGAAAAGTGCAAAGCATCATGAAAAATGCATGTCATTATTAAAAGTGCAAGTCATGATAAAAGGTGCAAGTCATTATAAAAAGGGCAATTCATCATAGAAAGTGCAAGTCATCATAAAAAATGCAAATCATCATAAAATGTGCAAGTCATCATGAAATATGCAAGTCATTATAAAAAGTGCAACTCATTATAAAAAGTGCAAGTCATTATGAAAAATGCATGTCATTATTAAAAGTGCAAGTCATAATAAAAAGTGCATTTTAGTGGATTTATATCGAATAAAAATTGTTTGTTGTATTTTCTGGAATTTCAAATTCTATGGTTTTGCTTGTGTAATTCTCAATTAATTTTTGGGAGTTTATGTATAAGCTGAGAGGTTTTGTTATTTTGAAATTAGATTAAAGTCTGCTGATGATTTGGTGTAAGAAGCAATGAAATGCAGGCATATAGACACACTTGACCACATAACAAATAAAAAGCATTAAATATAAATTGTAATGAATGCGGTAATTTTAGTTCACCTGAGTCCAAATAACGGCATTCGTCATCAATCGTATTTTGTATTTAAATTATATTGAAACTTCGATCGATATCGAATGCGGTAAATCGACTCCTGAGTTTGAAACAAAAACATAATAAATAATTTGAAATAGTTGCAGTTATTTTGCTAAGCATTTTACATTTCTTTTCTTAAATTTTGTATAAGATTAATATACACATTTTCTTTGCAAATATGTAAATTGTTTATGAACTTTCTTTTAAATCAAGTTGCAGGATAAACTAGAAGAAAAACAATTACTGATAATGCTAATTGCTTAAAAATGTCTACTATTTGAGTCAGTCGTACTTGATTATGTTGATTGGGCTCTTGCTGTTCTAAATAAAACATTTTTCTAATTGTATTTTCTTTGTTAGTCTAATGCGGCAGTTAGTCGAGATAAACTCAAAAGTTTTTCAACAAATTTAAATTAATAAATTAGAAATGAAAGCAAAATAAATTTGTTTATAAATAATATATAAAATAATTTAGGCTCGTATTTATCTTAAGACACAAGCAAATAGAACGCAATTGTATGCCACACATAATAAGATGTTTGTAGTTCGATAATTCCAATTTAAGCCTTATTATATATAGTTTAGTATTATTTATTTGATTTGTGGGTCGTCTGCTTAGACAGCACACTTATGTGTATGTGTGTGTGTGTGTGTGTATGTATTTCCGAAGCACAATAAATTTTTTGTTGATACAATGAAAGCAAACAACTACAAGCAAAAAAAAAAAGGTTTCGAAATGCCATCATAATCAACCAGGAAACATAAATTTTACATAAAATTTAAATTCATAAACTTCCTTTCGTTATTGTTATTTGGTTATTTGCAAAAACTTAAACAACAATAAACAAAAACTCTTGTGTACGTTTGAAAAGAAAAAAATTCGTATTTTACATACAATTATTTCTAAATATACGAACTGAATATAAATTACACTCAAAGTCATGTGAATACAATCGAAAAGAAGAACATTTGAAAGAACACAATAAAATAAAATTACACGATTGCTTGCAATCTGTCAGTGTCGCATGTGTAAAGCATTTGATAATAGGCTGTTGATGAAAAAGAAAAATGCTTTTTTTTTGTTATTCAAAATTATAGGCCATTTAACACGTTTTTTAGATTTTTACGAACATCAACAAACCCTAAAATGCAAATTTAACAAAATTTGCACAATTTTATTTGGAAATATTTATTATTCTTTTTGGTTTGCTTGATTGATTTACGTGAGTGCGCCTAGAAGCAGTCATTCAAGTGGAATATAGATGATTCTTTTCTGACAAAACACTCCAATCGCTGGTGTCAACTAGTAGTAGATTTTGCTTATTGAAACTCAAACCAACCCATCATATGACCATGTCACCTATTATAAACATGTCACTTGGAACTCTGAAAGATCATTTAGCACAATCGAAAAGTACAACCTTGTGTCTCGAAAGATGCCATTCATTTTAACACATCAGTTACGAAATACTTCAGATAGTGGCATACAATTATAAGTTTCACAAAAATAAATATAAAATTACAATTGATCTATTCTTATTTTGTTTGATGTCGGCAATATCTGGCATCTCTCTGAAGGATCTTCCAACAGGGTATTATGAACTTTGAGAGTTGATAATAGCAAAGTGGTTAAAATTAAAATGAACGGATAAAACATTTATTAAGAGCTGCAAATAATAAAATTGTTTTATCAAAATACGTGTTCTATTTGGGTAAAGTGCCGTTTCGCTCATTTCACATTCGCCATAATCTTCCTACCGGAAAGAATATTCGCAATGTGGTGGATAAATTTGAGTCCACGTGTTCAGTAAACGATCGGGCAACACCCGTTCGTCGTCGAAACGCCTGATCTGCCGAAAACATTGACTTTGTCTGTGAGAACATACATGAAAATCGGAGGCTGTGGATTTCGTGTCACTCACAAGAACTTGGCCTTTCGAAGACCACACCTTGGAGAATTTTGCTTCGTGACTTGGGCCATTAATATAAAATTCAACTGATGCAGAAGCTGTAAATAAACGAGCGTAGATAATGACATTTCTTTGCTGGCAGGGCTGTGTATGAGTTGGGTGGGAACTGATCCCAATTTTCATTGAAAAATTATATTCAGAGATGAAGCCAATTTCTAGATGAATGGGTTCATGAGAAAACAAATTTTTCGATTTTGGGACGATACCAATCCACAAAAGACCTACAAGCATCTGGTCACTGTTTGTAGTGTATTTCGGTCTGGTAGCATCATTTGTTCATATTTCCTTGGTGACGACACTTGCAAGGCCTTTAAGTCAACAGCGAGCGCCAAAGGTCGATGATGACAAACTCCTTTTTGTCTGAATTGGACACCAACGTCATGTGGTTTCAAAAGGGCAGTACGTAATCTGCAGCTTATGTGGATTTGATGTGAACTGGTCACCGAGATCAAACGATCCCTTAGACTTTTTCTTGTGCGGTTGTCACAAGTATATGCGATTGAAGCCACAACCCGCAGAGATCCAACAACATAAACCATGCTATCAGATAAAGTACGTCTGATTTATGCACCAGAGTCAGGGAAAATTAGACATTTTGGATACGTCCTAGGCGAACATTTGAACGCATAATTGCATCTGTTGTTGTTTCAAACTTATAAAAAAATTGTTGATGATATCGCACACACTCTTTTTATATCCTCCAAAAAAGAATTCGACGATATACTCATTTTGTCATTCCGTGTGTAACGCAGCGAAATATCCCTCTAAGGCACCATGAAGTATGTATGTATGTATGTATGTATGTATGAATGTATGTATGTATGTATGTATGTGTGTATGTATGTATGTACGTATGAATGTATGTATGTATGTATGTATTCTTGATCAGTGATGAAATCTAAACTGATCTCGCAATGTCCGCCCGTCCGACCGTCTGTGGAAATCACGATACAGTTCAAACAAAAATACCCAGATTTTTGAAATTTTGTATCAATGAATTTTGAAGGATTGCAAATCAAGTTCGTAAATGGGCTGAGCCGGGTCAGAGACAAAAATGTGTCCCTAAGAAGAACTAAACCAACCTCTAAAATCAAAAAGTAATTTCTAAAGTTTTTTCGTAATTTTGTTAAGCAATTGATATATTTTTAAGTCAAAGAAGGTTCAAGGCGTTGAACTTGTAGCCAGAAAATCAGAAAAATCTATTTTTGGAACCCCCTCTCTTTAGTGGTCGTTTAAGTAACATTTTACATGAAAATTTCGGTAAATATTTGACAAATTGTATTCCTTAAGCTTGTAATGCCCAAAAATTTAATTTTTTAGCTTTTACGAAGACGGTAAGATGTTCTCTGATCCTTTCCTCTCCTCCCCTAAATGACCCAATCAAAAAACTACTTTTTTTTCTACGATTAATTGCTAAATATTTGGAGGATGTGGACCTGTTCGTAAATGCAACATTGCGCTGCATAAAATGATTACTTTGCACTGCCACTGCTAATCCTACTCGTTCATTAGATCAAACATTTCTATATTTTATTTTTATACCCTTCACAAAAAAGTGAAAGGGTATATACAGGTTTGTCATTCTGTGTGTAATTTCTTCGATATCAATATGGGACCCTATAAAGTATATATATTCTGGATCCTTATGAATAGGGATGACGATTGAGCGATGTCCGTCTGTCTGTCTGTACGTGACGGTTTTTTCAAGCCCCCAGAAGAGCTAGAGACTTCGTTCTTGGACGGTTGGATTGGAAATGAGCTTAAATAGAGTGGTATTGAAATTCAGAAAGATCCGAAGTACGGTTCCAGAGCTGGGAAGCTTACACCTATTTCTTGACGCAATATTTAAACCAAAAATCTATTATTTTTTTTAATGTTTGTAAATTAAACATATTTCTTGCTTTGGGGAGCCTCAATGGTCTATTAAAAACTAAAAAAATAAAATTTTTTTCCAGGGATGGGAAATTAAAATTTTTTTTCGGCCTATTCCGTATTTTGTAGTACATGTAGTAACTAAAATTGTTAAAAATTTCAAATTTTTCTTTAACAAAACCTCTTTATACGTCATGAATATTTGCATTAACCAAAAAAATAATTTTTTAAATTCAAAGTTTGCTTCCAGGGATGGAAATTGCATTGCTTTTATACTTGAAAGTAATCAAACAAGCAACTGATGTTGTTTTTTTTTTTGCTAACTAAAACTGTCTTATAATTTAGTATAAACGAAATTGGTATCAAAAATTCAAAACTAACAAATTAAATTTCGAATCCAAGGATGAACAAGAGCAATATTTTGTAGTACATGAAAGTGGCCAATATGGTTAAAAAATATAAATTTTTCTTAAATAAAACTACTTTATACCTCAAGAAGACTTGCACTGATAAAAAATAAAAATATTAAATTTCGGTTCCAGGGTTAGGAAAATGAAAGTTTTTTTTTTTTTTTTTTGGTACATGCAATATTTTGTTGTACATGTAATAACCACAATTGTTATAAATTTTGAGTTTTTCTTAAATAAAATCACTTTGTGCTTCATGGAGATTTGCATTGATAAAAAAATTTTAAAAATTTAAATTTCGCTTCCAGGGTTGGGAAATTGAAATTTTGTATACATAAAAATAACCAAAATGGTTAAAAATTTAAAATGTTTCTTCAATAAAACTACTTTATACCTCATAAAGAATCGCATTTAAAAAAAATAAAAAAAAACAAATTAAATTTCAATTGCAGGGCTGGGAAATTGAAAGTTTTTTTGGTACATGCAATATATTGTACAACATGAAAGTGACAAAAATGGTTGCAAATTTTAAGATGTTCCTAAATAAAACTACTTTATAAGTAATGAAAACTAGCATTGGTAAAAAAAGAAAACAAAAATGAAAATTTCGTTCCCAGGGATGGGAAATTGAATTATATATATGATTTATATATAAAAGTAACAAAAGACGCAATTGACGTTGTTGTTTTTGCTATTTAAAGCTGTTTTATAATTCAGGAAGAGCAAAATTGGTATTAAAATCTTAAAAAATCAAAACTTCGACTTCAGGATTGGACAAATGAAATTTTTTATGGTACATGAAAGTGACCAATAAGTTTAAAAATTAAAATTAACTTTTTTATTGTATTCTGATATTTTTAAGCTTAAGGTCTCTTTATTTTAATTTAATTTTTAATTTAAATATTTCGTCACTCCTTTGTGTGACTTCTTCAGGAAATTAATTATTTTATTAATAAAAAATTAATAAAATAATAATAATAATAATAAAATAATTAATTTCCTGAAGAAGTCACACAAAGGAGTGACGAAATATTTAAATTAAAAATTAAATTAAAATAAAGAGACCTTAAGCTTAAAAATATCAGAATACAATAATAATTAAAAAGAGGTCAAGAAACCAGATGAATTTTAACTTTTTTGTAAAGTAAAACTATGTTAGACCTCACTAAGAATCGCATTGGTAAAAAAATAAAAATTCGCTTCCAGAGTTTGAAAATCGAAATATTTTTGGTACATAAAAGTTCCCACATAAATATCAAATTTTGTTTTTTAGTGAGTTAAACCTATTTTATATTTCAGAAAAAATTAAATTAGTATTAAAAATTCGGTTCCAGGGTTAGAAAATCGAAATTTTTTCTGTACATAAAATTATCCATATAAGTTCCTAATTTAGGTTTTATGTGGATGAAATCTTTTTTTTATACTTCGGAAAGAGTTAAATTGGTATTAAAAACCAAAAAAATCTAAAAGACGATTCTACGGTTGGACAATTAGAACTTTTTGGGTTACATGAAACGGATTTTTACTTTTTGTTTTTAAATTAAACATATTTAATATTTTTGAAAAACGGTTAGAGTTATTAGAAATAAGAACAGCCAAACATTTAGCTTCCTAGCCGCAAAATTTAAAGGTTTTTTTAAATATAAAAGTAACAGATGACATCATTTTGATTTTTTAATTAAACCTACTTTCTGTTTTGGCAACAAAGATAGAAAGAGGAATTACATCTGTGAAGGGTATTTAAGATGCGGCACTGCCGAATATAGATAGCACTTTTACTTGTTTCTTTTGCTATATTCGTTGTTGCGTTGACATAAAAAGTAGTTTCAAATTGTTCTGCGGTTTAATGAAACCGAACGGAATAGTAGCTTAAACCATTCCAATCGGAATCGTAACTACGGAATTATATTTATTCCAAACAGAATTGATGACGTGCCTGATTATAAAGGTTTCTCCAATGCTGTAACTTTATACGTCCTCATAGGCCTCGGGTTGGTATGTAAGCACATCTTGGAGATAATATGATAAACTTACTATCTGATTGATTTGTGAATTAAAACAAAAGATTATATACTTACTTAATTTATCCTTATAGTTGGCTCCTATAAATAGAAAAAGATACCAAGCACGCAAGCATGGAAAGTTAATATTCGACATATAGAAAAAGCCAGCAAAAACGGGGAGAGATTGTGTCAACTGAAAAACCATAAAAATATGACAACATTTTTTAAAACATGCTGTTGTAAAATATCGTAATAAAAATCTAAGTATATAAATAACAAGTGGATGTAATAAAAATAAGATGAAGCAGGCCGCTATAAACAACAACAAATCTACTCTCTTGTAAACTCAAATGCTTTTCGAAGAAAGTTTCTCTACATAAATTTTACATAAGCTGTTGAGGATGAGATATGTTAAGTTCAAGAGCTCGAAATATTTTGCTAAGTAATAAAAACTTGTACAAATTTTCTGTACTACGAAATAGTGGAGAAAATTATTAAATGCGGGATTTCGTCTACAGACAAAAGGCGTGTGTAGTGTGGGATAATAAAATTTCTTCATAGTTTTTTTTTTTTGTTAACAAATTACAAAATCAAACAAAAGCATTCGATTTTCATTGTAGGCATTTAAAATGACGAGTTTTTAAATTGCCAAATCTTTTGTTTTTTTTTTGGCACTTTTGAAATGGCCACTAGAGATCCCATAAATTTATGCGACTCATACTTTAAGTTGACTATTAATCTGGAAACTCTTTTCCCCTTTATTCATACACAAAACAAATCTATCACAATCGCAGAAATATATACACACGCACATATACCCTCATATTCATAAAATTTAAAATAGGTTTTGAAATGTATTTTATTAAAAAATTGTTCGTAAAAAATTTTCTTAAAATAGATTTCAAACACATTTCTTTATGAATACTGGGGATAGAATTTAAAAAATAAAATCAAGTCGTAGTAAAAAGAAATATTAAAATATACATGCGTGACAATAGAATTCCTGCCTACTCTTATGCTGCCATTTTATGTGTGATCAAAACAGATTGCCGTGGCGACACTCAACGGCTAAGTGTCGTCCAAGAAATAATTTTATTTATTATCTACAAACTGCTAAGAAAGTCCCAAAGTTAACGCCAGATAGGCAACAGATAGAGAGCACAACTTTTAATGTTGATATTAAACGTCAGATATGGTACAATAATGACAACACTTTGTTGTATTTTATAACGTTTTAACTTCTGCTGGCTAGAGTTGCCAACATGCTGCTGGGCCCAATATCGGCCAACTTGTTACTAACTCAATATCAGGTAGTGGAGTAAGATGGTGTAACTTCGGATATTGTTCAATATACTGGCAGCAGGGATGAATCCATTGACTTCCAGAGTAATTAATCCCCCTTATTCTATTTGTCAACGTCAACGTCACGTCAATACACTTCTATACTCATTATCTTCAACAATTGCCAATTTCTCACAACGTTTTGCTATATTCAACGACATAGAGAGTAGTAAGAGGCTGTCAGATGTAGTTAATTGTTGCACAGAAAGGGTATGTAAGTGTCCTATTTTTGATGTTGTCTTGACGTGACGTTGACGTTGACAAATAGAATAAACGGAAATATTTTAAAATGTTCCTTATATATAAATTGAGCTTCAAATAAGTAGGTTAGGTTAGGTTAGGTTAGAGGGCCGTTGTCCCTGGCGGGACAATCCACTTGGGTCCGTCGCATCGGTCCCTTTGTGATGCCCTTAAGCAGAGGACCTCCTAAGGGATGTCCTCCGCCGTTTCAAACCAAATATGTAAGAAGGTTATATTCAAGCGGATCGAATTTTAAATACGCTCCATGTATTTTTGTTCTATTGTTTTATATATATTTTTATTCTTTTATATCAACGCGCACAAAAAAGGACGGAGATAACGCAAAACTGTTTAACCCTTAAGTATCCACCTAATTTGTGTGGCACAAACTGCCACCTGGGCCTGGCTGGGACCACTTCTATTTTAACTGAAAATTGACAGTATATTTAAAAGTACTTGGTAAGAAAACCCATATATTAATAAAATTCATTTTCTCCTTGATTTTCCTCTTGTGCTTCACCTGACTCTCTACCTGTATAAATTTTCCTTCCAATGGAAAACACGTTTTAGCATCACATGACCATCAGACTTTTATCCCATATCTTGCTGGCTTGGAAGGGATGTATTGAGTGAACTTCGTTCTTCCTCTAAACAGAAAAAGTTGATTTTGAAGCTGATTCTGTTTGGTTATTTTCTTCGTTCACGCTTTCATCTTCACTATCGCTTGATACTGATATTTCATTGTCAATATGTAAATCTTCTTCGATATCAGAAGCTTCTCCATCTACATCATCATCGTCTTCAATTCAACTCATTTTCAATATAGTTGGCAATTGCCTCTGCCAATTTTTCAAAATAAGTTGGATCAGATTTTGAAACTGTCTCAAAAACTTTATCAACTTCACAGCGCATTGCAACACACCAACTAGCAACACAGAAAAGAATTAGGCTTGGTTTTCACTATGTCATTTTTGGTGTCAAATTGTTGTCAAATTGTCCAAATTGTTGGCAATTGTATGAAAACGGGTTGTCTATGTTTGTATAACTGACTGCAAACATAGATGACGCCATATGAAAAATTGGCTTTTGCTTTTTTACTTTACAATAAATTGACATCGACATTAATATAAAATCGGTTGGTCCCAGCCAGACCCAAGTGGGATACAATATGTACAAACATTTTATTTGGCCAATTGGCAAGCCCACGGTGTTAAAATTTAATATTTTTTCTCGTTTTCTTGTTAAAAACAATTCGATTGAGGAATACATAAAGTTTCGTTTTAATATATTCAATAGTTACATAAAAAAAGCTTGCAAAAAGTAAAAAGGGCCTAGCCAGGCCCAGGTATACACTTAAGGGTTAACCTGCTAGGACCAGGGTTCCTTTAGAAAATTTCTGTGCCCAATTTTAAAACCCTATTTTTAAGGGTAAGCCCGAGAGAGACATCCCATCTTTGCCGTAAAAACTTTAAAAGTAAGTTTCTGGAGGTAATTAAGTGTAGAAAAAAAAATTTGTTTTCTTAGGATCATTTTGGGGGGCTAAGGTGGATGGAGGGGTAGGGCGCGGGAAGATCAGAGAACATTTCATCTTCGACTAAAATGCTTAAAAATTTAATTTTTAATAAATCTAGATTTAAGCAATCAATTTGTTAAATATTTACGCTAATTTTCCATGTACGAGGGCCACGGATGGAAAACATGGTACAATTGTACTTTTTATGGTACATTTGCGACCTTGTTGGTATCGTGGTACTACTGCGATTTAATTGGTATAATTTAAATATCTCAATCAATTTATAATCAGACTAATTCATAAAAATTATTTTACGTTTATTAGTAGCTTATTCGAAAAATGTAGTCAGAAATTTGTAAAATAATTAGTTAATAAAAGTAAAATATTTTTTATGATTTTTGAAAATAATTAATTTAATTTATGGCAATATGCGAGCCACACTTATATGAAATTATGCAGTCTTTTTTAATAGTCTGCTCGAACAGAGTAACTATTTAGGCGTTTCCTTTTTAGTTGAAAATTATTGCGCTTTCGGGAGAAAAAGTTCCAAGGACTCATACCCATTTTAGCGACTATTGCTAAAAACCAATTTCCTTTCTGCTGAGTGGAACTATTCTTGTCTCCGCATTCTTTAATTCTTTGAGTTTGGATTTGCTATGAATATTTTTAATTGATTATAAAATAACAGAAGTTGTATATTAAAATATTTTTTTTTAATAAAATCTACGGATCCAATATATTTTCTTATATAATTGGGAATGTGTACAAAAATTCTCTTTAAATTTTAGTTTTTGAAATATATTAAATAGTTTTACCGCCATGATGTGAAAAGTACATTTTGCTTATTTAGTTGGTACAAAATCACAATAGCCATTTTCCATTCCTGACGAGGGCGGATTGATATTGAAGCTACCTAGCGCTAGATGGCAGCACAAAAACTAAAACTTTTTTTTTTAGAAATTGCGATCTGTCAAACGTCAGCTGTTAAAATTTCACCAAAAATTCATTGATTAGTTTATTTGTTGTATTCGTTTGAAGTAAGCCACTTTTGTGTGCAGTGATTAAACAATATTATATGAAAGGGAAAATGGCGAAAGTGACAAAAGAAAAGCTTGATAAACATTACGGTGAAGCTGCTCCGTCAGATTACATGATGAAATATTGGATTGCTAAATTCAAACAAGCACTGCAACAATGCCATCAACAGGAAGGCCAAAAGAGGTGGTTACTGCAGAAAATATTAAGAAAATCCTCGATATCGCTATGAATGATCGCCGAGTCAAGTTACGTGAGATTGTTGAAATGGCAAACATACGAGTATCATATGAACGTGTGTTCAACATATTGTATGAACATTTGCATATGAAAAAGCTATCGACAAGATGGATGCCGCGTTTGCTCAGTGTCGAACAAAAACGAGTTCGACAGACCACTTCACAGAGGTGTTTGGACATGTTAAAGCGTAATCCTGTTAATATTTGGCGTCGATTAAAGACTGTTGATAAAACATGGGTCCACCACTACACAACTGAAACCAAAAATCAATCGAAACAATGTGTGGAAGCTAATGGAAGTGCTCCGAAAAAGACGAAGACAGTGAAATCGGCTGGCAAGGTTATGGCCACTGTATTTTGGGCTGCACACGGAATAGTGCTCATCGATTATCTTGAAAAATGATACACAATCACAGCAAAGTATTATCGTGCATTATTGGATCAATTGATTGATGCAATCAAGAAACAACGACCACATTTAAAGAAGAAAAAATTGATGTTTCTTCAAGACAACGCACCGGTTCACGCAGCATTAGATACGATGCTAAAATTACGTGAAATATACTTCGAATTGGTTGATGATCCACCTTATAGTCCAGATTTAGCTCCTAGTAACTTTTTTCTCTTTCCAAACTTGAAAATATGCCTCGCAGGAAAAAGATTCATCTCAAACGAAGAAGTGAGTACCGAAACTAACGCGTATTTTGAGGGGTTCCCAAAATTGTATTATTTAGATAGTATAAAAAAGTCTTACTAAGTGTATTGAGCTAAAAGGAGACTGAGAAATAAATGTAATATAAATAACAAAGAAGCTTTAGTTATCAGCAGCCGATGGCTCTGGAAAAGGCGAAAAGAAATACATGGAATATTGGGAATATTAATTGTCAGGGTTGGGGAATTTCGTACTAACCAAAAATGTAATAACTTAATAATATGAATGTGATAACTTCTCATATTCAATTTTCGTTAAAATATTGGTTAAATAGTTGATATTCCTACTAACTAGCACCACTTGCAAAAAAGTGGAAAAATTGAACAAAGAACGCTGATGAGATGGCGTAGCGGCCTCGAAATCAGTACTGATCCGTTCTGCTGGTTTAATGACTATGAAAAATATTCTTAATATTCCACTCTCGAAAAGATTAATAAATAGAATGCAATCACGTTCATTTATTAAAAATAAAAAATAAATAAAAAATAATTTGCAGTTTCGAAAGATTTGAACCTATAGCCTGTTGGGAAATTAACATCCTGTAATACAATTTAATTAAAATAGTTTTAGTTGGCAAAAAAAACACTGGAAGCGAAATTTTATTTTTTAAACTTTTTATTTTATCAATGCAAATCTTCATAAGGTATAAAGTAGTTTTGTTTAAGAAAAACTCAAATTTTGTAACCAGTTTGGGTTCTACATGCACCATTGCATGTACCAAAATAAACTTTCATTTTCCCAACCCTGGAAGCGAAATTTTAATTTTTGTTTATCAATTCAACGCTTACTGAGGTATAAAGTAATTTTTTTAAGAAAAATTTCAAATTTTTAACCACTTTGGTCACTTTTATGTACTATTAAATATTGCACTTGTCCATCCCTGGATTCGAAATTTTATTTTTGAATTTTTGATACCAATTTTGTTCTTCCTAAATTATAAGACAGGCTTAGTTAGCAAAAAAAACATCAGTTGCCTGTTTGATTACTTTCACGTATAAAATAAATGCAATTTCCCACTTTTGGAAGCAAAATTTGAATTAAAAAATGTTTTTTTGATCAATGCAAATCTTCATGACATATAAAGAGGTTTTGTTAAAGAAAAACTTAAAATTTTTAACAATTTTAGTTACTACATGTACTACAAAATACGGAATTGGCCGAAAAAAAAAATTAATTTTCCATCCCTGGAAAAAAAAATTTATTTTTTTAGTTTTTAATAGACCATTGAGGCTCCCCAAAGTACGAATTAGATTTAATTTACAAACATTAAAAAAATTATTAATTTTTGGTATAAATTTTGCGTCGAGAAATAGGTGTAAGCTTCCCAGCTCTGGAACCATACTTCGGATCTTTCTGAATTTCATAGCACTCTATTTAAGCTCATTTCCAATCCAACGGTCCAAGAACGAAGTCTCTAGCTCTTCTTGAGACGGAATGACAAACCTATATATACCCTTTCACTTTTTTTTAAGGGTATAAAAAATATTTTTTCCTACTTAGGTAGCTTCAATATCAATCTGCCCTCGTAATATGTTAGTTCAACGCCCACTAAAGGGGGTGGGGATCAAAACTTAATTTTTCTGACTCCCAGCTGAATGCTTTGAAGATATATAATTTGCTTAACAATATTACAAATCTGCAAATTATTTTCTTTTTTACGAATTTTTGTTAAATTCAAGTTATTTTATTAATAGTGGAATATTTAGAAAAACCATTTGACCCACTGTGCATCGTATTGAAACCTGATCTCCTGCATATCATGATTGTTCAATTGATGAAAGAAAAAGTCAATAATAATGGCTCTTTTGCGGTCACAATTGGCTGTTTATGATCAGCAGTGTTTTTTAAAGAAGTACGGACCAGTGATACCACCAGACCATAAAGTACAAGAAAACAGTTCATTTTTCTGGATTTTACGATGTCTCAACATTGAGGATTATTATCACCCCAAATATGACTGTTTTGTTCAATGACGTGCCCATTGAAACAAAAATTAGCTTTACCGCTGAACAAAATTCTCTTATGAATCTAATTTTTGGGCCCATTCACCAAAGCTTCGCCTTGCTAAGTGATCGTGTGGCTTCAGTTCTTAAAATGCCAAACCAAAAAATCACTTGACTGCTGACAAATTGGCCGTCACTTAAAGTTTTATATCTCTATATAAAAACACCCTTCACATTCGGTTTGAATGTAGCACGAGTTCCAAAATTTCATACAACTAAGAAATTTCTGGTCTAGACTTTATGTTAATAACTTTAAATACAAAATTTATTTCGTTGCTTGTTTTATTTAATAAACTCTTGTTTTTTACGCTTAACTAAATCTGCATGCATTTGATTGCATTCTGTCAATCACCAAAAATACATGCAAATGCAAACGAGCGGAAGCGAAAGGTATTCCTTAGCCAAATACGAGTAGTAAATATTTAAATAATATTCAAATTGTGCAAAAACTAAAAAATATTTAGTTGTTAGAACGAATGAAAAAGACGAGAAAAAACAATTTCAACGTCTCTATTCATGAGATCAAAGCAGCTGCATGAGAATGTAATCGTAAAATAAAATGTTTCGGAATTCCCTATTCATTCAATATGAAACTGCAACCAGCACAAGCTGTAAAATAATGGGAGCTGTTTTACTGGCGCTGCTGCTGCTGCTGATTTCTCGTCGAGCTGTAGCGTTTAAAGAATATTATTGTGTAAGTAAAACAGTGCACAAGTATTTCAACTCATGCATATGCAGGGCACCATATACTTATGCCAGCGTGGGGGTGTATTTCTTGCTAAACGTGCAAGTAAATATGCTAATGTATGTATTTGTGCAAACTAAAAAGAAGTTTGTCGGTGTGTGTGTGTGTGTGTGTGCTTAAACAGCTTTGTATGCAACCTGAAAGGACAAACTTTTAGTTTTAACAAACAACAAGGATCTTCTCAGTGTTCTCTTTTAAGTTTCTTGCTAAACTTTAGTGATGACACGTACCCACTGAGTCAGCAGTCATTCATTTCATGCTTTATTTCTTTTACTTTTCTGCTCCTTTTTTATTATTCTTTTAGAAAGTGTATATATAAACACACACACACACACACAATTCTCTTTTATCTTCCCCGGGTATTTTTCAGAGTCTATTAAATAATTCCAGTGAAGTTGGTAACTTTTGCTAAACATCTAGTGATATAATAAGTAATAAAATAATAATAAATAAAAGAAACTAGACGAGAACTTGTTTTAATGCTTAGAATTTATTTTAATCCTGTTAACGGAAAGTTGTTTAGGAATATCAGCAATTAAGCAATAAATTTCAATTGCTACACTTATTTCCGCTTTAATGCTCTATAGTTTATTTGATTTCCGCTCGATTGATTTTTTTTTAATTGAGAAAAGAACTGCAAAATACATGAATGTATGTTGGCTATATTTGCATTATAATTGCTTTTTATTCTGAAAAGGTTTTTTGTAAAGCGACTAAAAAAGTCGTATATATAGAGTAACAGAATATTTACAATAAAAATAATGATTTATTTGTTGTTGCGGTCAAGTACGTCTGCATTTCAATGGCTCTTGCATTGAATCCTCAGTAGACTTTAATCTAATAACAATAAAGTTTGTAGAATTTTATGTATGGAAAACGTTTCACCTTGCAAAGGATCACTATTGCCTGCTTGTCAGTTCAATCACACCCTAACTCGAAAAAAATATATGACTTTTCTGTATCCCAAATTTGTGTAAAATTGCACTCAGTTTTTTCAGATCTAAAAGAAGTAGAAATCTGAATTGAGAAATGAAAGCAATAGGTTTTGAAATATTTTATTACTTCTATGTTTTTTTTATAACTAATTGCTGCTGAATTTCAAGACCATGGGAAAGCATTCAGCTTGAAAATTGTTTACTAAGAGATTTTAGACCGGTACTCAGTCTATGAACCCTATTGCTGCAATGTCTTGCAACGGAAGCACAAAAGGGGAGGATGGTGTTGCGAGGATATGTGAGGCAGATGATATGTGAAGCAGATATATAGAATTTATGGTAGCCACTTTGTTGTTTACTTCGCCGGCGAATTTTTATTACATGTAGGGGCTCAGGAAAGTGCTGTAACAAGCTCATTAGTGACCAGGACTAAGCAAAACTTACCGAAATATGGGAATCAAATTTAAAAAATATAAAAAACGTATGAGTTTTTATTAGTCGAACTTTCTTATGTAAAAATATTCTTAATATTCCAATCTTAATATAAATTAATAAATAGAATTTGAACAAATTCATTTATTAATAAAATAATAAAAAATCATTTGCAGTCATGCAGATTCGAACTTAAGCCCGTTGAAAAAATTAACAAATATAAAAAACCTTAAAAATTGAAAAATCCAATTTAAAATAATTTTTATACAGTGTGTCTGGTAGCAGATTTACATTTTCAAACTTAAATAAAAAACTTAATAATTGACGCAAAGTTTTATTAAACCATTAAACGATGGAATGGAAATGCGGACTTTATTTTTTTAAAAGTATGTCATCTTGATGTCTTCCGTCGAATTGAACACACTGTTCCAAAGAGATCCTTTTGTTCTGCGCCACTCGCTGCTCAATTTAACTGATTTTTCACCGAATGTTTTCTTTTAAACCCACAAGGGATTGGGGATTGTCATTATAAATCCTCTCTTGGAGGTAGCCCTATAAAAAAATCCATGGGAGTTAGATCGCGTGACCTCGGTGGCCATGGAATGTCCTCAAAGCGACTGATCAGTTTTTGGGTGAAATTTTCCCGAAATCCATCGAAGCTCTGGCTGTATGTACAGTCGCCCCATCCTGTTGAAACCACTTGCGTGAAGAGTACGATGGATGAGCTCGCTGGTTTCGCAAAACGAGTTCCGTAATCATGCGTCGATAATTTCCACCGTTGACATTCGTCGCCTGGCCTAGAGAACTTTCTTAAAAAAAATGGTGCAATTATCTCATGCCTGGATAAGGCACACCAAACAGTTACCCTGGGACAAGGCAATGGTTTTTTATGTTTCAATCGAGGCTTGCGGGTTCTTGGACACCAGTAACGGCAGTTTTGCTTGTTGACGTGGCCGTTTAACTGAAAATGAGCTTTGTTGCTCCAAAAAATGAGATTTACAGTGCGAAAACGCACCAAGATCATTTCATAAAAATTTTTGTGTAAATCAAAGTCACTTTCTTTCAGTTCTTGAACTATTTTTGATGTTTCAATCGAGAGTTGCGGGTTATTTTAAACCAGCAACTGCAGTTTTGCTTGTTCACGTGGCCGTTTAAGTGAAAATGAGCGTTGCCGCTCAAAAAAATAGTATTTACAGTGTGAAAACGGCCCAAAATCGTTTCACAAAAATTTTTCCGTAAGTTAAAGTCACTTTCTTTCAGTTCTTGAACGATTTGAATTTTAAAAGGATGGAACTTCAGATCCTTTTTTAAAATTTCATGAATAATTGCTTTTGGCAGTCCCAGTGAGGATGCTCTTTTCCATATTGAAAGTCGCGGATTTTCACGTAAACTGCTTTCAACCAGTTCAATGTTTTCGGGAGTCCTCGATGATCGACTGGGCCCTGGTCGTGGGACATTCATAGCCGAAGCAGTTGCGCGGAATCTCTGCACCCAAAAACTCGGTCCATCACTTATTCGCCGAATACCGAACTTTGAATAAAATTTCAACGAGTAATTACGTAAGAATCATAAAAAAAATTTCCACAGTGAGCGCGCGATGCTCAGTCGACCACTGCGACATCGTGGCTGACAAATCCGCACAATCGATAATACCAACGGCGCCACCCTCCTCCCGCATCGTTTATTACTTTTTGAAATAATCGCATTTATAAAATAAACTTTTCCTTCACCCTGTACATGACCTTAAACCGTACATAAAATAACCCTGCAGTACTGAATTCATTTAATTGTCATAGATGTTATTTATATTAACTTCATTTTTTATAGTATTTCCACACTGAGATGGTTTTAATAATTTCTAGGTTTAACGTTAAAACCAACTGTTAAAACCTGGTTTTACCATACAAAATAATTTTGTTAAAACCAACTTAAAACCACTTTCGTATTAGTTTTAAGTAGGTTTTGTGAAATGCAACCTTGTGTTTGCCTGTATTTGACTGTGCTAAGTTTAGTGCTGC
This sequence comes from Linnaemya tessellans, assembly GCA_951800035.1. Taxonomy (NCBI): domain Eukaryota; kingdom Metazoa; phylum Arthropoda; class Insecta; order Diptera; family Tachinidae; genus Linnaemya; species Linnaemya tessellans. The sequence goes on along the minus strand of OX637533.1, from coordinate 24,879,901 downwards.
CAAGTTATGTATTGGAAACAGCTGGTATTATTTATGTCAATAAACAGACCATTCAGAATCCGCTTTAGTTTTTTTTTATTTATAAAACACTTGATTTACAATTTTGCGTAATTAGTTCCATAATTTTTACAGGTTGTCAGAAACAACCTGTAAATGAACGATTTAATTTATTTTATGAGTGATTTAATTTATTTTGAACAAATTTATTATACAGCCTGTTTGTTAAAAACACAATTTGCAGTGCGAACACAAAATCAGCTGTTACGGGGTTGAAGTTTCAGTGTGAACACACTATTATTGAAAATTTTGCATACGTGTTTAATAACTTCTTATTCACGCTTAACCAAATTCGACTATTGATTGGCTTACGTGACTGCACTCTACAACATGCAAGTACAATCTAGGGGATTCTCTTTGACTCATCCGTGACAGACCGGATACTGTCCACATTTAGTTAACAAAGTTAAGGCATTGACTACGTCTGGTGAAAAATATTGGATAGAATTTTTCTGCTCCGCATTATTATTTGATCGCGACAATTGTTGATTTTTTTTTATCTCGGACAAGCACTCAGGGAATAACCCCTATATATGCAATGCATTGCGCCGGAACTGAAAACGAGGGGATAGTATTGAGGCGACAGATTAGGAAAGATGAGAAGATAGACAGTTTTTTTGTAGCTATTTCAACCTTTTACTTCGCCGGCTAATTTTTGCTACAGGGCCGACGGAGGTGGGTGCTGTTACTCTGCTTTTAGTACATGATAGTGTCAGTCGCTGCCAATTATGTTCAGTGATCAGTGACTATGCCCTCATCATTGAAACAGGCTAGCAACAACTAACACAACCACGCACTAATGCTGATCAGAAGAATTCAACACAATATTTCATGACTCAGGGCGGGGTCGAACTCACGACCCTCCGCTTCATATTCTTGTGTTCTACTACTTCAGCCAACAGCACCCACATGATGATGTCTAGTTTAAATAAAAAAGTCATATCACAATCATATATTTTGCTACGATGGTATTGTAGCACATTCGCCAACTATGTGATATATAAAATAAAATAGATGAGTAGGAGCCATTCCCTTAGTATTGGTCCGAAGGAAAAACAACTCTAATCCCCTGGTACTAGATCTAATCTGTCTTATTGAGGTGTTTAATCAGTTCATTTGAACCATTCTGTAATAAATTTTAAGAGTCAGTCGGTCAACAGTTGCTTATAATTCTGTGTCTCCAGAGATTCCCTCCTTAACAACTGCAAATAAAGTGAAAAATTATATAATACATGCTTTTTTCATGCCAACTACTGCACAATTGTAATTCGCTCAGTTGTGCCTAACTTTGATTGCATAGCAGCACAAGTTCCAATTAATAGCAAAATTCGAGACCTCATGGGGAATAAATTAAGGAGATAGAAGAAACTCACTAAACTACATTTTTGCTGTTCCATTTATCATTTACAAAACAGTCTAAGATAAATTTACTCTATTTTTGTAATAGACAAAAATATAAACCGTAAATCCAAGGTCATGCATACTTAACTGTGGTCATTCTAGGGTTAAGCTTTTCTAATCCAAATGATATATTACAACATTAAATAGAATATAAAGAAAAGTTTTCTACAAAAAAGCCACAATAAATAAATTAAATTCATATACTTTAATTTAATCAAATTTGCACTTAAAGTAATTACTAAATACAGATTTAAGTGAAAAATATGTGTCTGTTGGTTACATATTCTCCTATTTGCTTTAGTCATTTTTGTATATTGCCAGCTTAGGTTTATGTAAATGTGAAGGCTTGTAAAGTTTAAGTGAATCCGCTTCTATGCAGTATAAAATTGTTATACCGGCTTCTGTTATATTTTCATTAAATGTTCTAGTTTTGGCAGTAGTTTGTTATTATTGTCGCTTAAATTTTGTTTTGGAGCCTTTAATTTAATGTTGATGTTATACAAAAAAAATCACACATACGCAAAACACGTTCAAATACTCATCTGTGTACATAAACTTTGCTATTGCTGTTACCCTGAAGGAGGCATGGGTTCAACTGTAGAAAAGTCAACACCTTGTCCACACTTGAATACAGCCAAACATGAAAGCAATCTGTGATAACAAAAGTATTAAATACAATTGGGGGATTCACACTGTAGTCATAAAGTCATAAGTTATAAAATAATGGCACGAAAAATATAACTAGTGTGAACAACCCGTCATAACTTAGTGTGCTATTTCAAACATCAATCAGCTGATAAGATAACAACACATTTGTAATTAGCTGTTATCAAAGCAGAAGAAAATTAATACAATTAAAATCGAATCGTCTAAAAATTCGATTTCTGTTTAAAATTATTAAATCTGTCTTCTGGTGCACAATAATATCTAAATGAATTTGTATGTATAAACTAAAACAGCTGATGCCTAGATATGAGCTGAAAATATTTTTTTTTTGCTGCGGCATACGGAAACGTAAAACGAGAAAAAAAGTTATGACTTTATGACAATATGGCACTGTGTGAATACCCCAAATGAGTTTGTGCCTACAGACATGGCCTTAAAAAAAGTTAATAACTAGTAGTATTTAATTAATCCCCATATGCCCCCAGCTGAGGTAGTGAATAAGTAGTTATTTTAGAACTAGTTGTTTCTCAATGACACGCACACTTAAATTGTATATATCCATGCACACTGTAAATTGCATAGGAAGTGAATAGTACCAGTGCAAATATTTTCAACCACCTGCTAATATTTCCAACAGGTTACTTTTTTTACACACGTAGGCTCACAATTATTCCTACACTGTATGCGTATGAGCTCGTATGCTGGCAGCAACCAGAACTTTGGAAATTTTTATTCTTTAATTAGATTTTTGTTTGTACATAAAAATTAAAATCAGTATAAAAACAAAAAAGGAATCATGAATATAAAATTTGATTTGACAGGAATTTATTAGATTATAAAGAAATTTTCCAACATTTATTATCTGGTATCTGAAATTGTTGTGTGCCATATTGAAGCAACAAGTAAATTTGTAGAGCTTGTGGATATTCAAAATAGCAAAGAAAATAATAAATAAAAAAATAAAATAAATACCAAATAAAAAATAAATTAAATCATGTAGGTATTGCATTTTTAGTAAGAATTTTATTTTTCTTTGAATTGTAAATATCACACAGTATTTAAAATGACTACAATTTAACATCAGCTTTACAGCAACTAAGTATACTTCAGCTTACTGATGCTAAAAGTTCAATGCTTTAGTCAAAAAGTAAAAACTTTGAATTTTTACGAAATTAAATATCCAATAAACTTTTTACATATAGATAATACCAAAATTTTGAGTTGGGCAACACATACATTTAGCAATACACAATATACATTTAGCATGGAAAAAGATGTATGGTGTCGTGGGACAGCGGATAGGAACGAAGTTTCTTATTATAAAAATATTAATTTTAAGTTTTATTCGAGGTATAAAGAAAATAATTATACGGTAAACATTTTTTCGCCGACCAACGAAAATACAGAATCAATTTTGTTCCCAAACGAAATTGAATTCTGTCACGGCACGAATGCGTATGATTAATATTTGTTTTTTTTTAATCGTGTTACTCATACGTCTTGAGCATTGATTTCAGCGTTCCCAACTTTGAAATTTTTAAAAGCACTAAATTCGGACAAAAAACGCGTAATTTTTGAAAAAAAGCACTAATTATAAATATATTTTTTTTATTTTAATTGCCTTTTATTTAAAATATTATTTTATATTATTTTTTTTTTCTATATTGCACATTTATTAACAAAAAAATTTATAAAATAAGAGATCATTTTTTACTATAGTATTCTATTATTTTTAAGCTTAAAGTCTCTTTATTTTTATTTAAAATATTTTATTTTTCAATATTTCGTCACTCCTTTTTGTGACTTCTTCAGGAAATTAATTATTTTTAAATAATTAACTTCCAATATAAATAAAGAGACCTTAAGATTAAAAATAATAGAGTACAATAATAATTATAAAGAGATCAAAAAAACCAGAAGAATTTTAGATCATTTATTACTACATATTTTTAATAATTCATATATTACACTAAAAAATAACTCAACATATTGTATATATCGCCATAGAAAATTCAATAAATTTTACATTGTTTTTTATTCTCCTGTAAACTTTTAAAGTGATGCACTTTCTTTACCATATTTTATTTCTTTTAAGGTAACAAAAGTAAAATAACGTTTAAAATAACAAAATATATTCGTATAATAACGAATGAATTTCAATTTGTATATGTTAAAGGTCAATATCAAAGTCCGTGAATTCCTCATCACGGTCATCTGCCCATAATACCGTTTTTATTTCATATTCCAACGTTTTATAAACCATTTTTGTATTAACATGAATATTGACCTCATCTGGAATTTCGTACGTTTCGCAACAAGAATTTTCCCTTTTAAGTCCGTTTTTGATTTGTAAAAGCGCATTAACCGAATGCAGCGACATTCGGTTCTAATTTTTCTTTTTAAAAGATTCATTGAGCTAAAAGCTCGTTCTACTTCAGCATTGGAATATGGTAAAGATAACAGTTTAATAGCAAAATTTTTTATTGTCTGGTGCCACCGAATGAAAGAAAAAGCACCAAAAACAGCACTAAAAACCAAAAAGCACTGAAGCCAAAATTTTTCGCGTAATAAATTTTAAAAAGCACTAAAAACAGTGCTAAAAGCACTGAGTTGACAACGCTGATTGATTTAGAAACAAAAAATCTTACGTTACTGACGTTTTCAACTCCTTTATTTTCTGAAACACTTTTTAAGTTTTTTCCTTTAGTACTCATGCCTGCTACAGCTGAGAAAATCATTAAAAGTATAAAAGATTTTAGAGCGACAACTGTTTCGTATGTAGTTTTAATATTCATTGAAATTCGTGTCGTGGCGATTTCCACTAAAATTCTAAAATATTTTGTTACTGCGTGTTGTTTGCTTTGACAAAAGGTTGTGGCGAATATAATGAGAAAAATCTATATCTAAGAGGTTTTGTTATTTTGGAATTAGGTTAAAGTCTACTGATGATTTGGTGTAAGAAGCAATGAAATGCAGGCATATAGACATACTTGACCACATAACAAACAAAAAGCACTAATTTAATTTTATTATGACATTATAAAAGTTGAGTCTTTATGAACTATTTTTGCTTTCTAGACACGTTCAAATTATATTGGTACGTTCACAAAAGTTGTTCAGCCTTACCGTGCCTACAATTTTCTCAAATATATTGTACGAAAAATCAGAATTTCCTAAAAGCTATGATTAAAAAAATGGGGAAAAAAATTGTTTTCCTTAACTTTCTTAAAAAAATCTCTAAGAGAAAATACATATTTGTCATAAAATTTTAGCAAAAAATATTCAACCTACTCTTGGCTACATTTTTGCAGAACATAGTTAAGCGATATTCTTAAGTGCTGATTAGCTATTTCGCAAAAACTGATGACACGTTGTTTTAGGCATCATGGTAAAATATTTATTTTTATCTTGGACCAGCACACAGGGGATGACCCCTATATATACAATGCATTGCGCCGGAACTAAAAACGAAGGGACAGTATTGAGGGTGTGACGACCAAAAGTTGCCGACCTAGTTTTTGGCGCACAATAGATATAAGAACATTTTCGCGAAAAATGCTGCGTAAAACTTTTTAAATCTTTATTTCGAGTTCCTGTGCAGCCGGCTTGGAGGTAAGTCATTTATAATTTTAAATTTATTTTGTTCGCGTAGCTTCATATTGGGAAGCATTTGTGCTGGTTAGAAGAGAATTTATCAGCTAAACGGGATTGAAATCCCTACCTGAGGATACATTCCTTGCTCACCAACACCGCGTTGTAAGACACTTGTCCGAGCCACTCCCTGCGTTTAGCTTCATATTTGGAAGCATTTGTGAAGGTTAGAAGTGAATTACCTCCTAAACGGGATTGAAATCCCTACCTGGAAGTATATTCATTACTCACCAACACTGCGTGAGACCTTATCCAAAGCTCTTCATATTGGTAAGCATTAGTGAACGAACGTTAGGGGTGAACTGCTATCTAAACGGGATTGAAATCCCTACCTGATGGTACGCTCACTGCTCATCGACACCGCGTGTTAGTCAGGCCGGCAAAACCTCGTAAAGTAAATTCGTCATTGGCCACTGTGCCACCCGCCACGCCGCTGCAGTCTTCATCACTTCGTCGAAGCCCAGTTGTCTTCAATAAACCGCCCAATTAATTCAATCTCTGGAGTCTAATATTCACATCCCTGCAAAATTAAAAATTTATGTAATGACCCTGGACGATAGACAGTTTTTTTTTTGTAGATATTTCAACCTGTTTTTACTTCGCCGGCTAATTTTTGCTACAGGGCCGACGAAGGTGGGTGCTGTTACTCTGCTTTTAGTACATGATAGTGTCAGTCGCTGCCAATTATGTTCAGTGACCAGTGACTATGCCTTCATCATTGAAACAGTCTGCCAACAACTAACACAACCACGCACTAATGCTGATCAGAAGAATTCAGCACAATATTTCATGACTCAGGACCCTCCGCTTCATATTGTCGTGTTCTACTACTTCAGCCAACAGCACCCACAAATATTGGAGGCCCCTTAAAAATAAAACGGTTACCGAATTGGCCAAATTGAGTATAGGGTTTTACTACAATTTGATAGTAGAATCGAATCCATATATAGTCACGACCTTGCACTTTTTGCACTGTTGCACAGTATAATCGAAACATCTTCGGTGTTCTTTTTCAATAAAAATTTTAAGTTAATCCTTATATACGTAACTCTTGTTAGGCCACAGATCTAGCAAGTAACACAAAGACTACATCGCTTCGACCAAAAATGTTTGGTCCTTAAAGGGCTAATTTGCTTTTCACACTGTTCGAATGCATGCTGAGCTGCTGAGAAAATGTTTGCACGATTTCTATAAATTTTATGTTTTGATAAAATCCATAATGAATGACACCCGTTTATGGATGTATGTTTATTTTATGAAAGGTTTTTTTTTATTTATTTTTTAATTCCAATAGATTTTTTATATAATCTCATTCATCTTGATTGATTTTCTAGTCGATAAAATTAAATGAACTGAATTTTTCAGAATAAACGAATTATATACATAGAAGTACTATATATTAAATGCATAGTAATTTTTCTCAAGTCTTAAAATACAAAATAAAAATTATACAGGCTGGACAAATTTGAGGTTAGGCAGTAAATTGGCTGTATGATGATGAAATGTCAATCATTAAGCAGAAGTCCTTTAACATTTAGTTAGTAAAAATTTAGGAGATTTTAACCATGGAACGTAAAACTCTTGAACAAAGAATTCTAATTGGTAAATTCGTCTATTTGGAAAACTGAGCGAAACCAACGCAATTTTTCAACAAAATCCTATTTGGTGATGAGGCTCATTTTCAGTTAGGCAGTTATGGAAACAAGCAAAATTGCCGCATATGGGACTCACAAAATCCACAAACAGTCCTCAAAAGACCATTACATCCAAAGAAAGTGAACGTATGGTGCGGTTTCTGGTCAGGTGGCTTCATCAGCCCGTATTTTTTCGAAAAAGAGCGAGGATACACCATCACTGTGAACTGTCTGCGCTACCAATCCTTTATAACCGATTTTTTGTGCCCACAATTGGCTAATGTTGGCATCAGTGATCTTTGGTTTCAGCACGACGGACCACAAGCCACACATCCGACCACACCATTCAGTTGTTGTATGAGAAATTTTCCGGTTCCGTAATATCACGACTTGGCGATATCAAATCGGTTCGTTCATGTAATTTAAAGCCGCTGGATTATTTTCTGTGAGACCATTTGAAAAACCGGGCTTACGTGAACAAACCACAATCAACTACGAGGGCGGATTGATATTGAAGCTACCTAAGAAGGAAAAAAACATATATTTTTTTCAAAATCCATTTATTTCTCAACGTAGTCTCCGTTTAGCTCAATACACTTAGTAAGACGATATTTCAACTTTTTTATGCCATTTGAATAATACGGCTTTGCGAATCCCTCAAAATACGCGTTGGTTTCGTTACTCACTTTTTCGTTTGAGATTAATCTTTTTCCTGCGGGCCATTTTTTCAAGTTTGAAAATAGGAAAAAGTCACTAGGAGCTAAATCTGGACTATAAGGTGGTTGATCAACCAATTCGAAGTGTATTTCACGTAATTTTAGCATCGTAGCTAACGCTGTGTGAACCGGTGCGTTGTCTTGAAGAAAGAGCACTTTTTTCTTCTTTAAATGTGGTCGTTTTTTCTTGATTGCATCCATCAACTGATCCAATAATGCACGATACTACTTGTCTGTGATTGTGAATCCTTTTTCAAGATAATCGATTATCAATATTCCGTGAGGATCCCAAAATACAGTGGCCATAACCTGGCCAGACAATCTCACTATCTTCGCCTTCTTCGGAGCACTTCCACCCATTGTTTCGATTGATTTTTGGTTTCAGTTGTGTAGAGGTGGACCCACGTTTCATCAACACTGCTGTGAAGTGGTCTGTCGAACTCGTTTTTGTTCCTTTATAAAATATTTATTTAAATTTAGAGAGAGACTTTGTTGACTATTAATAGCCGCTAGGATTAACTTGTATCAAAATAAAAATATTTTATCTCATATTTATGACTGAGTGCTCAGTTGAACCACCACCTTTCGATTCATAGTTAATGCGTTAAATATTCCAGCCAAGAGCAACCACAGAAGTACCACAACTGCTATACACAATAACAAATTTTTCAATTGGGGTATTCACACTGTAGTCATAAAGTCATAAGTCATAAAATAATAGCACTAAAAATATGACTAGTTTGAACAACCCGTCATAACTTAGTATGCTATTTCAAAAATCGATCAGCTGAGAAGAAAACAACACATTTGTAATTAGATGTTATCAAAGCAAAAAAAAAATATTAAGGCAATTGTAATAAAGTTGTTTGAATATGAGAAAAACTCCATTTCTATTGGGTGTTTTTTATTGAGGTATAGAACTTTAAGTTGGCATCACTTTTTTAACTGGCGGCCATTTTGTCAGCTGTCAAGTGATTAATATTTAGTTTGGTTTGCCATTTCATCATGAACAGGTTGACAAAAGAACAACGCTTGCAAATCGTGCAAATTTATTTCGAAAGTAATGGTTCAGTTCGCGAAGTTTACCGCAAAATTTTGTTCAGTGATGAGGCTCATTTTTGGTTGAATGGCTACGTCAACAAGCAAAATTGCCGCATTTGGAGTGAAGAGAATCCACATGAGACCCTTGAGACGCCATTACATCCACAAAAACTGACTGTTTGGTGTGCTCTATGGGCTGGTGGAGTCATTGGGCCATACTTCTTCCGAAATAATGCTGGAGAGTCAGTTACCGTTAATGGAGACCGGTATAGAGCCATGATAACCGACTATTTTGTTCCCGAATTGGATGGCATGAATGTGGATGAGTTGTGGTTCCAACAAGACGGCGCTACATGCCACACAGCGCACGTCACAATCGATTTATTGAAGGAAACATTCGATGAGCGCATAATTTCGCGGAATGGACCTGTCAATTGGCCACCAAGATCGTGTGATTTGATACCATTGGATTATTTTCTTTGGGGATATGTGAAGTCGCTCGTCTACGCCAACAAACCAGAAACGTTAGGGGACTTGGAAGCCAACATTCGTGGCGCTATTGCCAACATACGGCCCCATATGCTCGAAAAAGTGGTTGAAAATTGGACCTGTAGAATTGGCTTTATTCAAGCCAGCCGCGGCGGCCACATGCCCGAAATCATATTTAAACATTAATGGCATAAAATTATCCTTCCAATAAAGCCAAATTGATGGACATTAAAACGATTTTCTTGTGTTTTATTTCAATTCGAAGTTCTATACCTCAATAAAAAAACACCCTGTATTTAAAATTATTAAATTTGTCTTCTAATGCACAGGAATCTCTAAATGAATTTGTATGTATAATATAAAACAGCTGCTGCCTTGATATGAGCTAAATACATTTTTTTTGCGGCGTCATACGGAAAAACGTTCAGTGGCTGCCAGCTGCGTAAGTTAAAAGAGACAGATTTTTCCCTTGTATATATTTCGTGTTTGCGATTTAGTTCTCTTTTAATTTTTTTTTTATGTTATAAAAATGTGATTTAATGTACAGACAAATAGGTATGACTGATTTTTAAGCCGTTTTTTAGTTGTGAATCATATATCTGTGACGGCGGCAAACATATACTATCGCCGTCTCACCTAAAGATTTTCAACCGTTCGACTCAGATCTCTAGAGCTATTTTATGACACAACAAAAACATACCTGAAAGAGTGCTATTATTTTATGACTTTTTTGTCTGCAGCACAACAAATTTTTTAAACTGGTCTAAAATATTATGACTTTATGACAATATGACCAAATAGCACGAAGTGTGAATACCCCAAATATGAAACCATTTACTGACAACCGATAATGGCTTAATATCTACAATTTATTGTCTTATCTTAAATATTAAGAATTTTATAGGCACACATAACCGGCAACAAATAAAGCAATATTTTAATATATTAACTGAGACAATATATTAAATAAATTGCATTAAAGTTAACAAATAAATTTGATCATAATAAAAGAAAATAAATAATGACTTATTTCCCACAACCACAGATAACTTCAGAACACAGGACAGAGTTATGACAAGGATGTTCTACAAAAGGTATTTTTATGATGTGCTGGATGTCAACAGAAAACAGGTTTTTGAAGGAATTGTGGCAGCTGTGTACCTCTTAGACATACGAATGTCCTTTTAAAGCTGTTTGGTTTTCAAAAGAAACAAATAATTCACATATTCCAGTGTTTCTTATAACTCTTCAGTAAACAAAAAATTTTTAATAAACTTGTTTGAGTCTATTTATGTGCCTTTCAGTTTGTCTGTATCTCCGTCTATTTGTCTGTGTGTCTGCCTGCCTGCCTGCCCGCCTGTCTGTCTGCAGCCTAAGTTTCCCTTTTAACTTTTTCCAAGTCATATATTTGATTGCTGGTGTACGTGAAAACTTTTTTATGTGTGAGTTCGGAATAATATTTCTTACTAAAAACGAATTTGCCAACAGTTGCTTTGTAGTCGAGCGAATGTATGCTCGTATACCAAATGAAAATAAATGAGGAAAAATTGATCTCATCTGGCCTTAATTTCAGTTAATGATTGGTTTAATAGATTACGTTTTGATTCAACATTAACTAACAGACGACACAAAAACAAAAAGGCCAACAAAGTTTGTTGCGGTCTTGGCAAAATATTCAGCTGGTATTTTATAAAATAAATTTTGGGTACTTTATTAACAAAAAAAAAAATCGCTGCTATTAAAGCTTTCCAATTAAGAGATATTTTTTCCGAAACTGATTAAAACTACGCAAATGAATAACTAAATGTATATGGATATTTAAACAAATACCAAATTCTTCTTTTTTTCTTTTTTTGGTGGCAACAACAACAAAAAAACACAATATATAAGTACAAAAAAGAGTAAAAATAAATACCTCATCAAATGCTACAACACTCTCCATAATAAAATATTTAATTTAATGGAATTTTTAGCCTTAAGCTTATTCGTTAAAGATTTATAATTATTCTCTTCATTTAATACAATACAAACTTTCTTTTTCTTTCTAGGTAATTACTTCCAGCTAACATTACAACAACTACTTTGGCAATAAATAGTACATTAAATTTTAGCAAAGCCAGTAATAAAAATAAAAACTTTATCCTTGATTTATAAGTACACATACCGAATCCATAAAACTATTAAAAGAATGTGCAAAAATTGTATTAGAAAGAAAAACAGGGGAGAAAAGAAATCATAAAGAAAGCAAAATGTTATAAAGAATTGGCTTAAAAATTCAGACCCAATTGCAATTAGTAAGTGCCGACGTAAAACTATTTTGATCCTTAAGTAATTGATGGCGGCAATAACATAAATTCTTATAATGAAAATAATAAGAAAATAGCTTTGCTATTGGCTTTTGTGAGTATGAAACATTTGTAAAAAAAAGTAAGTGAATAATGGAACTTTCAATTATACCATAATTTTGTTTTTATTTGAAATAAACTATCGGGTGGTCATTTGCAGGATATTATGCTTAGCACTCCTTGTATGCTTTGATAGTCATGTGATTTTGATAATTTCGGCGTCAAATTGCTCGTTAGTTTGTAGTATTTAAAATCAATATAAAATGTCAAAAACAAGAAAATTTCTCAAAATCTAACATTGACAAGAGAAGCCCAGCAATATACTGAGGCCAAATTACCGCATTCGATATCGATCGAAATTTCCATACAATTTAAATACAAATTTCGATCGATATCGAATGCCGTCATTTGGCCTCTGTTATTTTCAAGATAGAAATTTCCCTGTGAGAAATGTAGTACCGAGTAACGTGAACGTAGGGCGGGTACGTTAACTGGTGAAAATTAGAAGGGTACCAAGAGTTCCTGAATCGTGATTGCTGGAAAGAGCACATATCACAAACCGGGAATAAAAATGCCTACAAAATTCCATCTCTCTGCATGTGTCGGAAGATTTATATACCATTTCTTACTAGACAAAAAATTAACATTTGAACTGCATATCAAGAAACAGATTGAAAAATTCAATTTAGCAAAGGCAATGTTATATCCTCTAATCGGGCGTAAATCATTTTTAAGTCGGGATAATAAAATAATCCTGGCTAAAGTAATTTTTCAATCAATAATTTTGTATGCTTGTCCAGTTTGGGGCGTTTGCGCAAAATCCCATATTAAAAAAATCCAAATCTGTCAAAATAAGCTATTGAAGATGATGCTTAATTTACCATGGCATTTCTCCACCAACGATCTCCACGAAGAAAATAATATAAAACTAATTATTGAAAAAATAAACTTTTTAACTGAACGCTTCAAGACTTCTTGCAGCATGTCTAGTAACCCACTAATTTCTGGCCTTTATTAAAGAAGACCAATTTATTTATTTAATTATAGCACCATACATACATATGTGTATTACCTATATACTTAAATGCGTATATATGACTTATAATTATATATGTGTGTATGAGTGTGTATGTAATTTATCTCAAATATCAAATCAGAGGTTTTTATAATAATACCATTTTCCTCTGAAATAATATATTTGTTATAAAAATCCTCTAATAAACTGAATATGATTTTATATATGAAAAGTTAGTATAATGACTAAAACTCCGTAAATTGTGTGATAACTGTAGGTTAAGTGATAAAAAAAAAAGTTGTATACCATCTCTGTTAAACTACATTCGCATCTACCAAATATTTGTCGAAATAAACGTAACCATAAAGTTCTGATGTAATTTTCTTTAATTTCAGAAAAATAGTTTTAAAATTGACTTACGTGTATTTGGTAAAAAGTCAATACACAATCAGTTATGTTTCTTACCATTTCATTCGTCGGGTATACCCACGAATTATTACAGAAATATTTGTCAGAAAATAGCGATTACGCTTATTTCGTCAAATATTCAATAGGTGTGAAGTATCTTAAGTCTCTTGGGAGAAAGCACCGTTAAATATTACTTTTCTATATATATTTTAAATTCTTCTGGTTTCTTGACCTCTTTTTAATTATCATTGTATTCTGATATTTTTAAGCTAAAGGTCTCTTTATTTTAGTTAAATTTTTAATTTCAATATTTCGTCACTCCTTTGTGTGACTTCTTCAGGAAATTAATTATTTTATTAATAACTCACGTAATCGGAAAAATACCGATGAAACTCCACAAAGAGCCAATTCAAACTCAACGGCATCCAAATCATCCCTAATTGCAATCTTACGTCAGAATACATTGATCCTCTTACCAACAGTTCTAGTGAAGATATGTTCTAAAACATCCCATGCACGATGTTTACTTGATTCTAGATCTCCAGTGAGCAGAGTTTCTAAGAAATTGGTTGACAAATTAAGCCAGACTGCGTTTACTTTACATGAAGACTAAAATCGAGATACGACGCTACACAGAGGATCGAAGGAATATTTCGAGTGGATAATCGCATCACCATTAAAAATAACTTTCCGGATTTATTTCTTGCTGACTCCAATTTCCATGAATCGGCTCCAGTCGACATAATAATCGGAGCTGACACTTTTCCAAAAATTATACGCGATGGCATTTTTTCCAGAAATGGTTTTCCTAATTGGCAAAGTATCATTTTTGGATGGACTATCTATGGTCCTTGTTCTTTATAATTGAAATGCACTTTACAATAAGGCTACGCAAAATATGAAACGTACTAGATACATTTTTTTATTTATTTAAATTGCATTATTTTTATTGTATTAAATATACATTATTATATTTAGAATTACAAAAATTATACTATCAATGAATTTTATGAAACATATTTACTTAATTTTACTACTTCTCTTATTCTACAGAAGCAGTATTTTCGACATATCCGATGTTACTTAATTTCCTTCCTCTTTTTGCAGTATAAATCCTGCAAGGCGGGCTGCAATGTTAATGTCAATTGCCTTAACAACAGTTTATTCCAATCCCGTGAAGTAATGGGAACCCTTCTAACAGATAATATGTATAAAAGCTGCTTGGTATATTTGTAGTGAGATAACTAATTACCCGAATAACTATTTATCTCTCTCTATTTTTTCTCCTAAAACTTAACGTTGAATCGGCTAAATGTCCTAAATACTTTTTCCCTTGTTGATGGTAAAAAAAAGAAACTTCACTTCAACACATATCATCGTTTGAAGAGGTAACGTCTAATTGCAATATTTGAGTGAACAAACTAGAACTTGTTTGCTCCATTGGCTCAAGCCAGGATTTCAAATTCAATCATCCCCACCAGTGATTCCCATTATTGGATTCCCAACTAAACACTGAAAAAGTCACACAAAGGAGTGACGAAATATTGAAATTAAAAATTAAACTAAAATAAAGAGACCTTAAGCTTAAAAATATCAGAATACAATAATATATATATTTTAATATATTATAAGTTACATCAATTAAATATGTTATAATCTAATTAAATATAGAAAAACCTTTGCAACAGAATCATTAAGGACTAGGCTTAGACCGTTTACTCTATGATATTTCTAGAAAGCATTTTAATTTCAAAACAATATATGAATTTACAAAACATATCCATATATAAAACTAAATTTTCAATTTTATTCGTGCTGATTGTTTCTCCAAATTTAAAAAAAAGAAATTTCAAAAAAAATTATTGAAGAGATTTAGCTAGTTCCTATGTGCATTTCACTGCAGCTAATGCACATCATCCCGTACCCAATATTTCTTAGAATAACTAAATATAATATTGGAAAAGGAATCAACACAAATAAAATTGAGTGTAAACATCTCTTCATGATTTCGATTTCACGGAAAATGCCAACAATGAGGTAAATGTTTACATATGCCAACAGTGATCCCATGATCAGCTAACTTTGCTTTAAAATATATATTTCATCAGCATTTCTGAGTCATTGCTGTTGGCTGAAGTAGTAGAACACGAGACCACGAAGGAGAGGGTCCTAAGTTCAACCCCGCACTGAGTCATGAAATATTGTGTTAAATTCTTCTGATCAGCATAAGTGCGTGGTTGTGTTAGTTGTTCCCAGCTTGTTTTTAATGATGAAGGCATAGCACTGGTCACTGAACATAATTGGCAGCAATTGACACTATCTAGCCGGTGAAGTAAAAAGGTTAAAATAGCTACAAAAAATTCTTCTCATCTTTCATCTGTCCTCTCAATACTCGTTTCTAGTTCCGGCGTAATGCACTGCATATGTTGGGGTCGTTCCCTAAGTACTGGTCCAAGATAAGAAAAAGCGTGGTTGGTAACAATTTTTTAATTATATCCGGACCGCTGATCGTTTACTCTATTTTGAGAGTAAAAGTCAATAGCTAATATTAACTCTGCAGATAATTCTAACTAAGGAAATTTCCTTTGTTAGCCACTTTGTTGCCACTTCTTATTTGATGGCATAACTCGTGTACAGTCATTCACAGTGACGGATAAAAATATGGGTCGGCATACGGTCCAAGTGATCCCAATATATGCACCGATACTCTGCAAAGTATTTAACCAATAATAATAGCAGGGACCGGAAATAAGAGTTATTTTTCAATTTTTGAAGGAATAAATGATACATAAATGAACATCGTAGAAAACTTTTAATTACACCATCATGATTTTTAGGCGAAATGCATCCAACATATTGCATGATTTTTAAATTTTTGATTTTTATTTTAACAATCAAAAGTAAGAGCTATTTTTGATATTTATTTTTTTAAATGAAAAATAAGAGTTATTTTTTATTTTAATTTTTTTAAATGAAGAATAAGAGTTATATTTTATTTTTATTTTTTTAAATGAAAAATAAAAATTATTTTTGATTTTTATATTTTTAAATGAAAAATAAAAGTTATTCTTGATTTTTATATATTTATATCAATAATAAAAATTAATTCAAAACTCTTATTTATTTGTTGATGCCGTATGTATTATAATATGCTGCTTCATTCAAATTTCTATATGAATATAATATATTATGTGACTTATCCATTATCAGCTATAAAAACATGAATGCATAGAAATAGCTTATAAGTTTTGGCTGCCATTCAAGTCAGTGTTAAGAGGTCGTTTTCAGGTGTTCAATTTTACCATCATAATTGCTTTTGAATGTTCCTCAGTTAAATTATATCTCAAATCTCCCAATATTAATTTGAGTGCTGAAAATTACCTTTCTTCACTGACTTGAGTGGCAGGTACAGAATGAACAATTAAAGCTAATTTATCTATGTCACGAATTTTGAATTGATTTTTATTATTGATATAAAAATATAAAAATCAAAAATAACTTTTATTATTGATATAAAAATATAAAAATCGAAAAAACCTTTAATTTTTCATTTAAAAATATAAAAATCAAAAATAACTTGTATTTTTCATTTCAAGTAATAAAAATCATAAATAACTATTATTTTCTATCTAAAAATATAAACCCCGGTATTCATAAAATTTGGAATGAGTTTGAAATGTATATTAATCAAATTTTTTCATACAAAACTTTCTTAAAACAGATTTCAAATACGTTTTATTTTTTATGAATACCGGGGAAAAAATATAATAGTACATATTTCATACCTATGGCGTATGAGTGATATTCAAAATATTAGAACCAAATATCGCTCATACGTATATTTTGATATAAAAGCTATTGCCTACTTTATAGCATTTATTTATATTACTGGCACACACAGCGTATACGTTATAATTACACAATGCAATATAAGATAATACGAACAAAAGTTTAAATGTTCATACAGTTTTTGAAGGATTTGTCCGATTTGAATAAAATTTCACACAGATATAAAAAAGGCATTGATGAGTTTGTGTGTTCACGTGTGATATTAATTGTTTGAAAAAGAGCGGGGCTACAAAGTTCTAAATTGTTACATACGGTGTTTATAAAATATATTATCCGAAATAGTTTAATCTCTCAAGAATTTTGATGTTTGTGTTCTATTAAAACTTAGTAACAGTATGTATTATTTAGGATGCTTAAGAGGAAATGTTAGTACTTTGTGGAATCGTATGTCACTATTTTTAATATTAACAAGCTTTAATTTATATAACTAAAAATAAAAGTAATTTAATGCATGTTTTTTTCCTTTTTATGTCAACGAAAACAAGTTTCATATATTTTTCTTGTTAATTCAATATATCGAGAGCCTACATTCAATACCGTCTATGAAGCATTTTTTTCAAAATCACTTGTTATTGGGAAATAGTTTTTTTATAATAGTTACTTCTCTTTTAATAAAAATCAGAGAAAATCATATTATGATTCAGTAACCATGGCTTAAATATATTGTAGCAGAGATATTGACATCTATTTAAATATTTTGGATATTAACAGTTTTTTGCCTCTCCTTCTATTTGGTTCATAGTCGGTATTGAATATAGGCTCTCGATATAGGTCAAACGAAAATGTTTATTTTATTTAACGAATTTCACATCAAACATTCTTTTCAATTCACCTTCAGACAAAGGACATTATCGGTTTTTTTCTTCAAAGGTTTCAAAATTAAGGAGGAAACAACCACTGTGGAGATCGATACCGCAAATAAAAGTTTACAAAATCGGGCAATTTAGTTTTATATATGGAAATTATTGCATAAGTCAAACTGTCTGTCAGGCAATACAAAAAAAATTAAATAATTGTTGTTCGGTTTTTTCACTGAGAATAACGCAGATTATCAAGAAACGAAAAAAGCAGGAAATAACTATTATCTAAACATTGTAATAAAAATTTATCATTGGATTTTATTCAAAAAGAGCGCATAAGACCATGTCCACACGGTGAAACAGTTGCTGCAGAAACATTGTGTTTGTAGATGAGAGGGGAAATACAAGTGGAACAGGGTACGGTGTTTCATGTACATGAAACATTTGTTGAGCACGCCATTCTCCGCTTCTGCATATAATATAATATATGTATGCTGCAAAACAAATGTTTCAACCGTGTGGACACGAATGCAGCTTCAAAAGGGAATTAATAAATGTTTCTGCAGCAAATGTTTCATCGTGTGGACATAGGCTAAGCGGCTCAAATCGAAATTCTAGTAAATCTTTTCAGCAGGAATTAACAAAAATCATAAAATATAAATTCGCATGCCGCAGTTTCATATAACAGACAACACTTTCGAAAAGTTTATAATTGAACTTAAAAGTATATGAATCCAGATTTATATATAATGAGCCACCACAAAATGTATGTTATTCTTTTTAGTTTATTTTACTTTATTTTAAACACATACGACTTAAACACTGCAATATCATACATAATTTCCGATAAAATTCTTTTAAAATAATTGAATCACAATCTGCTAAACTGAAGAAAAAAAACTCTTAATTGACTCGACTTGCTGCTGTTTATATACATTCAATATAAATCCATTTTATAAATACTCACAACGAATAAAAGTTTTGTTAAGAACAGTGTCATGGTTATATGTATCCCTCCAGCTCGCTTCCTTGTTTTTTATTAACAGGTTTATTTTTTCAGACAAAAGCATTCACAACAATATTAGTCTTCTTTTATTTTCCACTTCCATTTTATTGTTTGTTGTTTTGTTTCTCTCTCATTATCTTCTTTAAATGTCTTAAATAAATTCATGAGGTTTCATTTTAATATATTTTTTCTTTATACATCGTTATTATTGTTATCATTATTATTATTATTGTTATTAGTGTTATTTAGTAGCAACCTGAGGTATCCAATAGTTTTGCTTATTTGTAGAAATAATTTTTCTTATTTGTGGAAAATATTAAATGACTAAATGATAACAGAATATTGCTAATTCAGCTCTATTTCTGGGAAGATGAAATGAAATCTGCTGGCGATTTAAACATGATATATCATTATGTGCCATCACCAGTAAATAGAATATTTAGTATTAGCGGCAACTTTTATCATTTTCATATCCTTTGCTGTGTGTCGTTTCCAAAAGACAATACAAATACCACATTAAAAATGGCCAAGTGGGTTCTTAGTCTTTGTGTGGCGCTGTTGACTGAAGTATGTAACGCGTAGACTATGAAGTCGAAGGATATACGTCGTATATGTGATCGTATTTTTATCATCTGTACCACTTTCGTGTCTATGTTAATTATTGTGCAATAGTAAACGAAGATGTTTGCTATTGCCTAACTGGCATGCAGTGTAGTGGGTCGAACTTCGTTACTACTTCGCTGTTGTCGATTAATTCTGTGGCTGAATATAAGTGACCTCACTTTTGGAAGTATACGTAGAGGCTGTGGTTGTTATCAAACTTCGCTGGTAAAGAAGTTGAATAGAGATTCTTAGCCAGTTCTAGTGACTACCTGTATTTCGATTGAACTGCCAGTGTGTGACATTTTCTATTTGCATTGTAAAGTAAATGGCGCTATGGTTTTATCGAACTTGGCGAACTTTGTTTTTATACCCTCCAAAAACTAATATGGTGGGTGTATTCACTTTGTCATTCCGTTTGTCACGCATTAAGTATATATGTATATATGTGATCAGTGATGAAATCTAAGACGATCTGAGCATGTCCGCCCGTCTGTGGAAACCACGATTCAGTCCAAACGAAAAGAGCTAAACTCTTGAAATTTGGTATAAATATATTTTGAAGCTTAGAGCAGTTTAAGTTCGAAGATGGGCTAAAGCGGGCAAGAGGGAAAAAAGTTCCCCTAAGAAGAACTAAACCAACCCAGAAAAAACAACATAATTTTTAAAGTTTTTTTTATAATTTTGTTAAGCAAATGATATATTTTTATGTCAAAGAAGGTTCAACGCGTTACAATTGGAGTCATAAAATAAAAAAATGGTTTTTGGACCCCGCCCCCTTTAGTGGGCGTTATTATATGCAAAAATAGTGTACAAATTTAACAAATTGTTTTACTTAAGACTACATTCCTTAAAAATAAAATTTTTAAGTTTTAATGACGAAGCTGAGTCGTAACCTGGTACTACTCTGCCCTACCGCCTCCTCCCCCTTTGCCCCCTAAATGACCCTATAAAAAAAAAATTTTTAAATTTTGCATTTAATTATCCCAAAAATTTATTTTTAGAGTTTTATGGCAAAGGTGAAACGTCTCTCCCACGGCACTTCCCGGAATGACTCTTAAAATAGAGATTTAAAATTGAGTACAGAGATGTCTTAAAGGAACTCTGTCCCACCAATTTAAACATTTTAAATTTACTTACTAAATATTTGGAGGGTATTTCAGATTCGACCCGCTCTAACATAACGTTTTTACTTGTTGTTTTCTTTGCTCTTCTGGGACATTTTGTTGTTACAATTATACTTTGGGTTCTCTGTCATAACCGTCAGCAAATTTAAGTAAATCTGGATCATCGTTAACGTTATTCAGCAATTCCTAAACGCTTCTTATGGGACGTTTTTTTTTTAAATTAGCACTTTTGGTATGAAGTTCGCTGTCATACGTTCCATGATCAAAATTTTTTAGAAAAATTGCATGGCATGAGCCAAAATATAGCCGATATACTTCCCAACTAAAAACAGCAACTACTCTAATACCGAGTAGACGATTCTTTATTACAATTTTTTTCGTTTTGTCTACATTTTCATTAGTTTTTAATACTCTATGATGTCCAGGAAGATCGTCATCATGCACATCGTTTCGATTTTCTTTGAAAAAATTGCACTATTTGTAAAAATTTTTATGCATTTCATTTTTCACTAAAATTTTAAGGACTTTGATTTTAATTCTAGCTAAAAATCGTTCAATAAACAATGAGAAATTTTTTTGAATCTTAGAAAAAAAAATCACTACGTTTAAAATTAAAAAATTTTTTGTGTTAAACAAACTAAATTTAAGTATTTTTTTTAGTTACAGAAGATATTTTTTAAAAAATATTTCTTCCTCCTTTACCGATAACTTTAGATATCCAGGCCACCTTCTGCGATCTACACTAAATCGTAAGGCAACAAAATATTGCCTGCAGCACCGTGTTATTGATCATATAGAACTTCAATTTTTATAAAATAAATATGCGAAACCTTAATAAAAATCTTGAAATATCCCCCTACGCCTCTTTTGTTAATTCACGTTATTTTTCGCTACAAATTTTAATCTCGAAAGAATTTTTTTTTTTATTAAACACATTAATTCCTCAAAATTTTGCCATCTCACCTGACTGACATGACCTCGTTTGAGCAGCGAGCTGCGAGCAGCGAGATTTCCTTGATAATTTGACAAATTTTAAGCATTTTAGACAATTGTCGCACAATTTATTTAAATGTGCTACTTCCCTGTTGTTTTTAGTGTTGGAAACTTCTTTTGTGGCCAACCAACCGCCACCAGGTCACGTATAATTTATATTTGTCTTTTGCTGCACAATTCATATTTAAATGAGAAATAAAATAAAAATTTTATATACAAGAAATAAAAAACGTTACAGTTTATTTTTATAGTTCTTGTTTTAGTTATTTATTTTTTATGTTTTTCTTCTTCGTCAACTTGAATAATACTTGTAATATAATCATATGCTTTTTTGACCTTTATGGTTAGTTAAGCCTGATTTTGTGCCATCATCAGTTTTATGTGGCAACTCAAAGAAGAAGAAAAAAGCACTCATAAATACACATGGCGGTTTTACACACACACGCACACACACACCCACATAAGTCTATTACATAGTTTTCTTTTAGTTTTAGTTTTCTTCTCATTTTACCTTTAATGTACTTGATATTTCCACATAATCTTAAGTATTTGAACAAGTCGCTTAGAAAATCCACAAAACACGAGTTTCGTTGGTGAGACGCATATTTTCTTTTTTCTCTTTTGGAATTTTTTCAATGTTGTTGCACTTGGAAAATTACTCACATGCGAATGAGAAATATTTTCTTTAATCAAATAAAATGTTGTTTCGAATGTGGCATACAATTAGAGGAATTTTTAAGTTTGTGACATACACGGCAAGAGGAAGAAAAGTTTTATTAAGATAATAAAAGTTCATGTATGAGAGAAAGATTTTCATGAAATATTTCCGCGGGATTTTTTTTTAATGCATGGAGAATTAAGCGGGTTGGAGAAATAATAGTTTTTAGAAATCGTAGTTTTTTTTTATCTTGGACCAGCACTCAGGGGATGACCCCTATATATGCAATGTATTACGCCGGAACTGAAAACGAGGGGATAGTATTGAGGGGACAGATTAGGAAAGATGAGAAGATAGACGGTTGTTTTTGTAGCTATTTCAACCTTTTACTTCGCTACAGGGCCGACGAAGATGGGTGCTGTTACTCTGCTTTTAGTACATGATAGTGTCAGTCGCTGCCAATTATGTTCAGCGACCAGTGACTATGCCTTCATCATTGAAACAGGCTGGCAACAACTAACACAACCACGCACTAATGCTGTTTTAGAAGAATTCAACACAATATTTCATGACTCAGCGCGGGCTCGAACTCACGACCCTCCGCTTCATAGTCTCGTGTAGCTGTCGTCTTGGGCCAAATTGGCAATGATGTTGTGTTGATCTATTTGGTAGCCTTCGGTGTCATTTTGAACCTTTCCTTTTTGAATATGGATTGTTTTGCATTTTTCAATACCAAATTTCATTCCAATGTCGTGACTAAATCGCTTCACTACTTGTATCATACGGTATATTTTTTGCTTTTTTTATTATTATTATTATTATTATAATTATTAGTATTATAAAGGGTGCTTTTTATAGAGTGACACAAGTTTAAATCATAATAAAACAATGAAATATATTTTAAATATCAATGAAACGGTATTTATTGGAAAGAAAATTTTATGAAATTAATGTTTAAATATGATTTCTGCCTTGTGGCCGCCGTGTAGAAGGCGCAAACTGGAACACCAATTTTCAATAACAAAAAAAAAATTGTCCACAAAGTGGAAGGACACAACCCCAGTTGCTGAGAACGGCGACGAATTAATTGATTAGAACCATCTTCAATGCTTTCCTGTACAGCGGCTACAGATCCTTCAGTGCGTACTGTTCGGCGTCTCACGGGATGTTCATTATCAGTAACAGTAAATGTGGTCCGTAATTCTTTGAATTACGTCTTAAAATGGAAGAAGTGTACGATGAGTTTGACGAATAGAACAATTATTTTTATTAAAAAAATTCAACCATTTGTACGCGTTGTTCTGGTGTTGTGACTTACAGAAGTCAGCAACATTTAGAACGTATTTTCAGATCAGAAAAAACCATGACATTCTCGGCTTGATTTTAAATCTGTTACAAAATAATTCAGCCTTCATCAACCTCATGTTCAGAAACTCAGGAAACTTTAGTGATTTATTTTATTGAAAATTTCATACAATTATAATATTTTTCTTTTCCTTGTTATTTTATTGTACGTGTCTTATAAACTATTACTAAGGGTGTCGTAAATAAATTTGACGAAAAATTACATACCAACGGAATGACAGTATTATAAAAATGCTCTCCACCTGCGTTGAAGTGTATAACAAGTAATTTTGTTCAACACGCAAATATCCTACAATAATTCTGACGATATGCCATGCAACAGACACATTTTAAATGCATTTAATACATTTACAGGCAAAAATAAAATCGAGAAATAATGTTATAACAGGTTATCCATTGTATGGTTTCAAAAATAAAAACATTATTTCATTAGAATATATGAAAGTCGTGATTATGTGCAAAATACTATTTCTATTTTAAGGATGCTTTCTAAATGGATTGTAGTAGTTGATTTTTTCGAGGTGGTTTCCCTCACTTTCGGACAAATATGGCTTTGATTTACGTCAGTTCCTGCCTTGCGGCATAACCTGACGATGCTCTTAACATCGGGTGAAAATTAAGTGCTACCTGCACCCCACTTAGCACCCAAGAACCAAACAAATACGACCTCGGATCGCCCAGGTGGCAATTTCTAGAACATGATTTGGTAAGTCCCATGCTCCAATACCTTGCTAGAGCGCAGATCCTATCTAGATGATCTTAATTCTATGAGCTACAAAAAGTCTCCCAATATAATCCTATTTGTTGATTCAAAACAATACATAGATTTTGCTACTATCAGCCGGACCGAAGTTCAACCGTGAGGATTGAACATCAATCCTTATCTGACAAATCTTCCACCAAATTGGTTACCACGTGTACTCCCGAGGGAGACCTCACCAATATCCAGCCGCAGTAAACTGCGAGGCTTGTACTGGATCCCGTGGTACCAGTTCAGACTACTGGTGAAGTCGCGAAAGCCAATCCAGTGTAGGTTCTGTAAACTTTCTATCGACTTCGGTTTCTTTTCTACCCAAACCCAGCTGCCGGCTCACCTGTCAATTCTTACTCAGGCTCGTAGGCGAACCTACTTCTTTTAGATTCTTATATGCACATCCGTTCCACTGTTTTAGAGATTGGGCAGTAAGATATAAGTTTTAAGGAGCTACCTGCAAAAGTTATGCCTGAACAGAATAACCCCTCGAAAGCCAACCATTATAGGTTTTAACTTTCTATTGACTTTTGAACTCTTAATTAGATCGAGGCGTCCTTGGACCTCCTTTCTTATTTCAAACTTACGTAGGTGACCGTCGTGCAAGCCCCCTACTCCTTTAGATCTCTTACAGTACACCAGCTAAGTTTCCTACTGGGACCTATCCCAGATCCTATTCGGAAACCAGGCAGGTACTTATAAGTTTTATGGGTTACCAGCAAACGTTATGTTTGAGAAAACTGTGTAACCCCCGAGAGCAAAACCAGTCAAGGTTTTCAACTCTCTAATGACTTCTGCCCTCTTACGGTACCAGGCGTCCTTAACCTCCTTTCTTACAACAGACTTACATAGGAACAATCCTTTGCCAAATTTCAATGCGTGTCTTCGGATGTGTTTCGGAGTGGGTGTGGGCTCCTAGTACAGTGATCGTACTATGACGATATAATCTTCAGCAAAAGATGCACGTACTACTTTTTATATTCTTATATGCCCTCCCGTTGCACTGCAACTTCAGGGATTGGGCATTATCAGCGAAAGCACCGTCTGTAAAAACTGCATAACCCTTCCCCCGGATCTGTACTGGAGCAAGGCCTGACATCATAGCCAAGCTCCCCAATGGCACCCCCGGGGGGACCATCACTTTTGGACAATAGCTCGGTGACACTTTAACGAATTTTGGTTTTTAAAGGTTACAACTTTAGAAAATTATTCTCATAGTCATTGTCTTTGATGTAGCCCTACAAAAAGAAATTATGCAGTAGCCACGACTTGGTTGCTTCTGCTGGCTAATTGATCAGGCCAAAATGTGACATTACGCATTCTGGAAACTTCTCCAGCAATACAACCAAAGTTGGTCTTATTTCTAAAATAATCCATATCAAACAGTCACTCCTTACGGCTGCCACCTCTTTTTAAAATCACGCTAATAAAATTTAAAATTTAAAATAATTGGGAAGTTATTGGTTTCATCAAATTTTGCAAAAATTGAGTTTTCACCAGATCTCGACGTTGTGAGTTCCTAGGAAGCTTTCCTGAATCCTCCTGAGAGGCCGTCAATAGGTTTTTATGGATTTGTGAGTGTGTGTAAATAAATTCACAGCTTATAAACTTTGAATGGCTGGAACGAATCCCATCCAAATAGTGGCATTTCAAAGAGTTTTCTGAAACTTAGATTTCCAGTTAATTTTTCTTTTAGACTAGAACCAGTGCTCAGGGGATGACCCCTACTTATGCAATGCATTGCACCGGAACTGGAAAGTAGGGGATACTATTAAGGTGACAGATGAAGAGATAGAGATTTCTTTATAGCAATCTGAATGTTTTTACTTCACCGGCTAATTTTTTTGCTACAAGGCCGACGAAGGTGGGTGCTGTTACTCTGCTTTTTTAGTACATGCCTTCATCATTGAAACAGGCTGGCAACAACTAACACAACCACACACTAATGCTGATCAGAAGAATTCGACACACTATGAATGACTGAATGCGGAGTTGAACTCAGGACCCTCCGATTCATAGTCCTGTGTTAACTATTTCAGCCAACAGGACCCTCAATTGCAAACGATTCGTAAAATCTCAAAAGAACTAAGAAGAACTAAGAACTGTTTTTTCAATAACTTTTAAACATCTTACCGATCGATTTCACAACCTAACCACCTCTTGATAGTGAAAATCTATGTCGATCGCCACTAACTGTATCATAATCGTTTAATGAGTTGAGATATTGTGACCAGAAAAAAAATGTTTTTTTTTTAAACTCCGAAAACTGATGAGTTAGTGTTTTCCATTTTTTTATAGGACTCGAAAAGTTACAACAATCATGTAGGAATCGGTTGATTTATCTCAAAATAAAATAATAGGGTTTTATCAAATTCTCATTTGGTTTTTGATCTCGAAGACCTTAGTACTCGTTTACACTATGAAACTTTTGCTGCAAAACCTTTGATTTTGTGGGTAAAGGGGGAAAGAAGAATTGCAAAGGGTACATGGATTTACCTATTGTTGAGTATCTCTTCACATCTTTCATCATGTCAAAAAACAAAGTAAGAATGCGTGAATTATAATTGAACTGCAAAGCAAAAACTTCACTGTGTGGACACGAATGCAGTTTCTAAAGAAAATTTAAAAAAAGTGTTGCAACAAAAGTTTCATAGTGCGGACGAGAAGTTAAAAGCATAGAGAAGCACAACAAATCACGTTACGCTAGCCTTGTGGTTAAAATTAGCGGGAAGTTGCAGGGCATTAAGAAAATTTAAAATGTTCAAAAAAGTGGGAAGCCACTGGTTTAAAAATATAGAGTTTTCACCAGATGTCGACGTTTTCAGGTCGTAGGAAGCTTTCCCGACTACTCCTGAGAAGCCATCATTGTGTCTGTGTGTGTGGGTGTAAGTATGTGACCCTCTTATAAGTTTTGAACAGCTAAACCTAATCCAACCAAACTGGTCGCGTTTTAAAGGGTTCCTTCAAATTTAGATGTCATGGTAATTGGAATCGGCACATTTACGGAAATATCAAAAAAATTAAAAAAAAATGTTTTCCAAAAATAATTTTTACATATTTTTTTATCACTTTGGGTTGCTTTGGACTCAATATACGACAATTTTTCGTGTTGACAGCGAGCACGTAGATGTAGGACATAACGTGCCTTAAGACAGGCTCAATTGTTAAGAAAGTAGTAGATCCGCCAACTTCGGACTATCAGCGACAATTTCACTAACAGCAGTGATACAGGGTGGCTCAGAAAGACCGAAGTAGTGTGAATTCCTTATAACTTTTTATTTAAGACATATTTTTTTAATTTTTTGTTTTTTAAATACAGTAAATTTATAGGGAATATTTTTGGATTAGTTATTAAAAATGATATCCCGCAAGTGGTGGCCATTTTCTGCTTCGCACAAATGTGCTCTTTCCAACACATTTTCCATGACCTTTCGCAAATCTTCCGGTGTTATATTGTTAATTTCGTCTCGAATATTGGTTTTTAATTCCTCAATAGTCCTCGGCTTATTAACATAAACTTTCTCTTTTAAATAACCCCAAAGGAAACAGTCTGGAGCGGTTAAATCCGGGGAATGCGGAGGCCAATTAAAATTGCTCCTACGCGAAATTTCACCAAAGATGTCGCGTAAAAGAGTCATAGGGCCCTCACAGTGTGCGCTGTGGACCATATTTGCGGATAGTTTTCCACGGCTGGCCTTACAAAATTTTCCAACATGGCCCGATATCGATCACGATTGGTGGAAATGGCGACACCTCGTTCACTTTCAAAAAAATATGCATCAATGATCCTTTCTGAAGAAACACCGCACCAAACAGTACACTTAACTGGGTGTAATTGTCGTAGATGATGTACTCTCGGGTTTTCCGTAGCCCATATCCTACGGTTTTACTTGTTAACGAACCCATTTAATTGGAAATGGGCTTCGTCGCTCATAACTAAGTTACGAATAAAATTAGGATTCTCTTGTGCTTTTTGCTGGAAATAAATCTCATAGTCAAGTCGTTGCTGGTAATCTGTGGGTTTCAATTCTTGGACAAGTTGAATTTTGTATGGAAACATTCTTATGGTATGCAAAATTCGCTGCAGCGACCCTCTTGAGATGCCAAGTTGTGTCGAACGTCTCCTGGTTGATGTTTCTGGATCCTCCCGAATACTCTCCTGTACCACTTGAATATTCTCAAACGTGTGGACAGTTCGTAGTTTGCCGGAACCCGGAAGGTTCCTTACTGCTCCTTGTTGTCGACAATTTGCAACCAGACGGTTGCAAACTGTTGACTGAGAGGGTGCAACCCGCACATTAAATTGACGACGGTATGCACGCTGAGTCAACACAATGGACCGTTGATTTGAAAATTAAATTTCAACGATTTGGGCACGTTGTTCAGTTGTGTATTGCTCCATTATAAATTGTCCAAGTCTTCTTTACAAAATACTGAAAAGAAAAGAAAAAAAAATTATAATAAAAAAGTTATAAGGAATTTACACCACTTCGGTCTTTCTGTATTTTCGGTTGTGCGCTTATTGCGTTGGTGCTCAGCCCTGAACACATCCTTCAAAGAACTATGTAACCTTGCCAGTAAGTCGATCATGAGGAGTCTATATCCAACCCGTACTGTTTCAAAGGTGCCCACGCCTGAATACCACATTTTAAATAATTTCCATCAAATAACTTATACTTCGGTGCCACATATATATTAGCTGAAATCACTAAATGGATAACCCGTTATATACTTTATATAAGTCACACGCCCGCACAGTAACACATCAAAACGTCAAGCAAGTAAAAAGGTTCATACATGTTTTATGATTGGGAAGCGAGAGAGTTTGGAAGTGACAGTCTTCGAAACTGTATGTAACTAATTCTAAAGTTCAATACTTTAAAATAGTTTTTAATGGAGTAAATAGTAAGATGTATTTCTTTATATAAATTATTTTTCACATGCTTTTTTAATAGAAAGAGTTTAATAAAATGAAAATATGGAATATCCCAAAAATTTTATGATTTAAAATGCAACTGCAAATAAAGAAAAAAAAATTTTTATTTGAACTAAAAAGGGCTGTGAAAAATAATTTATACACGAGGGTGGTTCTATAAGTCAGTGACTTTGTTTTTTAATTCGGACCAGCACTCAGGAGATGGCCTCTAAATATGCGGCGCATTGAGCCGGAATTAGAAAGGTGGGAATAGTATTGAGAGGACCGATGAACATAGATGAAAAGAATTTTTCGTACATATTGCAATCTTATACTTCGCCGGCTAATTTTTTTGCTGTAGACCAACGAATTTTCCGCCTCTTAATTCAAATGGCGACAGTTATCCCTTCAACAGGCAATTGTCAGTTCACTCTTGTCTAAAATTGAGCAGCAGCCGATTATGGCAGACTTACGCTCATTTTGGAAAGAAAATGGAAAAATTTAATTTCGTGTGCTCATTAAGATTTATATTTTGTGAAAAAAACCATGGAAACTCCGTACCATCCATGTGCCTGGGGTAGAAGAGGTTCATTGCATTTCGCTGTCGCTGTACAAGCACGGAAGATGTGGAATGTTCTGGATGCCCACTTGAACTCCCTATATTCGAAAAAAATTTAACAAATACCCGATATGGTTTTAGCCGGTTTGGAGATTGAAAGCGAGATAGATTGTTGAAGACATAGGCATGTCATATGGCTCAGTGGTTTCACTTTTGGATGGTCATTTGGGTATGAGAAAGATTTACAAGAGATGGGTGCCCCTTTTGCTCACAATGCAATGATTCACACATAAACAGTTTCCATCGCAAAAATCCACCAATTGGACAACGAATTGCTTCCTTATCGTCCTATTCTCCAAATTCAGCACCCAGTAACTTTTTCCTGTTCCCAAACTTGAAGGTTTGGCTCGATGGAAAGATATATGACTCCAACGACGAAATCATATCACAAACGAATGACTATTTTGATGACCTCGATCAATATTTTTCGGAAGGGATAACAAAATTGGAGAAATATAAATATACACAAAACAAATGAGACTGTTTTGAAAAATAAAATAACTTGTCATATAAAAACCTGTATTTCATTAAAAAAGCCACATATATATTGACCTACCCTCGTAAATAAAAAAAAATTAGAAAACATATATTTCCGTACAGCCGCAAGCAGCTTTGAGTCAGTTTTGATGTTAACTGATAATTATTTCTCGTTGATAATTATTTTTTAAGTACAGCCAGATCACTGATCATTTACTCTCTTTCGAGAGTTTTGCGTCTCACTCGCTCTAGTTAATTTCAGCACCTCAGATAACTGCATAGATTTATAGTTCTTCTGAGAACTTTTCCGTGGTTAACTTCATTGCCACTTCTTATCTGAAGATATAAGTCGTGTACAGTCAGTCATAATAACGGATACAATACGTGTTAACAACATCCGCAACATATGGCCTCAGTCAAACCGCCGCCAACTATGCACCGATTTTTTGCAAATTTACTTTGCAAAGTATTTTTTTTACTAATACAAATACAAGTATATTTTTCTGTTGTTTAAAGTAATTGAAACTTAACCATTAAGACTGGAAAGTGTGACTTTATTTCTGTATTTCCAAAGTCCTTTATAAAGCCAGCCGTAGTTACTCAGTGAAAGTGTCAATTGCAATAAGTGATTGGACTTATTGCTTTAAACCCATGCCGAGTTCCTTCAGACTCATCAGGGACTCATCAAGTCCATAGAAATATGCGATAGAAAAAAAGTAAAAAGCAACTTATAAACGCAGTTTAAGGCCAGCAATATAACGGTAGAAAACTATAAAAAAAATCGAATAGTAAATTTTCGTTTTGTGCTATACTGACTAACTCATCCAAAGTCTGTACAAGTCGTACCAACAAGTATGACCAACGCGACTGAAGCAGCTGACGTATGACTCACTCTCAATGTAAAGTGGTGCTAATAAATTAATACACTTGCACTGTTTGTGGCATTAAACAATTTTAATTGCTTTTTGAATTTTGTGTTTCTTTTGTTGTTTTTTTTTTTTTTTTTTTGACAAATAAAACCGCAAAGAGGATTACACCAGAGGGAAAAAATTGTTGTACATTTGGAAATAATTCAAATGTATATTTTTTTTGTTTTTGTCGGTTGGTACTAATCCATTTGCATCATGTTGTTAGTTCAAAAGTGCCTTTTGTGTCTCATATTAACAGGGTAAATATATTTCTCGTGGTGAAGCCAAAAAAAATTTTTTTCCAAGCAAATAACATTTAAGCTGTTTCTATATGTGCGATGGCCACTAATTCCTCAGAAAAAAAAATTGTGTACGCCATTTTTTGTACATTTCACGTATTATTAGTAGTAGTTTTTTTTATGAAATAAATATAAGATAACATTTCATGATATATTTTTTAAATGATTATAAATTAAATTTACATGTTATTAGATAGATAAATAGATGATTTATTTAAAAAACTTACATATTTGTTTACATATAGAATTTAAAATATTATAATTCATTTGCATAAATCATTTAGACATGACCAAGTGATTGTGAGTCTGCTTGGCTTTTTACAGAAGTGGTAACACCAGTGAGTGGCAAGATATGAAAAGATTATTGAAAAGTTTAAAGAAATGGGTGAGAGGTCAAATTCAGTAACCTCTAGGTAATTGTCACAGAATTAAGGCTGTATGTCATATTTAAAAATAAAAGTTAAAGGTCATGAAAATGCGAGCTTCTGGCTGAACCAACAAAATTTTCATGTTCAATATTTCTTAGAGAGTCAAGTTGTTATAATTAAAAAATTTTTAGATTTGTATGAAATTTATTTCGACACATTACACAGTGGTTCAGTAGTAGGACATAGTGGTCAAATGACTATTTTCGATATTTTCACCGTTAGTTCGCTGTAATACTCAATCTTAGTGGTACCACTAAAACATGCAAAAAGATTTGCTATCAGTTGTTTTTTACATTTACTTTTGGGCATCGGAAATGAACAAATCAAAACAACTTTCGTTATCTTTTTCAGCAGTGCTAATCAAGTTAATTTCTAGTGCGTGTTTTCCAAAGAAAAACACATTTTTGATTTATTGTTTTACAATCGATATTTAAGTTGAAGGTGTTTACCGTTATTATTATGTATTTAATAATTTTTTAAGCAAAACGTATTTTACGGAAAGCGGTTTCACTACCAATCAATTTTTACGTATATTTTTTACGACTTTTTTTTTTACTTAAGGTATTAACTATGTTGCCGTCTTATGACGCCTTCAAGTTACATATCAAAATCTTGCTCTATATCTGTACTTTTAATTTAAAAAGAATTTATCTGCGATTGTTTGCGAATGCGCATGGTACAGAGGGTCTTCGTCTCTACGACTAGATTCGTAGCACATACATATTTTCCACATATTTTTTACCGTTTTTTACTGACTGCACAGTTCATGTTTACGATTTGATTTATTGTTTTATTTCTTCACAATTTTTAAGACACGATTAGGTTTAATTGTCGACAAAGCTCAAAGTGGCGGAAGTGGCACATCCAATGACGGAAAAACTGCAAGTACGTTTTTTTAATTCAGCTATATCATCTGAAATAACTGGCTTAGATCAAGCAGTTGTTGTTCGGTGTCATCATCTTTTGCAATGTCTTTCATCGGGAACCAAAATTAATATATTAATTTAGAATTTAGAGATTACTCGTTAGGAACTGCGCGAATGCTTATTAGTACGTATCCATGGTATAATTTGCCTGCTTCAGTTCATAAAGTGTTAATTCATGGATCGGGAGTAGTTGATCACTGTCTAGTTCCCATAGGCGAGCTCTCTGAAGAAGCCGCTGAATCTTGTTATAAACTATTCAAGCAATTCATACGGGACAACACGCGAAAAATGTCTCGTGTTGTCACTAACACTGATCTTTAGCATAGACTTCTTCTAAATTCTGACCCGTTGATTTCTTCTTTACGTAAATTATCACAAAAGAAGAAGTCTATGCTATCACCTGAGGCTTTACGTATGTTACGTTTTTGAAAATAATGTACAAATGTTGTATTAAATTGCCGTTATAAAATTTATTATTATTTTTTAATTAATAACTAACATTTTTGGTAAATAAATTATGATATTATATTTAAAGACTTTTTATCATATTTTACCCTAATTGGCCCATAAATACCGTAAACATAATGTTTCGCTAATAAATCCTTGGTTCTATGGTTCAAAATTTGAGTTTCAATTACTGAAAACTCCTTTTGTGATCGAACAACAAAAGAATTCCTTCAGTTAATTCCCAGTAACAAAACTTTAAATTTATAAGTGTTTTAATTTATACACACGATTGGTTTGAGCTTTCAATATTAACTATCTTTTATTTTTCAATTTACAAAATCTTATATTCTTATTTTCTTTTCGTGGTGAATAATAAATACATAGGTGCCGTTTAATGAGAACAATAGCACACAGTTTTTGTTGTTGCTGATCGATATTCAGGTTTTAAATTCATAAGCAAAAAAAACGCTCTTGACAACAAAATTATGTTTAACTGTTCTGCACCAAAATAATTAATATTACATTTTATTAGGGTGCTATCAAAAAATTAAATGTTAAACAAACATTAGGGATTTTAAATATCAAAATGATTAATAAGAAACAAAAATAATACAAGTAAGTATACTCTTTATTGCGATCTGAACCAACATACTCCGCCCGTTGAAAGGCCTTACTTTCAAGATAGATTAAGAGAAGGTAAAGGAGCAACTTTATGGATAGGACGACAAAATAGAGTATTTTTCGATTTGAGTTCTACTACTCGGACCCTTCCGTCGGTGCCACTTATAGCCTTTATGACACGAGCGAGTTGCCATTGTTGAGGTGGAGTATTGTCGTCATGAACAATAACCAGTTGACCTTCTATCACGTTAGGTACTGACTTTAACCATTTAGTGCGCTCCTGAAGCGATAAAAGATAATCCTTCGACCAAGTTTTCCAAAATTGTTGCTTTAAAAAGGTAATGCGCTGCCACTGGTTAAGGGAGCCTTGTTTGCTGAGGTCGAACGCTACATCAGGAAGAGCTACTAATCTAGACCCAATTAGCAAGTGACCTGGTGTGAGAGCTTCGCCATCATTGGGATCGTCTGACAGTGGTGCGATAGGCCTCGAGTTTAAAATGGCTTCGACTTCTATTACCAGTGTCTGCAATTCTTCAAATGTAAGATGAGGTTGACTGACATTTTTGAGAAGCAATGTTTTTGCTGACTTCACCGCAGCTTCCCATAAACCTCCAAAATGTGGAGCACGAGGGGGTATAAAACAAAATGTTATGCCTTTCTGCGCGGACCAAGTTTGAATATCATTGATGACGTTCTCCGTGAGTAACAAGTTTTTTAATACGGCCAACTTGTTACACGCACCAACGAAATTTGTTGCATTATCGCAATAGATTTTTTGCGGTATTCCCCTTCGACCAACAAATCTTTTGAGACACAAAAGAAAGTTGTTTGTGGAAAGGTCTGACACCAGCTCCAAATGTGTGGCTTTTGAGCTGAAACAAACAAAAACAGCAATATAAGTTTTGTAGGGTGTCTTACCACGAATACGATATGTAGTTAAGAATGGGCCACAAAAGTCGACACCTGTTACCAAAAATGGTCGATGTGCCTGGAGCCTATCCGCAGGCAAATTGCCCATTATCTGTTCCATTAATTTGGGCTTATACCGGAAGCAGTGTACACAATTGCGTACCACTTTTCGAACTAAGTCTCGAGCATTAGTAATCCAAATTTTCTGGCGAATAATTCCCAACAATATCTTTGCTCCAGCGTGTAAATTTATGCGATGAATGTGCTCTATGTACAACAATATAAAGCGATGATTTTTCGGAGCCAGTGCAGGAAACCGAGCTTCATATGGGATAGGAGCTTTAGCGAGTCTTCCACCGACGCGAAGTATATGTATATTGGTCGGATGAATTTCGATGCAATCTAAAAACGGTGTTAATTTTTGCAACGAGGGTTTCAAAATCTTTCCTTCGGAAACTAACGTGATGTCTTCTTTGAAGTGAAGGCTTTGAATGTGAGCAATTATACGCCAAAAGGTTTGGTCCAACTCATTTGAGCCAATATGTATAACATCTTCGATTTTTAAATTAGGTTTTGCTGGACATCTGTTGAATATGCGATAAATATAAGATATAATGCGAATTAATTTGTAGTATGAGGAATGTCTTTCAATTAGTTCTTCCAATAGACATGAAGTTGCTTTCGTGCACTTAAATGTTGTTGCTTTTCGTTGTTCGAGAATTTCATGCTGAATTTCTTCATCAGTATTTGGCCATGTAGAGTGATGATTTTGAAGAAAAGGAGGACCATGCAGCCATATTGTTGATGGTAACTCTCGAGCGCTACAACCACGTGACACGATATCTGCGGGATTGTTTTTTGATGAAACATGTTTCCAGTGAACATCTCTGGTGTTATCCTGGAGTTCCGATACTCGATTGGCGACGAAACAATTTAAAGTTGATGAGTGAAGCTTGAGCCACTGAAGAACAATTTTTGAATCGGTCCAAAAACAAATTGACGATACATAATTCTCCAATTTAAATTTTATCTTGTTCCACGTTCTGCTCAATAAGACTGTAGCACATAATTCAAGTCGCGGCAGAGATTGCACTTTTATTGGTGCTATTTTCGATTTAGCAATTAACAAATTTATTTTGTATTGACCTTGATCCAAAACTCGAAAGTAAATGCAGCAGCCGTATGCTCGTTGGGATGCATCGGCAAACCCATGAATTTCACCGCGAACCTCTAAATTTGTAAATACATACCGAGGGATTTCAATTGCGTCAATGAAGGGAAAGTCTTCTTGTATTTCGAGCCACAAAGATTTCAAATTGTCGCCAATGACGTCATCCCAGTCTAAATTTTGCAACCATATTTCTTGAAGTATAATTTTGCATCGTATAACAATTGGGCTCAAAATTCCAAGGAGGTCGTAGATTTTTGAAACAAGCGATAAAATCGACCTTTTCGTTGGGTTGTGAATATCTCGTAGTTCAAAGCGATAACAAAAGATGTCCTGACTTGTTTTCCAAGACATACCTAAAGTTTTTGTAACTTCGTCTTTTGAACTTTTAATGGTAACCTCATCTTCAGGGGTTGTGGTAATCTCCTTGCAGTTACTGCTCCATTTTGCCAATTCAAGTCCATGAAATTTCAAGATTTGTATCAGTTCTGACCTTTTTGTCAGCAGTGTCTCAACATCATTTGCTCCAGTGAGAATATCATCCACATAAATATCCTCTCGTAAAGTTTTAGAACCTTGAGGAAACGTTAAGCAATATTTTTCTGCAATGAAAAACAAACTACGGATTGCTAAAAATGGTGCTGATGACAAACCATATGTAACCGTATTGAGCTGAAAAACCTTTAAAGGTGCTTCTTTATTGCTTCTCCATAAAATAAGCTGATACTTGCGATCACGCTCATCAACTTCAAACTGCCGATACATTTTTGAAATATCTGATGTGAGAGCAAATTTATTAAGACGAAACGAAAAAAGAGTTGTAATGAGGTCTTGTTG
Organism: Linnaemya tessellans; assembly: GCA_951800035.1. NCBI lineage: Eukaryota > Metazoa > Arthropoda > Insecta > Diptera > Tachinidae > Linnaemya > Linnaemya tessellans. The sequence goes on along the minus strand of OX637533.1, from coordinate 24,842,775 downwards.
AATGGTGGGACCAACCATTAAAATATCATTCAAAGATATATTTGATGAGCTACAAGCAGATCCGTCAAAGACTACGCGAAGTTTTGTGGTTGTACTTTGAGGCCGAAGCACACAATGATGTGGAATGACAAAGTGTGTACCGACTAATGGTTGCTTGTAAAGTGACATATGACCAAGCAACAAGTATTCATCCATAAATTGGACATACATGTTTTTTAACAGCAAATCACGATCTAAACGTCTTTCGACTGATAAAAAACGCTTTCGAGCCATTTCAAATGAATTTCCAAGTAATGCAGGCGATTCTTTGAAGGGCAACCGAACTTGAATTTTTCCATTGGGCTTAACAATTATATTTTCAATGAAATGATTTTCACATGCTGTTTCTTCGTCGGTGAGTTTTGAAGGCATGCTGATAAATTCTTCAACTTCCCAAAATTTTCTTAAGGTGGAGTCAAGCGAGTCGTCGGCGGAGCTACAAGCTAAATTGCATGTAAGTGGAGCTGAAGTAGATTGGGGTGCAAAACTTCCACCTACTATCCATCCAAACACAGTGTTTTTTAACGTAGGTTTGCCATCACCTAAAGAAATTCTCCCATCGACTAATAAATTCAAAAATATTTCTGTGCTAATAAGCAAATCAATACGCTGAGGCTTATAAAATAGCGGATCGGCAAGCTGCAAAGTTTTTGTGATATCCCATTGGGAACTTTCAATGTATTCACCCGGCTGTCGAGACGAAATTGATTTTGTGACTGCGAACTGCGATGACCATTCAAATGCGTTTAAACGAGATTTTATAGTCACATTAGCGAAAGATTTAATTTTTGTTCGAACCTCGCCAATACCGGAAACTTCCTGAGTATAAGGTTGCAATTTCAAACTTAGCCTCTTAGCGGTTTCTTCCGTAATAAAATTTATTTCCGAACATGAATCAAGTAGAGCCCTGACGGGTTGAAATGCGCCACAAGAGTCTTTTATTAAAACGATTGCAGTGGGAATGAGAGCTCTTTTAAATGCTCTAGTCATAAAAGATGCTGGATTGTTTTTTACTAATTCAAATTGATTAGTTGTTGGGGAACAACTTGGCAGGTTTGTATCTAATAAGTTGTTTGCTGACGAAAGTCCATTTTCAGGATGAGTATAAATATGTAGCAAGGTATGGTGTGATGACTTACATACTCTGCATCGAGATTTTGAGGGGCATTTAGAAACTAAATGACCTTTATTGAGGCAGTTAATACACTGCCCATTGCGCTTTATGAAATGAAAGCGTTCCGAAACGAGAAGGTTTGAAAACGATAAACAATTGGTTATATTGTGGCTCGATGAACCACAATAAGAACAGTTTGAGCTTGAGTGAACGAAAGTATGCGATGAGTGACTAAAGTTGGGTTTTGGTTTTGGTTTTGCGCCTTTTGGTTTCTCAGAAACGTCAAGCTTTTTTGCATTGCTTTGCAAAAACTGGCTACGATGGCTTAAGAGCTCATAAAATGTATCCCATGAGAGCAGGGATTTAAAGTCTTGTTTCTCATCATAATTTAATTTAGAATCTTCATCTAATTTTGACAACACGATATGACTAAGTACACCGTTTAGTACTTCCATTTCTGTGCCAATCGACAACAATGACCCTCGAATTGCTGAAACGGTATCTATTATTTTTCGCAAAGATTCACTATCTCCCTTTGTCATATTAGGAATCCCAAACAATGCACTAATATGTTCTAGAAATATAAGCACTTTATTATCATACCTTTCCTTTAGTCTTTGTAGAGCCTTTGGATAGTTGTCCTCTGTTACCTGGTATGGTTCCACAACAGCTAGCGCGGGGCCGGATAAACAGTTGAGCAAATAGGTGAACTTATCAATTTTAGAAATAGTGGCATTTTCATCAACCATTTTGTTGAAACTGGTAATAAATCGTTCATATTCTGCATATTTGCCTTCGAATTTTGGTAACTTCAATGAAGGAAGGCGTGACAGTTGTGGAGTGGCTACAATAGAAGCATTCATAAAGCTGGCATCCATAGATAACGAGCTACGATGAGGTTTTAAGTATTCCAATAACTTTGCCTTAGTGGTGATGAATAAATCTTCGTGTTCACTTCGCGCAATGTCGGTAGGGGAAACGTTTTCAATTTTAGTTTGGATATGGCTCAATTGCTTAAAATAGGATTCTAAAATTTCTAAGCGGCATTCAAGAATTGTAGGATCAATTTTTTCGCCATCTTTCTCAACCTTTTTCTTTAAATTAGTGATGTTCTTTTTCATATTAGCACGCTCTTGTTTGAGCGATGATAGTTCAGAGCTACCTTGAGCTTCAATTTCGTTTTTCTCCATGTTGTATTTACGACAGGAACCAGCAACCACAGTGGATTTATTAGGACCTCAAATAATTTTACGGTTCGAAATCAACAAATAAAAAGAGCAGTAATAAAGGTTCGAAAAGTTTAATTATGCACTTTAGAACTGCAGTCCTGTCACGGTCGCCAAAATGTTTCGCTAATAAATCCTTGGTTCTATGGTTCAAAATTTGAGTTTCAATTACTGAAAACTCCTTTTGTGATCGAACAACAAAAGAATTCCTTCAGTTAATTCCCAGTAACAAAACTTTAAATTTATAAGTGTTTTAATTTATACACACGATTGGTTTGAGCTTTCAATATTAACTATCTTTTATTTTTCAATTTACAAAATCTTATATTCTTATTTTCTTTTCGTGGTGAATAATAAATACATAGGTGCCGTTTAATGAGAACAATAGCACACAGTTTTTGTTGTTGCTGATCGATATTCAGGTTTTAAATTCATAAGCAAAAAAAAACGCTCTTGACAACAAAATTATGTTTAACTGTTCTGCACCAAAATAATTAATATTACATTTTATTAGGGTGCTATCAAAAAATTAAATGTTAAACAAACATTAGGGATTTTAAATATCAAAATGATTAATAAGAAACAAAAATAATACAAGTAAGTATACTCTTTATTGCGATCTGAACCAACAATAAATATTCATATTAACTTTGATGACTATAGCTGAGTAAACTACGTATGACAGCCTTCCTTAGAAACTTGAACCACTGTGCATTAGCTTAAAACTATTTCAAATTAATTAGAAATTAATATTGAAGTCAGACTGCTCATACAGGGTGTTTTTTATTGAGGTATAGAACTTCGAATTGAAATAAAACACAAGAAAATCGTTTTAATGTCCATCAATTTGGCTTTATTGGAAGGATAATTTTATGCCATTAATGTTTAAATATGATTTCGGGCATGTGGCCGCCGCGGCTGGCTCGAATAAAGCCAATTCTACAGGTCCAATTTTCAAACACTTTTTCGAGCATATGGGGCCGTATGTTGGCAATAGCGCCACGAATGTTGGCTTCCAAGTCCCCTAACGTTTCTGGTTTGTTGGCGTAGACGAGCGACTTCACATATCCCCAAAGAAAATAATCCAATGGTGTCAAATCACACGATCTTGGTGGCCAATTGACAGGTCCATTCCGCGAAATTATGCGCTCATCGAATGTTTCCCTCAATAAATCGATTGTAACGTGCGCTGTGTGGCATGTAGCGCCGTCTTGTTGGAACCACAACTCATCCACATTCATGCCATCCAATTCGGGAATAAAATAGTCGGTTATCATGGCACTATACCGGTCTCCATTAACGGTAACTGACTCTCCAGCATTATTTCGGAAGAAGTATGGCCCAATGACTCCACCAGCCCATAGAGCACACCAAACAGTCAGTTTTTGTGGATGTAATGGCGTCTCAAGGGTCTCATGTGGATTCTCTTCACTCCAAATACGGCAATTTTGCTTGTTGACGTAGCCATTCAGCCAAAAATGAGCCTCATCACTGAAGAGAATTTTGCGGTAAAAAAGCGGATAAACATATTTAATTGAACACTGTTTTTGAAAATAAATTTCCACGATTTGGAAGCGTTGTTCTGGAGTTAACCTGTTCATGATGAAATGGCAAACCAAACTTAATATTAATCACTTGACAGCTGACAAAATGGCCGCCAGTTAAAAAAGTGATGCCAACTTAAAGTTCTATACCTCAATAAAAAACACCCAATACATATATGCCATTTTTTTTTTTTGCTCTAATAAAATATCCCTGAGATATTGTTGAAAAAGTTATGAAAAAATATGTTTTTCTTTTCGATCACACTTAAACAAATAAAATTAGGAACTATTTCAAAAAAAATCTTTTTCGACGATTTCAATTTTATTGATAAGAATTTAACGTAGAAATATGGAAATTAATAATGGAATATTATGTCGGGCTAAGCTCCACCTCTGGTACGTCGGCAGACATCCTTTTTTTCAAAAAAGCTTTCCTTATATCGTCAATGCAGCGCCGAGTTTCATGTTTCAGAGCGCCAGTTGTGTGTGGTTTAGTCACGTAAACCCAATCTTTCAAATGGAATCAGAGAATATAATCCAGCGGCGTTAAATCACAAGGAAGACATCGAGAAATCACACGACCGGGATATTTCTCATGCAACAACTGAATTGTGACGGCATTTATTTGCTCATTTTCGAACAATTACGGTCCGATGATGCCTGACCACATACGGCGGCATACGGTCGATTTGTTAGGATGTAGTGGTTTGTGCGTGTGAATTTTGTGAGCGCCATATACGACAAAATTGTTTGTTTGAGCCTCTTCACTAAAGATGACTTCGATGAAAAAGGCGTTGTTTTCTTTCAGTTTTGCGAAGAGCCAATTCATAAGCGGTCGACCCAAATAATGGTCGGCCAGCGTTCCATGGTGAAGATTTCCCAATTTTTTACTAAGTAAATACCACAGGATGACTGCTTAGTTCTCAATATTTTGTCATATGACAGCCAATATACTTCCTAACCTTAAATTTGCCCTCACGCTGTATTTACAGAGTTTTTGAGTACATAATTTTCTCCTTTACACAAAATTTTATGCAAATTCTTTTATACATTTTTTTTCGATAGCAAAATGTCGTAAAATACTTTTTAACCTCAAATTTTCCCACTCTGTGTATGTAAAATACATATTTTGCATTTTCTATGTCATTAAACCATTTTTTGAAAACTTGAGGTATTTGTTGAACTTCTCATATTCAATTTTCGTTAAAATATTGGTTAAATAGTTGATATTCCTACAAACTAGCACCACTTGCAAAAGTGGAAAAATTGAACAAAGAACGCTGATGAGATGGCGTAGCGGCCTCGAAATCAGTACTGATCCGTTCTGCTGGTTTGATGATTATTGAAAAATATTCTTAATATTCCAATCTTAATATAAATTAATAAAAATAGAATTTGAACAAATTCATTTATTAATAAAATAATAAAAAAAAATGGTATTTGTTATATTTATAAATTGTGTTCAGTTTTATTTTAAAAATTTTCTTTAACTCTTGGTTAACTTCTTTGGAAATTTTTATGTAAGACATCCTGAAGAAGTTGAAATAAATAACTAAAGTTTTGAAAATAGTCGGCCCTGTAGCAAAAATTAGCCGGCGAAGTAAAAGGTTGAAAAGCTACAAAATCATCCCCTGAGTGCTGGTCCAAGATAAAAAATTCATATATTGCATAACTATTTTTAAGATGTGCTTAATGATTGTATTCGAATTACTCTTGGTGTTAATGCCCATGCATCAGTAGGTCTTGGCACATAATTTTAATTTATGCTTTCTTGTCCATAATTAAAAGAACACCTGCTACTTTTCATATAATTGAAAATGAAAAATTTTTATTTATTGTATTGAAAATGAACTAAATATATATTCCAAAACATATTCCCCATATATTTCGTTCACTATTGGCAACATAAAAAATTATATGTATTAAATTTATTATTTACCCAATAGCGGTAAATCGTTTCTTTTTGCCACCGGCATCAGAGTCAATACAATAAAATACGTGCTCTACCATTTGATAGTGTATTTAACAATTTTACACGTTCATTTCTTTATCGAAAAATGTCAAATTAAATAAAATAAAGCGGTGGGAAATAAAATCAAGTAAAATAATTTATGATCCAAGCAGAAAACTAGGTACGGTCGACTGGACGAGTACCATGGAAAATGTGTGATTGAATGAATGTGTTAGAAGAATGAGAAAAATGAATATTTAATATTAAACAATATCAGTTTCATGGTATTTATTGCTATTCAATTAAATTTGTTCAAAGTTATAGAGCAGCTTTCTCTCTATTAATAATAAAAATAAATATATGAACGACTGTTTGTATTTTACGCTGCTTCATAGTTGATGGCACGAAATATATTAAACGTCTGTACAGCAGGAGATTAAAAATGGTGCACCTTTGATTTTATTTGCTAGGGTTGTAAAATTAATCAATTGTCTTGCCATCTTTAATGATGGCGCTCCTTTTTTTTAACAAACTATAAATGCTTTTGACCACCTGTTAAATAAAACGCAAATAAAACAAGCAAGTACGTTATATTCCACCGAGTCGAATCTTAAATACCCTACAAATACTTAGTAAATAAAATTTCTATTTTTATTATTCTTTTAAATATTACATTTTTATGGTATTTGACTTAAATATATAAGAAAAAAAATTACTTTAATACTTTCGTTGCCAATGAGTTGGGGGGAGCATGACTAAGACACTTTTCAGTCAGCATGAAAACTTATGTATTAATATTTTATATCAACGTGCAAAAAAGGGACTGAGATTAGTGAAAAATGTTTAACCTGCTGCGCCACAATTCCTTTAACGCATTTCGGTGTCCAATTTTAAAACTCTATATACTGTCACTCCGTTAAAGGCTGTGGGCTCACCTTTATAGTAAAAACTTAAAAGCTAAAATTTCGGGGTAAATAAGTGTAGACATTTGTTTTTTTTTATATATATTGACTTTGTCATTCCGTTTGTAACCCATCGAAATATCCATCTCAGACCCCATAAAGTATATATATTCTTGATCAGTGATGAAATCTAAGACGAACTGAGCATGTCCGTCCGTCCGTCCGTCTGTGGAAATCACGATTCAGTCCAAACGAAAAGAGCTACACTCTTGAAATTTGGCATAAATATATTCTGAAGTTTAGAGTAGGTTAAGTTCGAAGATGGGCTAAATCGGGAAAGAGGGAAAAAAGTTCCCCTAAGAAGAACTAAACCAGCCCAGAAAAAACAACATAATTTTTAAAGTTTTTGGTTATTTTGTTAAGCAAATGATATATTTTTATGTCAAATACGGTCCAACGCCTTAAACTTGGAGCCATAAAATAAAAATAAAATATTTTTTGACCCCGCCCACTTTAGTGGGCGTTATTATAGGCAAAAATAGCATAAAAATTTAACAAATTGTTTTACATAAGCCTACATTCTTTAAAAATAACTTTTTTATGCCTTAATGACGAAGCTGAGACTAACCTGGTACTACTCTGCCCTACCCTTTCCTCCCCTTCATTAGTCATTTAGACCCTACCAAAAAAAAAAATTTTTTTTTTAAATTTTGTATATAATCATCCCAAGCATTTATCTTTAGAGTTTTATGACTGCCAATTTCTGCCCTACCCCTTTGCCCCCTAAATGACTCTACCAAAATATAAATATTTTTTTAATTTTGTATATAATCATCCCAAGCATTTATATTTGGAGTTGTATGACTGCCTGTTGCTGCCCTATCGCCTCCCCCCCCCCCCCATTTGCCCGCTAAATGACCCTATTAAAAATAAATAATTTTTTTTTTAATTTTGTGTATAATCATCCCAAGCATTTATTTTTAAAGTTTTATGTCTACCTGTTTCTGCCCTACCCCCTCTCCCCCCTTTGCACTCTAAATGACCCTATAAAAAAAAAAGAAATTTTAATTTTGTATGTAATTATCACAAGCATTTATTTTTAGTGTTTTATGACAAAGGTGAAATGTTTCCCCCACAGCCCTTGCCAGAGCGACCCTGCCAAAATACAGTTTTTATACCCTCCAAAGAGAATTGGGCCCCACAAAGTAAATATATTCTTGATCAGTGATGAAGTCTAAGACGGTCTAGCAATGCCCATACGTTCGTCTGTGGAAAACATTATATTGTATATATTTGAACCCCGCCCCTTTAGTGGGCGTTGACGTACGATATTATATAAAGGAACTCTGTCCCACCAAGTTAAACATTTTAAATTCACTTACTAAATATTTGGAGGGTATTTAAGATTCGACCCGGTCGAATATAACGTTTTTACTTGTTTCTTATAAGGTCATTTAGGTAAGGAGGTGGAGGGCTGGAGCAGGGGAAGATCAGAATACATCTAACTTTCGTCATAAAAGCTTATAAATTAAATTTTTAAGGAATGTAGGCTTAAGGAATGCAATTTGCTAAATATTTACTGTAGTTTTTCATATAATATTTAACTTCCCACTAAAGAGGGCGGGGTCCAAAAAGAGACTATATTGAGTTTTACACAGACGGACGGATGGACAATCCTAGATCGTCTTAGACTTTATCACTGATTGTGGGTGCAGAGATTCCGCGCAACTGCCTCGGCTATGAATGTCCCAAGGTCAGGGACCAGTCGATCTTCAAGGACTCTCGAAAACACTGAAGCAGTTTAAGTGAAAATCCGTGATATTCAATACAAAAAAGAGCAGCCTCACTGGGACATCCAAGAGCGATTATTCATGAAGAGTCTGAAATTCTATCCGTTTAAAATTCAAATCGTAAAAATTGAAAGAAAGAAAGTGACTTTGATTGACGCAAAAATTGTAGTCTGAAACGATGTTGGAGCGTTTTCGCACTGTAAATCCCATTTTTTGGGTCGACGAGGGTAATTTTCACTTAAACGGCCACGTCAACAAGCAAAACTGCAATTACTGGTCTCCAAGAACACGCAACCCTCGATTTAAACATCAAAAGCCATTGTATTGGCCCATATCCACGCATGAGATAATTGGACCATTTTTCGAGACTAGCCGCCGAATGTCAACGGTGAAAATTATCGACGCAGAATTACGGAGTTCTTTTTGCCAAACCTGCGAGCTCATAAATCGTAGTCTTCACATACGTGGTTTCAGCTGGATAGGGCGACTGTACACACAGCCAGAGCTTCCACAAATTTACTTAAGGAAAAATTCCTCCAAAAACTGATCAGTTGCTTTTGGCTACATCCCATGGCCACCGAGATCGCCCGATCTAACTCTCATGTTTTTTTTTCATGGGGCTACCTCAAAGAGGGGATTTATAATAACAATCCCCAATCTATTGTGGCTTGTGGCGCAGAACACAAGGCTCCGTTTTGAACAGTGTGTTCAACTCGACGGAAGACATATGGATGACATACTCACAGGATAACATAAAACAGATTTATTTTAATAATACAGGGTGGCTCAAAAAAACCGAAGTGGTGTGAATTCCTTATAACTTTTTATTTAAGACATATTTTTTTAATTTTTTGTTTTTTAAATACAGTAAATGTATAGGGAACATTTTTAGATTAGTTATTAAAAATTATATCCCGCAAGTGCTGGCCATTTTCTGCTTCGCACAAATGTGCTCTTTCCAACACATTTTCCATGACCTTTCGAAAAACTTCCGGTGTTATGTTTTTAATTTCGTCTCGAATATTGGGTTTTAATCCTCAATAGTCCTAGGCTTATTAACATAAACTTTCCCTTTTAAATAACCCCAAGGGAAACAGTCTAGAGCGGTTAAATCCGGGGAACGCGGAGGCCAATTAAAATTGCTTCTACACGAAACAACGGTATGCACGCTGAGTCAACACAATGGACCGTTGATTTAAAAAGTAAATTTCAACGATTTGGGCACGTTGTTCAGTTGTGTATTGCTCCATTATAAATTGTTCAAGTCTTCTTTACAAAATACTGATAAGAAAAGAAAAAAAATTATAATAAAAAAGTTATAAGTAATTCACACCACTTCGGTCTTTCTGAGCCACCCTGTATAATAGATTGACAGCGAGGATAGTTTACAACCTTCGTGTGTATAAGCCAGCTTAAAGAGATTTAATTAGATTTAAGTTTTTATATGACTCAAGTATATTCATTTTAATTATAGACAGTCATTCTGCTATTACTATCGTGTCTGCCACTAATGGCGGTAGTTGCACAGAGAAAATAATAGTTAACAAACAAATACTAATTATGGAATAACTGCAACACTTATCTAAAAAACTTTTTATGACGTCCTAAATGGACCGGCTCAATGTTGACTGAATAATACGACGAATACTATTATAAAAATGTCACATCACAAGATGCAGCAAACAACTCTAGATAAAACCTGGTATTGGCTACCATTGCTTTGCTAAACAGACCACAGGCGTGGAATCCTATTGAATTGTCTGTAACAACATGAAGACGAACTCCGATAACAACCCCAAACAAATAGCCACAATAGCATGAAGCAAAACATGATTAGAGAATAAGAAAGAGTAAATTTAAAGGAAAATGTTTATCAACTGTGAGGAATGCAAGACAATTTTAAATTATAAAGTTAGAGCGCGATAAAACTGTGTTTAGCATGCTTTATAAATTTCACAGTTTTCTTTCAGTTGCTATAATTAATCATTTTTCTTGAAGGTTTGCAGTTTCAATACGGTTATTTATCTGGTGTGTGTCTCACAAATTACTTAACTTGAAACGAGTTGTTGCTTTCTATAACGTGTTGCTGTTAATGGATTTTGCAGTTATTTACTTCTTAGTATTTCCTGTGGTAACCACGATGTTTATTTAAGGGACTAAATTTATTGACGAATGCCTTAATTACGTCTCTGCTGCTGCTGTATATGGGCATTTCCACAGTATTGTACACTTACCATGACAGAAATATTTTGAAAATTACAAACATTAAATTGGAGTTGGTCTCATAAAACAATATTTCTTATGAAATCTTAAACAAAAATTTTACCCCACTTTTCTATGAGCAAATAAAAAAAAAGTTGCAGGAAATTAATTCAGAAACCCGTATTGAATTTTTTATGAAGACCAGGTGAAGTGTATTATAATATCTCTAGGTATTCTAAGAAAATGTACATAAAAGATCTCTTAAAAAGTCGTACAGAATATGACTGGCTAAAATGTTTTTCCGCAATATGAAAAGTAGCCCAATCGCAAAGAGTTAAAAAAAAAGATACAAATAAAATAAAAATTTTTTAATTCACAGTTTTCACTGTATTCACAAAATTTTTCGTATTTATCGCCAGGCGCTTATAATTAAGCAATTATTTAAGAACACCGCAGAACTACTGTGGAGAAAAATTTTAATTTTTGTAATAACATTATGCCCAGTTTTTAACTTCAAAATTAAGTACTATTTAAACTTAAAGTGTATTTAAATACAAAATTTTGTTTTTCACTTCGAATTTAAATAAGATTTAAATGGCCCACATTGTACATTTAAATTCAATTTAAGTTTTTCATACAACCATGTGTTTTTCATTGTTTGTTTACATTCAACAACCTGAAAATTGGTACAGCAGCTGTTCATTGGGACAAAACTTCGGTAAAAAGGTTCTTGTACTATTTAAACTTAAAGTGTATTTAAATACAAAATTTTGTTTTTCACTTCGAATTTAAATAAGATTTAAATGGCCCATATTGTACATTTAAATTCAATTTAAGTTTTTCATACAACCATGTGTTTTTCATTGTTTGTTTACATTCAACAACCTGAAAATTGGTACAGCAGCTGTTCATTGGGACAAAACTTCGGTAAAAAGGTTCTTGTATTGGATCAGTAAAAAAATTTAAATAAAGTTTTCGTTGCGATAACTCCTATAGTACCATTTATAATATAGGGTAGATAGTTTTGAAAAAAAAAAACAAGTAAAAATGCTATATTCGGCTGTGCCGAATCTTAAATACCCTTCACAGATGTAATTCTTCTTTCTTTCTTGCTAAAACAGGAAGTAGGTTTAATTAAAAGATGTAACATAGTTTTACTTGACAAAAAATTTAAATTTTTAAACTTTTTGGTCACTTTCATGTACCAAAAAATATATCAATTGTCCAACCCTGGAGTCGAAATTTTGATTTTTTAAGATTCTAATACCAATTTTGTTCTTCCTGAAGTATAAAATAGTTTGAATTAGCAAAAACAAGAACGTCAATTGCGTATTTGGTTACCTTTATATTTATATATCAATTTTCCAACCCTGGAAACGAAATTTAAATTTTTTTGCCAATGCAACTCTTAATGAGAGATGAAATAGTTTTAATTAAGAAAAACTTAATATTTGTAACCGTTTTGGTCACTTTCATGTACCACAAAATATTGCAGTTATCCAACTCTGGAAACAAATTTTTTTTTTTTAGTTTTTGATACCAATTATGTTTTTCCTAAACTAAAAAATAGTTTTAATTAGTAAAAAACCGACGTTAGTTGCCTTTTTGGTTACTTTTATGTATAAAAAAATTTAAATTTCCCTGCTCTGGAAGCGAAATTTAAATTCTTTTTTCCAATGCTAGTCTTCATTAGCTATAAAATCGTTTTATTTAAGAAAAACTCAAAATTTGCAACCATTTTGGTCACTTTCATGTACTACAATATATTGCATGTACCAAAAACTTCCCAACCCTGGCAGTGAAATTTTAATTTATTTTATTTTATTTTTAACCAATGCAACTCTTTATGAGGTATAAAATAGTATTATTTAAGAAAAATTTACAATTTTCAACCATTTTGGTCACCTTCATCAACTATAAAATATTGCACTTGTCCAACCCTAGATTCGAAATTTTGATTTTTTTTTGGAAATTTTTGATAACAATTTTGTTCTTCCTAAAATATAAAATAGTTTTATGTAGTAAGAATTTTAACGAACATTTATATTGCTATATTAAATTGAATTAAGATTCATAGGCTAATTGTTCGAAATTTTAATTTAAATCTCAGAAAGACATGATAAATATTCCAAGAATATTTAAGTTGAATAAAACTGATGTTGACTTTCCTTTGTGCCTTGGAATATTTATCATATCTTTCTGAGATTTAAATTAAAATTTCGAACAATTAGCCTATGAATCTTAATTCAATTTAATATAAAATAGTTTTAGTTTGCAAAAAAAGACTTCAATTGCCTCTTTGGTTACTTTTATGTATAAAAAAAAAATTAAATTTCCCAAGGCTGGAAGCGAAATTTTAATTTAAAAAATTTTTTTTTATCAATGCAAATCTTCATAAGGTATAAAGTAGCTTTGTTAAAGAAAAACTAAAATTTTGTAACCAGTTTGGTTATTACATGTACTACAAAATTTTGCATGTACCAAAAGAATTTTCATTTTCCCAACCCTGAAAGCGAAATTTTAAATTTTTGTTTTTTATCAGTGCAACGCTTCATGAGGTATATAGTAATTTTTTTTAAGAAATATTTCAATTTTTTAACTTTGGTCACTTTCATGTACTATTAAATATTGCACTTGTCCATCCCTGAATTCGAAATTTTATTTTTGAATTTTTGATACCAATTTTGTTCTGCCCACATTATAAGACAGGCTTAGTTAGCAAAAAAAAAATAACATTAGTTGCCTATTTGATTACTTCCACGTATAAAAAAATGCAATTTCCCACCCCTGGAAGCAAAATTTGAATTTAAATTTTTTTTTTTTGGCCAGTGCAAATCTTCATGACTTATAAAGAGGTTTTGTTAAAGAAAAACTTAAAATTTTCAACAATTTTAGTTACTCCATGTACTACAAAATAAGGAATGGGCCGAAAATTTTTTTTTTAATTCTCCATCCCTGGAAAAAACTTTTTATTTTTTTAGGTTTTAATATACCATTGAGGCGTCCCAAAGCACGAAATAGGTTTAAATTACAAACATAAAAAAAATAATTGATATTTGGTATACATTTTGCGTCGAGAAATAGGTGTAAGCTTCCCAGCTCTGGAACCATACTTCGGATCTTTCTGAATTTCTCTCTATTAAGAGTTCATTTCCAATCCAACGGTCCAAGAACGAAGTCTCTAGCTCTTCTGGGCGCTTGGAAAAACCGTTTCACGTACTGACAGACGGACATCGCTCAATCGTCATCGCTATTCATAAGCATCCAGAATATACATACATATATACTTTATCGGGTCCCATGTGCATATCGAAGAAATTACACACGGAATGACAAACCTATATATACCCTTTCACATGTTTGTGAAGGGTATAACAACATGATAGCTCCTAATTGTTTGACGTATTCGTAGTAGATGCATTGGCAATTGTTACAATGAATTCAAGAGCGCATTAAAATAATTGAAATCCTCTATGAAAATGGTGGTTCTGCTAAAGTTATATATCCTAAAACTCGTGATATTTTCGCACAACATAATCGTCCTTCTAAGACCTTCTGTCAACAGAAAAAGTTGCCGCATTTGATCTTCTGAAATCCTAGAGAAATTATTGACAAGCCTTTGCATGCTCAACGTTTCACTGTATGGTGCGCAATGTGGTCTGGAGGTGTGATTGGGCCGTTTTTTTTTCAAAGATGAGGCTAGAAATGAGGTAACGGTCAATGGATCACTGAACTCAATTTTGGTTCATTATTGATGACGTGAACGTCACTGGTGAGGTGGACATTTGCCAGATATAATCATTCCATTCTATGTAATTGCCGAACTTTTATTTTAGAAATACAATAAACATTGTAATCATATTCATTTAAATTTTTGTGTTTTATTTCCTTTTATTTAGAAAACAAAAAAATCTTGTTGAAAACAATTTTCTATGTATGGAAATTCCCATACATGCGTCGGATCATGGAAAGGAGGCATACATTTTTTTTATTTTGTTGTATTCAAAGGAAACTGTGGCTAACAGAAAATACAAAAGAATTTATATCACGTAATAAAAAATATTTTATTAAAAATTATTCCATGGCAAACCAGACATATTGATATTGTGGTTAATATGCTTATATATCTTGTTAATGTCAGGTTTCCGAATATGATTTCAAATAATATATTCAGGCGTGTGCGTGAGAATAAAAATTAGTAGGCCAGCCCTTAAGTAAGTGGAAAAAGTTTTACTATTTTTGCCAGGAAAGTAAAAAAGAACAATGAATGCCATTAAATGGATAAATCTTAAGGTCTCTCA
The DNA here is from genome assembly GCA_951800035.1 of Linnaemya tessellans. NCBI lineage: Eukaryota > Metazoa > Arthropoda > Insecta > Diptera > Tachinidae > Linnaemya > Linnaemya tessellans. The sequence continues at coordinate 24,827,706 of OX637533.1, read as the reverse complement.
AAATATTTACATGAAGTCTCCACCCAATATATATTTTTTTTAAAGGAAATAAAAACTGTTTTCGATTTTGCGAGCCATTCTAATTCAACATTAAATGTATGTACGAGCTTGAGTATAAATGTTGACTCGTGGCATGTATTAGAAGATATTTGTTTTTTTACAGCCACATATTTGTTGATGTTGGCACGCAAACATGTAGGAACGAAAATAACATTTGGTAAGCCAATAATGCTTTTACATATCAGATATTAAAAGTTGATATATTAAACACAGAACGATAGCAAAAGCATTGTGTATCTTCAAGCGATTTGAATGAGGAATAAAAGTTAAAAAGTAAAATATTCAATTACTTGAAATGTACGCAAAAGAATGTCTTGAGAATACAATCTATAAATTAATATGCAAATATTTTTAAATTTAATTGAGATATTCTTCGAAATTTATGTCTCAAAAATATTTATTTCTTAAGAAATCTAAAATAAGACATTCCATATGTGTGCGGTTCGTTGCTGGCAATAAATTCTCATCATTAGAAAGTTAAAAATTATATGTGAAAAGTTTTCAAGTTTGTATGGCTAAAGAGAATCTATTTAAGAAGTTGACTGAAATAGATAAATCGCTAATTATTAAGCCGAAGGCTATGAGGCCAGGTCATGTAATGGAATTTATGATCTATCGGCCAGACCAAATAACGAAAACGTAGTTTCTGAATTTTGAATATTGGTTAGAAACGGATCCCATCTAACACCTTCATCGATCTTTGGGCCTCATCGGTCGATTTCAGTATCCCTCCACATGCATCAAATACCCTCCCCGCCATTTCAAAATCAGAGCAAATCAGAGCCTCCACTCATCTTACGAATCTGCAAGGCTTCGAACGAAGTTTCAAGGGGTCCCGACACCCTTTGTAATATAATTAAGCCACCGGTCAAAATTCGGAACCAAAATTACTTCAAATGGAACTCCAGACAGTATGGGACTAGTAGCCTACAATACAATACAAAACAAATAAAAAAACAAGTAAAAACGTTATATTCGACCGGGTCGAATCTTAAATACCCTCCAAATATTTAGTAAGTAAATTTAAAATGTTTAACTTGGTGGGACAGAGTTCCTTTATATAATATCGCACGTCAACGCCCACTAAATGGGGCGGGGTTCCACAGACGAACGTATGGGCATTGCTAGACCGTCCTAGACTTCATCACTGATCAAGAATATGTATACTTTATGTGGTCTGATTCCTTTTGGAGAGCATTAAATCTGTATGTTGTCGGGGTCTCTCTGGCAAGGGCTGCGGGGGAGACATTTCACCTTTGTCATAATACTCTAAAAATAAATGTTTGGAATAATTATATACAAAATTTAAAAAAAAAAAATTTTTTTTGGTAAGGTCATTTAGGGGGCGAAGGGGACGAGCGGTTAGGGCAGAGTAGTACCAGGTTACGTCTCAGCTTCATCATTAAATCTTAAAAATGTTACTTTTAAGGAATGTAGACTTAAGTTAAACAATTTGTTAAATTTTTACACTATTTTTGCATATAATAACGCCCACTAAAGGAGGCGGGGTTCAAAAAAAATTTTATTTTTATTTTATGGCTCCAAGTCTAACGCGTTAGGCCTTCTTTGATATCAATATATAATTTCCTTAACAAAATTACAAAAAAACTTTAAAAATTATATTGTTGTTTTAGAGGTTGGTTTAGTTCTTCTAAGGGGAACTTTTTTCCTTCTTGCCCGACTTAACCCATCTTCGAACTTAGCCTGTGCTATCCTTCAAAATATATTTATAAAAAATTCCAGACGGACGGACATGCTCAGATCGTCTTAGATTTCATCACTGATCAAAAATATATATACCTTATGGGCTCTCAGATGGATATTTCGCTGCGTTACAAGCGGAATGACAAAGTGAATATACCCTCCATATTCTTTTTTGGAGGGTATAACAAGCAACACAAACAATAACAAATTGCCATATTAAATTGAATTAAGATTCATCGGCTAATTGTTCGAAAATGTTGTTTTTAAATCTCAGAAAGACATGATAAATATTCCAAGGCACAAAGGAAAGTCAACATCAGTTTTATTCAACTTACACAGCAGAGCAGAACAGCTGTTTTCGAAAGACGCAACCCTTTCATCATCAGTGCTCATGTGTATTGTGTTTGTCACCACTTATTAGTTGGCTTAGTTGAATTTGATAGCAGTTCCTATTTACACAAATTTTATTGTGAAAAAGGATCCGAGAATTGTATCAACAGCGAGCGACCCAAAAGACACAAAATTGTCACACGAGAAAGGATAAGATGAACCTCACCTAAATATAAGACTCACAAGTGAATTTTTTTAGCAAACACACCCTTCTAAGTGATTTGCTTGTCTGGGGAAAACACCCAGAGTCTGCGACTGGAATCGAATCCATTGCTATCCACCAGCCACGGCGGTACTCATGACAGATTCATAAAGATAACAACCACTTAAAAATACATCAAGGGCAAGTGTGAAAATATTCATTGAACAGCGAATTATTATGGAACATGTAAAGGGAGTTTTTTATAGAGTGACACAAGTTTAAATCACAATAAGACAAGGAAATATATTTTTAATATCAATGAAACGGTATTTGAAAGAAAATTTATGAAATTAATGTTTAAATGTGTCACCAATGGTGGCGCCTAGAGGGACACCAATTTTCAACAACTAAAAACTCTTCCATAAAGTGGGAGGACACAACTCCAGTAGCTGAGTAAGTGAGACCATATGCCTACGATGTTATTAACCTACATTTTATCCGTTACTGTGACTCAACTTATGGCTTCACAAAAGAAGGAGTAACGTAGCTAATCACAAGATAATTTCTCTGAAGAACTGTAGATCTATACATTCATCTGAGGTGTTAAAATTAACTAGTGCATGTGAAACGCACAACTCTCGAAAGAGAGTAAACGATCAATTGACTGGATACACTTAAAATATAGTAGACAACAGGGCTTACTGTTGACTTACTTAGAACTGCCTTGCCACTGATGGCACAGTTATTTTATCTAAATATCCCAAAACGTGATATTCGCTAAAGGGCTGAAGTGTTTAGAGGTCAGAAAAATTCGACTTTTGGAATTGCCCCAAAAACAAAGTGATTTTAATTTGTGATATCCCAGGAAAGATTTCTTAATACTCTTAAAAAATTAGTAGAGTAATTCTGATCATAAATCTACTCTTGTAATAATGGGACATTCACTATATCCTAAAATATACCAAGTACAACAAGCGATCAAAATAAATGTACTTGTTTTAATTCCAGGCATCGTCGGTTTCTTAATGCGTGTGTTAAATATTTTTTATAAATGACTACTTTTTTAAAAACTTCACATATGCGTTCTATTCTTTTGCAATATCAATAATTCAGATTGCGTCGCACAGTGGTCGATTTGAAATATTTAGGCGGCCAAAAATATTTTTGGACGTTAATGGCTTCGAAAGACTGTATTTTAACCCTTAGAGTACGGAGTGGGGGACTTTAGGTCCCCCATTGCTAGTTTTTCTTTAATAACTTCGAAAATAATTTCTGTTTATGTTTTGCGTTTTAGGTAGTCGAGTTTTATTTTGAATTGTATACAAAAACTTATAAGTGTCATAAAAATATTAATCAGTTCGTAATAAGAAGGTAAGTTATTCGCTTGGGGGACCCAAGTTACCCCACGTCGTACTTTACGTTAAAAATTTTCTTTTTTTTCTAGGACCAGAAATGGAAAACAATACAAAAAAACTTTCCCAGTGGCATATAGAACATTATTTAAATGACAGTGAAGAGGATCCAATTGATGCAGAATCAGATTGCGACAGTGATAACTCTAATTTTGTACCTAGTATTTGTGCAAGTGATGGTAGCGAAACAGAAGACGATATTGAAGAAGTAGAAGAACAACCGGAAGACATTCTCCCTGATGTTGATATTAGTGAAGATGGTATTGCATTTTCTTCGAGTACAGAATGTTTCACCGCTAAATCTGGCCGGGTTTGGTCTTCGAAGCCATTTGCACAAACACGTAGGTAAACATGCAATATTGTAAGTGTTACTCCAGGAGTAACTAGTTATATGAGAGCTGCAAGCGATATTGATGATATATTCAACCATCTTATTACACCAACAATGAAAAAAAACTATGTCTTCATACTAATGAAGAAGCCAAAAAAGTCTTTGAAAATTACAATGACAAATATCCCTAGAGAAAAACTATGAATTGGAAACTGGTTACTGAATGTGTATAAGTCTGATGCAATGGAATGGAATAAATGTCATAAGTGTTGAATTATTATATTTATTTTATTGTTGAGAAAAGAATTGAATTCCTAAGTTTGTGGTTGTTAATAGTAATTTTAAGTTTATTTTAGGTCAAAACATAAAATATTTGATAATTAAAATTATTTGAAATAATTTGATTCGATTTTTTAAAATAAATGCTGAATATGAATAAAATAATCCCTTTTTACTTTTATAATAATCATTTCTATACTAATATGCAAACCTTTATACTATATAAACCCATTTTTCTTTGAGGGACCTTAGGGACCCCACTCCGTACTTTATGTCAAAATTTAGGCTTCGTACTTTAATTGTTAAAAAACTATCTATTTATTTTAAAAAATAAATAAGAAAAACATATATTTTATAATAAAAACACATTTTATTCTCATAAATCATAAATAAATAAAAATGCATTAGACACAATGTTACATAGAGTACAAAATAAAATCGTTTTCGACTGGTTTGCTAAAGATACGTATTCTGGAAGAATAATGAATTTCCACACCAACCAGCCCAAAAGCCAAATAATGAATACCGCAAAAAGCTTTATCAGAAGAGTTTTTCAAATCAGTGATAAACAATTTCACAACAAGAATAAAAGCATAATATTCGAAACATTAAAGAAAAATAGTTTTCCCACAGATATCAGTAAGTTATTAATCGAAAATTCACAAAACCAACCAACATATAAAAGCCTACACAATGACAACACAACGTCTACAACACAAAATAGAAAATATTACAGCGTACCGTACATACCTAATCTTATTGATAATACAACAATAAGAAAAACAATAAATTCACCCACCATATGTTTTGCATATAAACCAAATCAAACAATAAACACAATATTCTCAAAAACAAAAACACCAATAGCAAAAGAACAAAAATGTAATGTTGTATACGAAATACAATGTAAAGGTGGAAATAATGATAATTGTGATCTTATTTACATTGGCACAACAAAAAGAAGTTTGAAAACGAGGATGGGAGAACATAAACTGGATATCACAAGGAAAAAAGAGACAACGGCATTGGCACAACATATGATACAAACTGGACATGCAGCTGACATTGATAATGTTAAAATATTGGACACAGGGAACATCACGAAAAAGAGATACACAATTGAAAGCTTACGGATACAACAGAAAGTAAGCAAAACGATGAATTTAAAAGAAGACACGGATAATATTAACGCAAATTACAGGGTGGTTCTAAACGAATAAAATTTAAGTATACTTTAGTTAAATTTTATTCGAAAGCTTTCTAAGATGTGTAAAGTGGTTTTTTGACAAAAAAATTTGAACAAACAAATTTTTAATTATGTTAAACTATTTATAATTAACACAATTTTTAAAATGTTATTTAATTTCCTACAACTGTAAGTAATATATCAAAATATCCATAAATATTGTATGTTCATAAAAGTTTTTTATTGATTTAAATAGACGTTCCCTTGAAAAAGTAGACAAAGAATCTACGAAACGTCGGGAAAAAACTGTATTTAAAACGAATTTTTACTTACATTAAAGATGAATTTTTGGTCAATTAGCTAAAAGTCACTACTCAAAAAAATGCATTAAATTGTCTGATTAAAAGATGTTTCTATCTCGACTTCTTCGTGCTCAATACTTGATTGTCTGTGGGGCTCGGCAGGTTCTAATAGTTCTATAACTTCACTGGAAAAAATGTTGTGTGAAGTTGTCTTTAACGATCTTTCACTACTTACGAGTGCATCTGAAGTAAGAATCAATCTTTGATAAATATCACGGTTGCATTCTTCCCTTGAAAATTTTCTTGAAAAATTCTGTCTGTATGACCGAAAATGTTTATTTCGTGCTTCTGCAGCCTCCTCCGACAATTGGCCGATTGGCAACAGTGCATAATCTATGATGGTCGCCCCATGTAATAGTAATTTAAGCATTTTTGGAGTCATAGAATGCCATCCGTATAATTCCACATACATTTGCGCGGTGTTGAAGGCATATTCTTCGAATTTTGTTGTATTTATTTTGTGTCCACTCTAAATCGCCTCTAATAAGATTTTAAATTTGAGTATTAATTCGTGGTTAATGCCTGTTATGTCCGCCGCTAATTCTGTGTTTTCAAAAAATCTCCTACTCGAATTGCCATCATTGGTATTAGCAAAATTGGCTTTAGGCATGTCCACCAACAGCCCAGTTTCTAAGCGGAATTTTTCTTGGATTTCTTTTTTCCTTTCTCCTTCTAATGCTTTCTCTTCCTCGGTCCTTTTCTTTCCATATTTCTTCACGGGCAATTTATATGGCAAATGCAGAATGCTTTTAAAAATACGACGCGTCGGTGAATGGGGTGATATCACGTATACGCACTGTCTAGCAATAACTTAAAATAAATGCCCTAAAATAGGCAATAGTTATTATAGCAAAATTGCCGTATGAGTGATATTTTCGCTATTTGTACGAATACATTTAGAAATTCATCGAAATTCCCATTTAAAACAAGTAAAAACGTTATATTCGACCGGGTCGAATCTTAAATACCCTCCAAATATTTAGTAAGTGAATTTGAAATGTTTAACTTGGTGGGACAGAGTTCCCTTATATAATATCGTACGTCAACGCCCACTAAAATGGGCGGGGTTCAAAAATATGCATTATCATGTTTTCCACAGACGAACATATGAGCATTGCTAGACCGTCTTAGACTTCATCACAATTCTCTTTGGAGGCTATAAAAACTGTATTTTGGCGGGGTCGCTTTGGCAAGGGCTGTGGGGGAAACATTTCACCTTTGTCATAAAACTCTAAAAATAAATGATTGGGATAATTATATACTAAATTAAAATTTCTTTTTTTTGATAGGGTCATTTAGCGGGCAAAGGGGGAGGAGGGGGTAGGGCAGCAACAGGCAGTCATAAAACTCTAAAGATAAATGCTTGGGATGATTATATACAAAATTAAAAAAAAAAATTTTTTGGTAGGGTCATTTAGGGGGCGAAGGGGAAGGAGGGGGTAGGGCAGAGTAGTACCAGGTTTCGTCTCAGCTTCGTCATTAAAGCTTAAAAGTGTTATTTTTAAGGAATGTGGGCTTAAGTAAGACAATTTGTTTTATTTTTATGCTATTTTTGTCTATAATAACGCCCACTGAAGTGGGCGGGGTCAAAAAATATTTTTATTTTATTTAAGGCTCCAAGTTTAAGGCGTTGGACCGTATTTGACATAAAAATATATCATTTGCTTAACAAAATAACCAAAAAACTTTGAAAATTATGTTGTTTTTTCTGGGTTGGTTTAGTTCTTCTTAGGGGAACTTTTTTCCCTCTTGCCCGATTTAGCCCATCTTCGAACTTAACCTGCTCTAAGTTTTCAAATATATTTATGCCAAATTTCAAGAGTCTAGCTCTTTTCGTTTGGACTGAATCGTGATTTCCACAGACGGACGGACGGACGGACATGCTCAGTTCGTCTTAGATTTCATCACTGATCAAGAATATATATACTTTGTGGGGTCTGAGATGGATATTTCGATGCGTTACAAACGGAATGACAAAGTGAATATACCCTCCAAATTCATTTTTGGAGGGTATAAAAAGAGCATCTAAAGCTAAGATCACACTATCGGAGCAATGTACCGAATTTCGTCGGCTCACTGAAATAAAGTTATAAGTAATAAGCTAAAGTTGCCCCTACATGCGCAGTGCATTGTCAACTAATTGAAGTATAAGCAAATAATTGCACCACACTGCATTAGTAATAAAGCCACATGGACTTATTCCAGAATTAATTGAGAAATAATGTAATTTGGTTTAGTACTTATGACTTTATTGCAGTGAGCCGACAAAAATCGGTACATTGCGCCGATAGTGTGATCTTAGCTTAAGGAAGTCAATAAGATCCTGAATTTATGATCCAGAAGTATTGCAAATCTGGATTGTTTAAAATGCATGCAAAAAGTTCTCTTCTTTAACGACTTTTCAATTAATCCGAGGCCATAATCCTGATATTAAGAACATCCAATACTTTATATATCATTGCTGTTATGAGTCAGGAAAAGTGTCTGGCAGCGATTCAAATAATTATTAATAATTTATAGATATAAATTTTTATCTCTATCAAGTTTCTTAAATCAACTTATTTTATAAATAAGAATGTAATACTTGCGTAAGCTAAGCTATTCAATACGATTAATACTCACTTCCTAAAATGTCGCAAATATAACCTATAGACATTTTAGAAGTAGAGCAAAATTAGTTCGCCCAAATGATTTCCAAATCTTTCACATATTAAGCACGTTCGTAATTAATTGAAAACGTAAGAAGGAAGAAAAAGGACAACCTACAAAATTATACTTGAGGTGTTTGATAAACATTTCTTTTCAGCAAAAATAAGTTTTCTTTTTCAACGAAATCTCCTTTTCTGGAAAAAACTTGGTATGGCCTTGCTAACTGCAAATTTCTCAACACCGGCACAAATTTAATGTCACAGAATGCCATAATGTAACCTCAGCTATATCTATTATATATTACGCACAACTTTAATACAGGATGATATGGAGACCTTTTCACGTCCTAAGAATTATTGCACTAACTTCTTTTATCTTAAATAATTCTTTAATGTCTGTTGAAAGTACTTTAAAAATAAAAGTACCGATATTAAAAATTTAAATGGCATTTACTAACGCTAATTAATGTCATATATATTAAATTTGAACCATTTGTAACGTTTGTTATACGTAAATGTAAAATAAAATACCCAAAAGTTGCCAAATTAAAAAATCTCATTTTGTAAAAGTGTGGGTAATAAATAAAAATTAATTGCTATTTATAAGACGAAATTCGTTTCCTGTAAGGAAAACGCCATTAGAAATTAAATTGTAAATATGTATATGTGTGCTTACACATTTTTATGTACGTGTGTCTGTATATCCAAATGAAATGAAAATTTATTGCAAATGAACGAAAATATAGAAAAAGTTCATGAATTATTTACTTTTATAATTAAATATTTCATTAGTTATATCTTCATTATTCTTATAAACATCTTCACAGTCATCATTTTCTTTGGCATCGTCATTCTTGTAATCATTTTCACAAAATTCGTTTACAGCCGCTGCCTTTGGCAAAATTGAAATGTCTTATGCTCTCTGTAGCACATGGATTTTATACGGTGAATGAACATCTTTTATTACTTTCACCACTATTTATTATTATTAGCCATTTGTGTGTGTCCCATTGTGTATCAAACATTATATATTAATTATATTTGCTTTGAAATTGCTATAGTTCGCTTTTTTTTTCCTTTAATATATTTGTCTAACGAAATTTAATAAGAATTATATATTAATTTAAAACTGATGTCTAGAACTTTTAGACCACTTCTAAACCAGAAAATATGATATTTTCAAATGCTGATTATGGTGCTCCTATGAGTTTTTAAGAAACATTGTGTCTATTTTTATATCCTCCAAAAAATAATTGGAAGGTGTATTCACTTTGTAATTCCGTGTGTAACGCAGCGAAATATCCCTCTGAGACCCCGTAAAGTATATATATTTTTGATCAGTGATGAAGTCTAACACAATCTAACCACGTCCGTCCGTTCATTCGTCTGTGGGAATCACGATAATGTCTAAACGAAAAGAGCCAGACCCTAGAAACTTGGTATAAATATATCCTGAGGGATAGCACAGTTCAAGATCGTAAATGGGCTGAACCGCGCTAGATGGAAAAAAGTTCCCCTAAGAAGATCTAACCCCACCTCTAAAAAACAATCTAATTTTTAGAGTTTTTGTATAAATTTGTTAGGCAAGTGATTAATTTTTATGTCACAGAACCTCCAACGCCTTAAACTTGGAAAACATAAAATAAAAATAAATTATTTTTGGACCCCACCTCCTTTAGTGGGCGTTATTATATGCAAAAATATTGTAAAAATTAAAAAAAACATTTTTAAGCTTTTATGACGAAGCTGAGACCTTATCTGATCCTCTTCTGGCCTACTCCCCTCCTCCCCCTTTGCCCCCTCAGATGATAATATAAAAAAAATTTGTTTACACATAATTGCGCCAGAATTTTTTTTTTGTGTTTCATGGCAAAGGTGAAATGTCTCCCCCACGGCCCGTGCCAGAGCGACAAAATAAAGTTTTAATGCCCTCCAAAAATAATTGGACCCCATGAAGTGTATATATTCTTGATCAGTGATGAAGTCTAAGACGATCTTGCAATGCCCATACGTCCGCCTGTGGAAAACACTATAAGGTCTATTTTTGGGTCCCGCCCTCTTTAGCGGGCGTTAAATTTACATATTATATGAAACAGTAGTGTAAATATTTAACTAATTGTATTTCTTAAGCCTACAAGCCTTAAAACGACGAAGGATATATGTTCTCCGATCTTCCCTTGCCCTATTTCCCCGCGCCTCCTTTTCCTCTTAAATGACCTTATAAAAAAAATCTTTTTTTCTACACTTAATTACCCCGAAAATTTAGTTTTTAAGATGGAGGTAAGATTTCTCCACCACGGCCTTTCTAGGTGCGGCCCTGTATAGAGTTTTAAAAGTGGGCACAGAAATGTCTTAAAGGAACTGTAACCCATCAGGTTAAAAATTTTTAACTCATTTCAGTCCCTTTTTTGCAAGTTGATATAAAATATTAATACGTAAATTGCTTTCTTTTAACCTTTTTACTAATTTTTTGCTACAAGGCCGACAAAGAAAAATGCTGTTCCTCTGCTCTTTAGTACAGGATTGTGTCAGTCGCTGCCAGTTATGTTCTGTGACCAGTGCTTTGCCTTCATAAATGAAATAGGATGACAACAACTAACACAATCAAGCACTAGTGCTGATCAGAAGAATTCGTCACAATATGCATGACTGAATGCGGTGTTGAACTCAGGACCCTTGTTGTGTAAATGTATTTGAAAACTGAATAAAAAACGTCTTAAATGAAGTAATATATACAGACAATTAAACTATAAATTTATTTTATACAAGAAAAAGTATTTGACATTATATAAAAAGCATAGTTTGTTTTATAATAATTATATTGTATAAGTAATTATACATTCTTTTCAACACTCTCCTAGAATGTGTTATTTCTTTGTATATTTATATATATATGTATCTCTCAACTTAGTCTGAGTACCATATATACTACAATATTTTTAATTATAATAGCAAAATGTTCATTGAAAATAATATAATTATTTAGTATGCATTACATATGATTACTTTAGACCGAGTTCTTTCGATAGAGTGTTAAGCTTAGGAGCAATTACTGCTTTTGCAAAAATGTCTGCAAACATCTTATTAGTGTTAATATGTTAATTTAATTTAATTTGACCATTCACTATTTTTGATGTGTTAACATCTATACGCGCGCCTCTAGGGCAGTAAACTATCAGTTTCAATACATACGCAAGTGTAAGACTTTGTTTGTTCGTTGCTTGGCAGTCGGTATTGAAAGTGATTATTGGGCGATTTTCATATAATTTTCCCACGCGATTTTCTCCAAAAATTCATGGCCGATTTTATTAATTTTTGGATTAAAACGCTAGTGCGGGTTTCGACAAAGAGTTTAGGCCAAAAATTAAGGCGATCCGATATCGGCGAGCGGAGATTTAAGTGTTTTAATTCGGAGTATTAATTTGGAGTAATATTAAAAAAGTGTTTTATGTTGATCTTCGGTTTTGTCTTATGCATAGCAAAGAGAATAGTGACGTGGTTATACGTACATATATAAAAATGAGATAGCAAGACAGCAACGTATGTAGCTTATGTACAAACATAACAATATATGTATGTACATTTGTATGTTGCTTTGCATTCTCTTTGTTTTTTGTGGGTTTAATATAAAATAAATAAAAAATACTTTATATTAACTCTACCTCCTGGTTTGTGGGACTGTGTTCATAGAAATCGAACAGGTACCGTGTAACAAAAGGTGTTAACACATCGTCCGTGAGTTCGAACACTCATTGATTTTTTTTATATAGGCTTTTTTGTGTCGTACATTTCTGTATATTTCATAATTTTTTCACTTTATAAAATCTCAAAAAATCATCCTAGAGCCATTAATGCTTTTGCAAAAATGCTCAGCCAAGCATTCATTATTTAAAAAGCCTCAACGAATTCCACTCAGTGTCGTATATAAAAGAACTACAGGATCTAAATAAAAACAATCACTATCGTATGGAAACGATATGCAGCGACTGACACCATCATGTACTAAAAAAGCAGAGTAACAGCACCCACCTTCATCGGCCCTGTAGCAAAAATTAGCCGGCGAAGTAAAAAGTTCAAATAGCTACAAAAAAACTGTCGTTCTTCTCATCTTTCCTAATCTGTCCCCTCAATACTATCCCCTCGTTTTCAGTTTCGGCGCAAAGCATTGCATATATAGGGTCATCCCCTGAGTGCTGGTCCTGCTCCTAAAAAAACGTACGACGTGGCACCCCACCACGGGATAGGTCTCATACGGAAACTTACAATGTGCCACTCAATATGAGGGGAATATGACTCACCATTATTGAACCATATATGGTGAAAACTTAATAAATACTATTGCATCAGTTAGCCCAAGTAAGTACTTCGTTTCTCAACTTAACTTTTGAGTGCTTATTTGGGCAATTTCAATTACGAAAAATTAGGATTTACTGTTGGAATCTCTTGCATTATTTCCTTATGCTAAAAGTTGCTGGCTATTCTTTAGTTTCAAATGATACTATTGCCAATAAGTAACACAAGCTGTTGAGCTTTTCTTTTCTCGAAAAGGTTTGCCTCATGTAGAAAAGTTAACCCGCAAACCACAAAAACTGCCAATTTCTTCAAATCATAGCCGATATGGAATGAGAGAATATCATTATAAATTTAATTAAAATTCCTAAAGTCACATGAATTTCATTGCAAATATTCATGAGCGACTATTTATGCTCATGTCCATGTTGCCGGAGGCCATTTGACCTTCCTTAAATTTTGTATCTCTTACAACTGCAACAATTTACTGGTGGCGCCCATAAAACTTAACAAATACCGCAAATAATTTCCTTGGGAATCAAGCACTTTCAGTTCTTTTCAAATTCTTCTCAATTGTATTGGCCAAACTAAGTAGTCGTAATAATAACAATAACAATCCTGACATACAAAACGATTTGTTATAAAAATTTCCGTAATGTGGCTTTTGCTAAGAAAGTTTGCTTTGTTTGCCATTGTTTGGCTTTTGAAGTAACCATAACACCGTTTGCCACTTACAATCTTATTAAGGTTAACAACAATTGAATGAGCCTTAATACGCATTAAATCAAACCTTTGAAAGTCACCGCATAAAGAGCTTTATAAAATGTTTGGGGAAATACATATAAAAAAAGTTTAAGCACACACGTAAATGTATTTTAGAAAGCATTTATGTTCCTGTTAACATTTATTGCCGACATGGCCACAATCCACTGTAAAGTGTTCCCAATGAGTTAATGAGCAGCATAAAATGTTTGAGTTTTTTTTAAAGCCATTAAATTACAAATGTTGCTTTATTCACGTATTGTAATGAATATTTTACCCATTCAAGCACGTGAGTTAGGCAGATTAGGTATTCAGCACAAGGACGCTTAAAGTGGTCATATAGGGTGCACCAATTTGAGGTTAGGAAGTAAAGTGGCTGTCAAATGATGAAATGTCAAGAATAGAGCTGTCAGCCTTTGACATTTACTTAGCAAAAGATTGGGAAATTTTAAATGTGGAAAGCTGACGGACCACAATTTGGGTCGAACGTTTGTGAATTTGCAGTTTGAAAAACTATACCAAAACAACGCCTTTTTCCAACAAAATCATCTGTAATGATGAGGCCCTTTTTCGATTAGGCGTTTTTTTAAACAAACAAAATTATCGCATATGGGGATCACAAAATCCATAAACAGTCCTCGAAAAACCATTTCATTCAAAGAAAATCCCTATGGTAAGGCTTTTGTTCAGACTACATCATAGGCCCGTATTTTTTCGAAAAAAAGCGAGGAAACTCAGTCACTGTGAATTCTCTGTGCTACCATATCATGACAACCGCTTTTTGTGGCCATAATTGACATAAGTGACTTTTGGTTTCAGCCAGACGATGCCACAAGCCCCACAACAGGCCAAATAATTCAATTGATGCGTGAGAAATTTCCCGGTCGTGTAATTTCTCGATTTGGCGATGTCAATTGATCGCCTCGTTTTTCAGTTTTAACGCCGCTGATTTATTTTTTATTAAGCAATTTTAAAGACCGTGCTTACGTGAACAAACCACAAACAACTGATGCTCTGAAAGATGAATCTTTTTTTTTTTTAGGAGTAGGACCAGCACTCAGGGGATGACCCCTATATATGCAATGCATTGCGCCGGAACTGAAAACGAGGGAATAGTATTGAGGGGACAGATTAGGAAAGATGAGAATATAGTTTTTTTTGTTTTTGTTTTTTTTTTACTTCGCCGGCTAATTTTTGCTACAGGGCCGACGAAGGTGTGTGCTGTTACTCTGCTTTTAGTACATGATTGTGTCAGTCACTGCCAAATATGTTCAGTGACCAGTGCTATGCCTTCATCATTGAAAACGGGCTGGCAACAACTAGCACAACCACGCACTAATGCTGATCAGAAGAATTCAACACAATATTTCATGACTCAGCGCGGGGTTGAACTCAGGACCCTCTGCTTCATAGTCTCGTGTTCTACTACTTCAGCCAACAGCACCAACTGCATTGACGATATAAACGAAGGAGTGTTGCAAAATTTTGTGAAAAGAACGGACGTCTACCGACGTACTAGAGGTAGACAGTTACCCGGCGCCATATTTTATTAATTATTCCCATATTTCTACTTTAAGCTCTAAACACTTGATGACAGCAGGCTACATGGTTCCAAGACTACAAACGCTGCTGGCTACAAATACTGCCGCGTAGCCAGCTAATTAATTATTTTGAACAGGACAGCTTCATTATAAAGCGCTAAACACATTCAAGGCAGCAGGCTATCGACCACCTGTCAAAAATAGTATACATGTATGAGATTGTTTTTATTTGGCCCTGTTTGCGTTGTATAATGATTGTTGACTAAATGTCTTTAGCTAATTGCGGGTTTCAATTATTCAAAAATATATTAACACAAAAATATGATAACATCAGCACAAGTTACAGAGCAGCTTTAATTAAAAAATGTAATTCTGATCATCTTTAATTTTGAATTTTAATTATGTTTTTATTTATGTTTTTAATATATTTTTGAATAATTACAAACCCTTGAAAAAGTCAACAAAAAATTTACGAAACGTCGGGTAAATGATGTAATAAAAGGAATTTTTATTGACATAAAGAAAAAGTTAGGCCGCAATTAGCTAAAGACATTTATAGAATACATGTGTTTATATGGAAGTGCACATTTTCATGACTACACGACAGGTTGTTGTCCGTGCTACTTTTGTAGTTGTAGTCAAATTAATCTAATTTATATTTTCATAGGCAACAATAACCAGATTAGTGCTGCCAATATGATGAAAAGTCTTAAATAAATAAAAGTTTACACATTTTTCAATCTAGTCAATAATATGAAAATTGTTGAAAATAAAAAGTGCATAAGGAAATAGTTTTTTCAAAATTAAGGAGGAATGTGCTATAAAATTTTTAAATTTGGTATCTGACTTATCAAGTAAAGATTCCATTATTTCAAAAATTAGCCGATGCAACGATACTCAATCTATAATTTTTTATATACTTGATAGCAGTTATCGATAAAAGACACTTTGGGTTAGGGCACTTTGAAACTGAGATACAAAAAATACATTAACTTAAAAAAACTTTTTAAAATCATTTATTCGACATATTGTCTCATTTAAATTAGTGCTTTTTGTTTGTTATGTGGTCAAGTATGTCCATATGCCTGCATTTCATTGGTTCTTACACCAAATCATCAGTGAGAGGTTGTGTTATTTTGGAATTGGGTTAAAGTCTACTGATGATTTCTTCTAAGAACCAATGAAATGCAGGCATATGGACATACTTGACCACATAACAAACAAAAAGCAGTAATTGACTTATAAACTCATTTTTATAGTTCCATAACAAAAAAGGGCATCACAATCTACAAGTATTTATTAAAAGTGCAAAAACAATAAATAGATTTAGAGTAGGCGCTTTTATTTTTATATATGAAAGTGGCACCACTGAAATTAAATGTTTACATTTGTAGCGCAAATTAGCAATTGTTCGCATTAAGGTACCCACCAAAATTAAAATGAGCATCACCCGAAGATATAATTTATTTTGGCAAAATTGAAAAATCAATTTCCGACCCATTGTCTTTGTTTTGGAAATAAATTTTCAATAACTCCCAACGTTGCTCAAGCGTAAATCGATGCGTTTCGTTCAATGTAGATAATGTACTGAATTTTGTGAGAGCCTAGAGTGATATAAGTGTTGCCAGACTCGAAATAACCAGTGGCTCAAATTTAAACCGATAGATTGTCCACCCAATATATCGAAGGAATTTGAAAGCAAATCAGTTTAGTTGTTTTTAGCTCTATATTGTTATTGCATTTTTTTAATATAAATTATTTTGTGACGTTTCCTATAAAACTACAGTCAACTCTTGATAATTTGAAACTCGTTAATTTGAATCTCGCGGTAATTTGAACTGTTTTCCAAGTCCCTTGAAAAACCAGGGTTGTGGAGTCGTGAAAAAATAGTTGCGACTCCGACTCCAGCCGCCGAAATTTTTAAAGTACGACTCCGACTCCGACTTCAACTCCAATGCTAAATGTATATAGACCTTAGGGTATCCCGATAATTGAATCAAGAAATGTTTAACAACTTTTTTTGAGGGTACTTATGGACCTCTAAACGCGATTGAAGTTTGGGATTTCGCGAAAAAACATAAAAATAAATATAACAAAATAAAGCTGAATCAGAAGTTATTTGTTTTTTACAAAATATGTCTGTATTGTTTGGTAAAATAGTGGTCATTAAAAGAAAATTTACAAACAAATTTTAGTGCACCGATTTTGAATCATAATTGCATTTTTAAAAAAAAATTTTCACAAAAACATATTTTTCATTGATTTTTTTTTTGCCGTTTTAAGCAAATTTAAAAACTTTCTCATAAAATATAATCAAACTATAATATTTTGCAATTTTTTGCAAAAATTTTATTTTTTTGTGGAAAAAAGGAGTTTTTGTGAATAAATATTAATATGTATTAAAAATGCAATTATGGATCAAAATCGGTGCACTAACGATTGTTTGAAATTTTTCCTTTAATGAGCACTATTTTACCAAGCAATTCAGCATTAATTTGTAAAAAACAAACAACTTTTTTTCGCGAAATCTCAAACTTCAATCAAAATATTTAAAAAAAAAATTCGCAGAATTTTTATTATGAAAAATATTTAAAAAATTCTTTGTCGGAGTCGGAGTCGCGACTTTTTTTAGCAACTCCGACTCCGACTCCGGCAAAAACAGTGCAACTCCGACTCTTCGACTCCGACTCCACAGCCCTGTGAAAAACACTCAAAAAATATCTATGTAATTTGGTCCCCTCAATAATTTGAAATTATTTGAATGGCATTTTGGCCGCCGACTCGCTATAATTTGAATTTTTTGGCTCCACGCGATCTATAATTTGAATTATTTTAATTGCTGTGTTTTATGCAAAATATAAAATAAATAAAGCAACCATTTGTTTGAGTTTTTTGCGATGTGCTACAAAAATGACATCTTGCTCGCCAACGTTCTATAATTTGAAGTTCGGTTATTCTACACTCTTTAATTTGAACTCCTAATGTGAGTTTGTTTCTGTTTTTCAAAGAAATTTAAATCGTTTGCATTAGTTTCTGTACCACGATCGGCAGTTGCTAACATAAAAAATTAAATTTCTTTGCTTTGCTTTTGCGGAATTTAGTGCGTGCAAATGGTTTTGCTTTTTTTATGAAAACTTTTGTTAATTTGAATTTTTTTCTGTCTCTCTTTCGATATTTTGAAGTCTCGTTAAAATGAAAACTCGATGATTTGAACTTTTTCTCTGGTCCCTTCAGTTTCAAATTATCAAGAGTCGACTGTATATAAAAGTATAATTTTGATTGCATTGAGTATTTTCTAAAATAATGTTATTTTTGCTTCAAAAAATCGATAAAAGGTTTAAAATTGAATTTCACTCGCAATGGGTTAATAGATTTTAAAAACTTTTGTACCCATATCGTCTATATTTTTTCTATACTCTAGATATTATAATAAAAAAAAATTAAAGTTTTGAACCGCATATGCATTTTTTGTTTTTAACAATTTAAAAAAAAAAATTTTTTTTTGAGCCCTTATTTATTTAAAATTTTTCATTGTATTGGCAATACTAATTTGTTTATTGTCGCCAAGGAAAATAGAAATTAGTTTAATTTGACTACAACCACAAAAATAGCACGGACAACAACCTACCGTGTAGCCGTGTAAATAATCATTCCCATATAAACACATGTATTCTATTTTATATTCTATATATATTCTATATCTGACAGGTTGTAGTCGATAGCCTGCTGTCATGAATGTGTTTAATGCATTACATTGCTATCAATAAAACTGAATTTGTTTAAAAAGAAGTGTACTTTTAGGCCAATTTACTTCCTAACCTCAAATTTGCCCATCCTTTTGTATTTTTAATAACGTGTTTTTTTATTATGGCTGACCCATAAAATGGATTATCCTATTTGTGTTAAAGTAAAAATTCTCTTACAAACTGCAGCCAAGAAAATTACTTTACATGTTTAAAATTAATTTGCAGAAACCACAAGTATTAAAAACTTGTTTTTGATAATAACACAATATAAAATAGTATTAATTACCGAATTGTTTAGTAGCACATCAAGGATGTTGGACAGATTTCTGTAAAAGTTTCAAGCCAAATGAGCCATGTAACCGCATTAACCATAATAACATCTGGGTCCAAATCTTTCATTAGCATGTTTTAGAAGAAAACACTACAACAAAAGGCATTTAAATTGCTTTGTTTTCATCATATAATTTTCTTTAGCTCTCTCCAAGTCTTCCCATAATATCCTGCAGCTTAATGAATTCATTCATGATGATTTTGTGCGAGACGCACATGTCAGGTGACCCCACTTGTTCAAGAGAATGGAAAAATATATTTTTTCTATTTGCTATCTTTATTGCTAATAATTTTTATTTATTTTCTTTTTATATATTTTATTTGATTTGCAGAAATAATAGTTTTTCGAGTACACATTTTTGGCATTGATATTCATGATAAATTTATTATTTTTATGTAAAAATCTATAATATTTTTATTCGTTATTTTGCTTTCCATAAAACATTTTATTTAAGGCAGAAATAAAAGAAGTATTAAACTTAATTCTAGCTCATGTGTAACAAGTAAAAGTGCTATATTCGGCTATGACGAATCTTAAATACCCTTCACAGATGTAATTCTTCTTTCTTTCTTGCTAAAACAGAAAGTAGGTTTAATTAAAAAATAATTTAAAAAAACAATATGATGTTATCAGTTACTTTATATCTAAGACAACATTTAACTTTTTTGGCTAGGAAGCTAGGAATGTTTGGCTCTTCTTACTTCTAATACCTCTGAGCCTCTTTCAAAAATATTGAATATGTTTAATTTGCAAACAAAAAGAAAAAATCCGTTTCATGTACACCAAAAGGTTCTAATTGTCCAACCGTAGAATTGTCTTTTACATTTTTTTGGTTTTCAATACCAATTTATTTCCTCCTGATATATAAAAGTAGGTATAATTCATCATAAGAATCAAGAATAACAAATTATATGGTAACTTTTATGAATCAGAAAATATCGATATTCCAACCCTGAAACTGGATTTTTAATTTTTTTTGGTTTTTAATACCAACTTAACTCTTCCCGAAGTATAAAAAAGATTTTATTCACACACAACCAAAATAAGGAACTTATATGACTACTTTTCTGTACTAAAAAATTTCGATTTTCCAACCCTGAAACCAAATTAACTCTTCCTGAAGTATAAAATAGGTTTAATTCACTAAAAAAACAAAATTTATGTGCGTACTTTTATGTACCAGAAATATTACGGCTGTTACAATAGTTTGGCACATTTTAAACTGACATCAAAAGAAAGGACAACCGCCGATTTAGATCAATGCATTCCATTAACAAACTAATTACGTTTTTACTTATATTCTTTTTGAAAAAGATTATACAGATTTCATCAGTTTTCCATTCCCTGCACGAATTTCATCTTGTTTCCCCGGGTGACTGGCTGGCTACTGACTGACATAAAGCAAAGTCTCTGTTGTATCTCACCAGCCACAAAATGCCATGTAGCTGTCGAGTTGTACCATTTATTTCAATCTGGCCGTAAAGTGTGCAACAAATTTCATGGGAAAAATTAATTGTATAAATGAACGGCAATTATTCGTAAAGAAAAGTTAATGTATTGTTTATATTTGCTCATTTGCATTGGCCATAGCAGGGATGGAAAATGTGCTTTTTATTTTGCACCTCGTAATTTATATTCCATGAAGTCATCAAGTTTTTCTCATGAATGGGAAATAAAATAAGAAACTCATAGTTTTTTTATAAAATATTTAAATTAATGAAAGTGATCTTTGAGGGGATTTTAGGTACGAGTATTTCCTGTGCTGAGAATACTGTGCTTTTAAACAAAAGTTTTTTATTAATATTATTTTTAAATATTAATGCTATCATTCGCTGTTTAATTCTTTGTTATACCCTTCACAAAAAAGTGAAATGGTATATATAGGTTTGTCATTCCGTGTGTAATTTCTTCGATATGCACATGGGACCCCATAAAGTATATATATTCTGGATCCCTATGAATAGCCATGACGATTGAGCGATGTCCGTCTGTCCGTCCGTCTGTACGTGAAATCGGCTTTCCCAAGCGCCCAGAAGAGCTAGAGACTTCGTTCTTAGACCGTTGGATTGGAAATGAACTTAAATAGGCTGCTATTGAAATTGAAAGATCCAAAGTATGGTTCCAGAGCTGGGAAGCTTACACCTATTTGTCGACGCAAAATTTATACCAAAATTCAATTATTTTTTTTTAGGTTTGTAAATTAAACCTACTTCGTGCTTTGGGGAGCCTCAATGGTCTATTAAAAACTAAAAAAATAAAAAAAATTTTCCAGGGATGGGAAATTAAAATTTTTTTTCGGCCTATTACGTATTTTGTAGTACATGTAGTAACTAAAATTGTTAAAAATTTCAAGTTTTTCTTTAACAAAACCACTTTATACGTCATGAAGATTTGCATTAGCCAAAAACAAAAATCAAAAATTTTAAATTCAAATTTTGCTACCAGGGGTGGGAAAATTAATTTTTTTTATACATGAAAGTAATCAAACAGGCAACTGATGTGTTTTTTTTTGTTTTTTGCTAACTAAAACTGTCTTATAATTTAGGAAGAACATAATTGCTATCAAACATTCAAAAATAAAAAATAAAATTTCGAATCCAGGGATGGACAAGTGCAATATTTTATGGTACATGAAACTTACCAAAATGGTAAAAAATTTGCAATTTTTCGTAAATAAAACTACCTTATACCTCAAGAATCGTTGCACTGATAAAAAAAAAACAAACAAAAAATAATTAAAATTTCGTTTCCAGGGTTGGAAAAATTAAAATTTTTTTTTATACATGCAATATTTTGTAGTACATGTTATAACCAAAATGGTTACAAAATTCGAGTTTTTCTTAACCAAAACTACTTTATACCCCATGAAGATTTGCATTGATAAAGAAAATTTTAAAAAATTTAAATTTCGCTTCTAGGGTTGGGAAGTTGATATATTTATTCTGCATAAAAATAACCAAAAAGGCAATTGACGTTGTTTTTTTTGCTAATTAAAGCTGTTTATAATTCAGGAAGAACAAAATTGGTATTAAAATCTAAAAAAATCAAAGTTTCGGCTCCAGGGTTGGACAAATGATATATTTTATGCTACATGAAAGTGACCAAAAAGTTTAAAAATTTTAATTTTTTTGTCAAGTAAAACTATGTTACACTTCACTAAGAATTGCATTGGTAAAAAATTCCAGAGTTGGGAAATCGAAATATTTTTCGTACATAAAAGTACATACATAAATTCAAAATTTTGTGCTTTTAGTGTATTAAACCTATTAGATATTTCAGAAAAAATTAAACTAGTATCAAAATATTATAAATTCGGTTCCAGGGTTGGAAAATTGAAATATTTTTGGTATATAAAAATACATACATAAATTCCAAATTTTGTTTTTTAGTGAATTAAAGCTATTTTATATATCAGAAAATATTAAATTAGTATTAAAAAATTAAAAATTCGGTTACAGGGTTGGAAAATCGACATTTTCCGATTCATAAAAGCAGCCATTTTATTTGTTAATTTTTTATTTTTATGATGAATTATACCTACTTTATACATCAAAAAGAAGTAAACTGGTATTAAAAACCAACAAAATCTAAAAGACGTTTCTACGGTTGGGCAGTTAGAACTTTTTGGGGTACATGAAACGGATTTTTTTTTTGTTTGTAATTTAAACATATTTCATATTTTTGAAAGACCTTCATAGGTATTAGATATAGGAAAAGCCAAACATTTAGCTTCCTAGCTGAAAAATTTAAACGTTTTCTTAAATATAAAAGTAACCGATAACATCATTTTAATTTTTTAATTGAACCTACTTTCTGTTTTGGCAAGAAAGAAAGAAGAATTACATCTGTGAAGGGTATTTAAGATTCGGCACAGCCGAATATGCAATATGAAACGATGTTGGACCGTTTTCACACTGTAAGTACCAGTTTTTGGAGCGACGAGGCTCATTTTCACTTATCTATTTTGAAGTTACTCGACCGCGAACAAGAGCGGGCGATGAAACTCATCGGAGACGGTAGGGTAGCCAACTCTATTGACTCTCTTGAGCATCGTCCCAATGTGGGGTGCGTATCGTTGTTCTATCGTTACTATAATGGCAGGTGCTCTGGTAAAATTAGGAAACTTGTTCCTGAAACCCATTCTTTGTTACGTTCAACGCGATTTCCATCAAGAGCGCATGCGTTTGTGGTCGATATTCCAACGAATCGCACTACGCATTACAGAGAAAATTAATTTTTTGGCCGAACAGTACGTATGTGGAACAAACTACCTGCAGATGTCTTCCCCGCCACTTACAATTTGAGGGGGTTCAAGTCGAATATCCACAAACACTACTCCCTTTATCCTCCTTCCCAAAACCTATTTTCCTAGTTCCAGCGCAATGCACTGCATATGTAGGGGTTATCCCCTGAGTGCTGTTCCTACTCCTAAAAAAAAACAGCCACGTCAACCAGCAAAACTGCCATTACTGGCCTTCAAGAACCCGCAACCTTTCGATTGAAACATCACAAACCATTGCACTGCCCCAGGGTAACTGTTTCGTGCGAATCATAAACGCATGAGATAATTGGACCATTTTTTCAAGAAAGTTGACGACGCCAGGCGAGGAATGTCAACGGTGAAAATTATCGGCACATGATTACGGAATTGTTGTTGCCAAACCTGCCTGCCAGCTCATCCATCGTACTCTTCACACACGTGGTTTCAACAGAATGGAGCGACTGCACACACAGCCAGAGCTTCGATGAATTTGCTTTGGCAAAATTTCTCCCAAAAAGTGATTAGTTGCTTTGGCGACATCCCATTGCCACCGAGGTCGCCCTATCTAACTCCCATGTATTTTTTTTATGGGGCTACCTCAAAGAGAATGCTTATAATGACAGTCTCTAATCTCTTGTGGCAAAATATTCGTCAAGAAATCAGCTCAATTGAAGCAAGTTTACTGCAGGGTGTGCCGCAGAACATAAGGCTCCGTTTTGAACAGTGTGTTCAACGAAAGACATCTGGATGATATACTCTCCCCAAAAAATAAAATCCGCATTTCCATTATATCGTTCAATACTCTTAATAAAATTTTATGTTAATTATTACGCTTTTTATTTAAGATTTAAAATATAAATCTGATACCAGACATCCTGTATAAGCCGTACAAATATTTTGCATGCTTATGCATGTTCATATCTAATGGAAACAAAAGCTTTCTGACAGTTTTTATTTTAACATCTAATATTTTCTTTTGGCTATAGTAGACAAGCATTGCAAAAAACAGTTCTATTTTAATAATATAATAGATTGACAGCGAGGGTAGTTTACAACCTTCGTGTGTATAAGCCAGCTTAAAGAGTTTTAATACGATTTCAGTTTGTATATGACTCAAGCAAATTCATTTTAATTATAAACAGTCATTCTGTTAGTACTACTGTGTCTGTCATAAATGGCGGTAGTAATTCAGAGAAAATAATAGTTTGGCTGACGCACTTTATATATAAGATTAGGTTAGAGGGCCGTTGTCCCTGGCGGGACAATCCACTTGGGTCCGTCAGTTCGGTCCCCTTTTGATCAATCCTAAGGGATGTCCTCCGCCGTTTCAAACCATCCTGTGCCGTTGAGGAAGGATGATTCCCCTAAAAGCTCCATGTTTGCCAGGCTGTCTAAGTCTGACAGGAATCGGGAGTTCAGCGCCACTGCCCTTGCATTTGCAAGGGCAGGACACTGACACAGAAGATGAAGGACAGTCTCCTCCTCCTCTTCATCATTGCAGCTTCTGCAATAGTCGTTGTATGTAAGACCCATCCTTCTCGCATGAGTCCCAAAGCTACAGTGTCCTGTCAGAACAGTCACCAGTTGACGCATGCGCACCTTGTCAAACTTGAGAAGGTCGCGTGTTTTGCGCAAATCATAATGGGGCCACGTGGCTCTTGCCACGAGACAGTTAGCCACGCTTTCCCACCTTAAGTTGAGCTAGTTTGTATGATTCGCTTTGAATCAGAGACTTGCATCGCGCTAATGGAATGCCAGTGAAGTGACTGATCATTGAACTGTTCAATTCAGTCCCTTGTCTGGCAATCTCATCCGCAGTATGGTTGCCTGGAGATCCAGAATGTCCTGGCACCCAAACCAGTGTCACCCTCGAATGTCTCGCTATCTCGTTGATAGACAGTCGGCATTCGACCACAGTTTTTGATATACTGTACACACCACTAATAGCAGAGATGGCTGCCTTGCTATCGGTAACAATGAAGATATCATTCGATATCCTATAGTACCTTAGCCATCTCGCTGCCCGAGTAATAGCAGATATTTCGGCTTGCAAGACAGTACCACCGTCTTGGAGCCGGAATGGAGATCTTACATTGAAGTTCTCCACATAGAAGCCTCCGCCCGTTTTTGTTCCCCTTTTGGATCCGTCAGTGAAAACTCTAACTGAATCCTCGGGAAAGGAAAATCTCTCCTGTCAACGACAATGGAACGGAAAAGTCCACCAAAGAAGGGTCTTGGTACACAATAGTCAATGTTGGCATGGATTTCCGAGTGCTCTCTTAAAATCCTAGCATGCCCATAGTCAGTCCTAGTCCATGGGCATACTGTATTCAACCTGACCGCAGAGAATAGAGCCAATTGTCTGGCCAGAATGTCAACCGGGAGCCAATTTAGCATTGCAAAAATTGCTCCCGTTGGTGTAGATCGTAAAGAAAGACTTTTTCGAAGGTCCTGCGATGAGACTGCTTGTCCATCGCATTCCACCAAACCAATACCCCGTAAAAGAGTACTGGTTTAATAACAGCCTCAAGGATCACGAGACTATGAAGCGGAGAGTCCTGAGTTCGAGCCCCCGCTGAGTCATGAAATATTGTGTTGAATTCTTCTGATCAGCATTAGTGCGTGGTTGTGTTAGTTGTTGCCAGCCTGTTTTCAGCGATGAAGGCATAGTACTGATCACTGGACAATTACTGGCAGCGACTGACCCAATCATGTACTAAAAGCAGAGTAGCAGCACCCACCTTCGTCGGCCCTGTAGCAAAAACTAGCCGGCGAGGTAAAAAAGGTTGAAATAGCTACAACTAAAAAAAAAACTGTCTATCTTCTCATCTTTCCTAATCTGTCCCCTCAGTACTATCCCCTCGTTTTCAGTTCCAGCGCAATGCAGGGGACATCCCCTGAGTGCTGGTCCTACTCCTAAAAAAAAAAAAAAAAACAAAAAAAAAAATTGACCGGCTAAATGTGGACTGAATAATATGACGAATACTTTAAAAATGTCACATCACAGGCTGCAGCAAAGAACTCTAGATGAAACCTGGTATTGGCTACCATTGCTTTGCTAAACAGACCACAGGCGTGGAGTCCTATTGAATTGCCTGTAACAACATGAAGACGAACTCCGATAACAAACCCAAACGAGTGGCCACAATAGCATGAAGCAAAACATGACTACAGAATTAAAAACAAAGAGAAAATTTAAAATTTGTCTATGAGAGATTTCTTAATTTCCAATTAAACTCAAATTCAATATTTGTTTACTTTTTCTTACTTACGTTCCACTGTTCTACGTGCGTGTGATATTTTTATATCCGCTACGTTGGTGTTCATTAATAATACTTTTGTGTAAACCAGCTAAACAAGAAATAAATGTGTAGCATATAAACCTAAAAAGGAAACAAGGGACAAAAAAATGCTAAAAAGAAAAGGTAAAATTTATGATTTATTGTTCTCTTATTGAGTTTTGTTTATTATGGTTTCATTAAATAAAATACTATTAAATAACAGCAGAGTCTATTACAAGTCTATAAATAATCCAATGGACAGCACAGGTTTTCCTCATGAATATAGCCGCCAGGCTTTATTTAACTTCCAACTAACAAAAATGGCTTTAATGAAATTTTGGCGTTATTTGCTTACCAAAATTCTGTATCTGTGTACGCTAGAGATGTTTTTCATTAGAGTTTTTTTTTTTTTTTTTTTTAATGATATAATTTTTCGTTTCGCTGTCGCTACAGAAAAATTAAAAGTTCACTTGTAAAAGTATTATGCTTTTCTTTTTCACGTTATTGAAATGAAAACATCATTAAATATCCTGCAAATTCGCAATAGCATCCTTTTCCATACACTCACCCACACACATGCACACCGCAAAGGTTTATCATTAAGTAGGCATACTTATTTGCAAAAAGTAGCAATTTTTAACCATAAATCAAGAATATTTCTTTTTTTTCCAGACAACAATATTTAAAAACAAAAAGTAATTATTTGTAGGTGTATTTTCCTTTTTACTGAAACTGATTGTGGCAATTTTTTTTTCTTTTGTCTCACACTGTAAACGCGTGATGTAAAAATTTTAAATTACATGACATGGCCTTAAGGTCTCTTAATAAATGCTTAAAACAAAATTTAAAAAGTAATAATTTAATATTGTGTCGTTGTGTGTTCATATTTTCACTTGTGTGTGATTGCATAATGAACTTTTTTTTTTTGCTTTCAAATTCATTTTGCTTCATTCAGTTTAAGGACTGTTCACTTGTATTTACCACACTTGTGTACATATTCCAGCTTCATTTCGAACAAATATCTGATTAATTTTCTTCAGATTTTATCTGTTTATTTGTCTGTTCTACATAAACCTGTGCTGACTGCTGCATACACACACACACATACATATATTTTTGGCCTTGTGCTTGTGTATGTGTTAATGTCACTGTGTTAAACAGCAACTTCATTAAAGGTAAATAATTTAATTCTCATTGGTCATGTATATTTAATTTAACGGTTACTGCTAAATAAATACAGACAAAGTAATACAGACGCCAGTGCACACACTCTCAAAGCACATAAATTGAGGCAATTACACGACCAAGTATGCAAGTGAATGTACAAAACTGTAGTTGAGTATGTGGCTGTGGACACAAAAACACAAACACCAACACCAACACAAACACTGCAGCAGTTATATAACGGCGTGCATTAAATACTACAGAGATTAAAATAATCACATACATTATCAAGTTTATTTTGGTTTAAGCGGCAGTTGCTAAAAATGTCACTTTAATTTTCTTTGCCTTTTTAAAAAAATATCAGTAAAACAACAGGGCAGAAAGTTTAATGGTAATAGACCGTTCGCATGTAACCCTTCATCCTTATTTACAGAAAGATTGGAAGAGACCAAAAAAAAATGGGAAACATTTAACCCATATTCACAACAAAAAAATAGAAATCTGTTTTAAGAAAATGTTTAATGAAAATTTTTAATGAAAATTTTTTATAAAAATTTTTAATGAAAATTTTTAATAAAAATTTTTAATGAAAATTTTTAATAAAAATTTTTAATGAAAATTTTTGATGAAAATTTTTAATGAAAATTTTTAATGAAAATTTTTAATGAAAATTTTTAATGAAAATTTTTAATGAAAATTTTTAATGAAAATTTTTAATGAAAATTTTTAATGAAAAATTTTAATGAAAATTTTTAATGAAAATTTTTAATGAAAACTTTTAATGGAAATTTTTTAATGCAAATTTTTTTCAATCTCATTATAAATTTTATGAATATGTCATGAGTATATCTTTCAAGACCCTGGTACTAAGGACATATCAAAATGCGGGGACATATTTTAAACACAATCACGACAGCAGACTACCAGCAACCACATGGCTACAAATTGTCGCCGCTAGCTACAACTGTCGCCGCTAGCTACAACTGTCGCCGCTAGCTACAACTGTCGCCGCTGGCTACAACTGTCGCCGTCTAGTCAGCTACTTCATTATTTTGAATGCGACAGCTACCAGTCAGCATGTTGAAGATTGTTTCACCAAACTGAGTCTTTTTCGAGTACCTTAGATGATTAAAAACTGATTAATCAGTTCTGCGCTTAAAATAAGACTCGAAAATGATTCCCAGAAATACTTAGAAAGTGATTTAAAAAAACAAATACAAACAGCAGGCTCGTGCAGGAAAATCAAAAAAAATATATAAATGAAATTTATATATTAAAACTTTTAAAAAAACTTTTCAAAACTGTGGTTAAAGTCTACTGACGATTTGGTAAAGCACCAATGAAATGCATATAGACATTGCTTAACCACCAACAAATAAATTTCATTTATATATTAGTATTGTGACAACAATGTGTTAAATAAAAAAACTTCATAAAAAAAATATATAAAGAACCACCACAAGCTGTCTCGAAAATGAGTCGAAATTGATCAGAAGCGCGAATCATAAAAGATTCCTTTAGAAGAGTCGCGGCTAGGCTACCATTTTCTCCCGAATGAACAGTTATTTTCGACTCGAAAACGAGCGCATAAATGCTTATTTTAATCATGCGACGGAGTCGAAAAAGACTCGAATATGATCATTAATTTATAAAAATGCTTACTGGGCTACAACGTAAACATATAATTTTAGTGGTGCCACTTTTATAAAATAAAAGCGCTTATTTTAAATCTATTCATATATCTTAACAAAATTTAAAAGAAATCAATTTATATAATTATAGCTCTTTATTATTTTTAAATATGAAATACAAAAGAAATCTTCTTATTGGCAGATGCTCTTAATTTTGCAAATGGCTGCCAATGTCAAATCTGTTTTGACATTTGTGAACTAGACAGATGTAGAATACAAGTGAACAAACCATGAAGCGATACACTCCCCGTCCTCAATCTCGAGGAAGAAGTGGACGATTTTTCGACTAAAATCATAATGAGGGACGACACTCATTTTCACCTCAGCGGCTACGTGAGCAAGCAAAAGTATCGCTCCTGGGGCACCGAAAATCCACGAGTGTTACATGAGGAGCCATTACACCCGCTCAAAGTGACTTCTTTTGGCCCACCTTATAAATACTTGTGAATTGTGATGTTTTCTTTTGTTAGGGCACTAACTATGAAAATGAAATGAAAGTTTATGAGTTAATTTATTTCTTATATCTCATTTTCAAAGTGCCCCAACAAACGAAAACATCACAATTCACAAGTATTTACAATGTGGGCCAAAAGAAGTCACTTTGAGCGGGTGTAATGGCTCCTCGTGTAACACTCGTGGATTTTCGGTGCCCCAGAAGCGATACTTTTGCTTGATCACGTAGCCGCTAAGGTGAAAATGAGCGTCGTCACGTCTTTTTGCGATAAGTATCGTTGCAGCGGCAACTTCTCAAAATATTTTTAATTTAAATCTCAAAAAGACATGATAAATATTCAAAAGCACAAAGGCAAGTCAACATCAGTTTTTGTTATTCAACTTACACAGCAGAGCAGAACAACTGTTTTCGAAAGACGCAACCCTTTCATCATCAGTGCTCATGTGTATTGTGTTTGTCACCACTTATTAGGTGGCTTAGTTGAATGTGATAACAGTTCCTATTTACACAAATTTTATTGTGAAAAAGAATACGAGAACTGTATCAAGCTAATGTTAACATGTTATTGTTATAATACCCGTGTTACCGTTTGATTATTTTTCTTCATGTCCCATTTTTCTGAATTTTTTGTTCCATCATACCTAAGTCAAACTTTTTTGGTTTGAATTTTATACTTAAGTACATGTGAACGTTTTTCCAATTTATTATTGGTAGCTCAAGCCATAGCTTAAATCTTCTTTATTTTTGAAAAAGCTGTTACCTTATGCAGTTTTTATCTTCCATAATTTTCATATTCTTAAGCAGTTAAAAAAAACTCTTATTTTCATTCTGTTGGCAGCACTAATTGGTTATTTTCGCCAATGAAAATTAAAATTAGTTTAATTTGACCGCAAGCACAAAAATAGCACGGACAACAACCTTCCGTGTAGCCGTGAAAATATTCATTCCCATAGAAATCCATATACAGTCGATTCTTGATAATTTGAAACTGAAGGGACCAGAGAAAAAGTTCATATAATCGAGTTTTCATTTTTTAACGAGACTTCGAAATATCGAAAGAGAGACTGGAAAAAATTCAAATTAACAAGAAAGCAAAACCATTTGCACGCACTAAATTCCGCAAAAGCAAAGCAAAGAAATTTAATTTTTTATTGTTAATTTTATCAACGGGCTTAAGTTCAAATCTGCAAGACTGCAAACCACTTTTTATTATTTTATTAATAAATGAATTTGTTCAAATTCTATTAACAATTTACATAAGAAAGTTCGACTAATAAAAATTCATACATAATTTAAAACATTGCGGGGGCACGCGCACTTGTTCATTGTAAATTGACAACTAAATTCAATTACTTGAACATAAATAACAAAGAAGCTTTAGTTATCAGCAGCCGATGGCTCTGGAAAAAGCGAAAGAGATACATGGAATATTGGGAATATTAATCGTCAGGGTTGGGGAATTTCGTACTAACCAAAAATGTAATATTAAATTGAATTAAGATTCATAGGCTAATTGTTCGAAATTTGTTTTTAAATCTCAGAAAGACATGATAAATATTCACATGTAATAACTTAAAAATAAATATTTACATGTAATAACTTAAAAATATGAATGTGATAACTTCTCATATTCAATTTTCGTTAAAATATTGGTTAAATAGTTGATATTCCTACTAACTAGCACCACTTGCAAAAGTGGAAAAATTGAACAAAGAACGCTGATGAGATGGCGTAGCGGCCTCGAAATCAGTACTGATCCGTTCTGCTGGTTTGATGATTATTGAAAATATTCTTAATATTCTAATAAAAATAGAATTTGAACAAATTCATTTATTAATAAAAAAAATAATAAAAAAAAAATGGTTTGCAGTCTTGCAGATTCGAACTTAAGCCCGTTGATAAAATTAACAATTTACATAAGAAAGTGCGACTAATAAAAATTCATACATAATTTAATTTTTTATATTAGCAACTGTCGATGTCGTGGTGTATACTAAAATCGTGGCACAGAAACTAATGCAAACGACTTACATTTCTTTAAAAAACAGAAACAAAATCACATTAGGAGTTCCAATTAAAGAGTGTAGAATAACCGAACTTCAAATTATAGAACGTTGGCGAGCAAGATGTCATTTTTGCAGCACATCGCAAAAAACTAAAATAAATGGTTGTTTTATTTATTTTAAATTTTGCATAAAACACAGCAATTAAAATAATTCAAATTATAGAGCGCGTAGAGCCAAAAAATTCAAATTATAGCGAGTCGGCGATCAAAATGCCATTCAAATAATTTCAAATTATTGAGGGAACCAAATTACATAGATATTTCTCAATTTATTGAGTGTTTCTCAAGGGACTTTGAAAACAGTTCAAATTACCGCCAGATTCAAATTAACGAGTTTCAAATTATCAAGAGTCAACTGTATTCTATTTTTGACAGGTTGTAATCTGTATCCTGAATGTGTTTCATGTATTAATGAATATATGCGTTGAAGAGAGGACTTCTTCAATATATTATTGTACTTCACAACTATTCTATTTTTATACCTCAAAAAATAAAATTTAATGGTATATTCACTTTGTCGTTCTAAGACCCCATAAAGTACATACATTCGTTATTAGTGATGAAATCTAAGACGATTTAGCCATATTCGTCTGTCCGTCTGCGGAAACTACGATTCAGTCCAAACGAAAGTTGCCAGACGCTTGAAATTTGTACAGATAAATTTTGAAAAATAGCACAGCTCGAGTTTGTAAATGTACTAAATCGGACAAGGGGTAAAAAATTTACTCTAAAAACAACAAAATCAACCTGTAAAAACCAAGATTGCTTAAACTTTTTTTATTAATTTCGTTAAGCAAATGATATATTTTTATGTCAAAGATGGTCCAAAGTGTTGAACTTTGTGAGCCACAATATCCGAAAAGTGTATTTTTGAGCCCCGCCCCTTTTAGAGGACGTTGAAGTACCATATTACATGAAAAAATTGTGTGAATATTTAACAAATTGTATTCCTTAAACCTGCATTCCTCAAAAATTTAATTTTTAAGCTTTTACGATGAAGTTAATATATTCTCGAATCTTCCCCTGTCCTGCTCTACGCCTCCACCCACCTTCACCCACTATCAAAAATAAATTTTTTTCTACTCTTAATTAGGGTATTTAAGTTTACTTTTTAAGTTTTTACGACAAAGGTGAGGTGCTTCTTTTGCGGCCCTTCCCGGAATGACCCTATTAAAATACATTTTTAAAATTTGGCACAGAAATGTATTAAATTACAGCGCCGTCAAAATATATGCTGTTGGCTGAAGTAGTAGAACACGAGATCTGAGTCCTGAGTTCAACCCCGCGCTGAGTCATGAAATATCAGAATTCTTCTGATCAGCATTAGTGCGTGGTTGTGTTAGTTGTTGCCAGACCGTTTTCAATGATGAAAGCATAGCACTGGTCACTGAACATAATTCGCAGCGACTGACACGATCATGTACTAAAAAGCAAAGTAGCAGCACCCACCTTGGTCGGTCCTGTAGTAAAAAATTAGCCGTCAAAGTAAAAAGGTTGAAATAGTTACAAAAAATTATTTTCATCTCTCATCTGTCCCCTCAATACTATCACCTCGTTTCTAAAGGGTGATTTTTATGAAGTTTTTTTTTATACGAATCACTCTGTTGTCTGACAGCTGTTTTGGCAGTTTAAAGTGACGTCTCTACTCAGTATTGTTTGGCAAATCATCATGAACAGGTTAACTCTAGAACAACGCTTCCAAATCGTGGAAATTTATTTTCAAAAACAGTGTTCAATTAAAAATGTTTATCCGCTTTTACCATAAAATTCTCTTCATTGATGAGGCGCACAAGCAAAATTGCCGTATTTGGAGCACGCCGTTCAAGAATTACCAATGCATCCCGATAAATGTACTGTTTGGTGCGGTCTATGGGCTGGTGGAATCATCGGTCCTTATTTCTTTAAAAATGAGGAAGGACGACGCGTTACTGTGGATGGAAATCGATACAGAATCATGATCAATGAATTTTTGGTGCCAAAACTTCAAGATATGGATGTAAACGAAATGTGGTTTCAACAGGATGGTGCCACTGCGGGCGAAACAATGGACTTATTGAAAGAACATTTTAACGACAACATTATTTCGAGAAATGGACCGGTGAATTGGCCTCCGCGTTCCTGTGATTTGACGCCACTCGATTATTTTTTGTGGGGATACCTGAAATCATTGGTTTACGTGGATAAACCAGCAACGATTGACGCTTTGGAAACCAGTATTCAACGTGTCATTGCTGAAATACGCCCTCAAATCCCTGAAAAGGTGGTCGAAAATTGGACCTCCAGAATGACCTTTGTGCAAAATAGTCGTGGTGGCCATATGCCCGAAATTATATTTAAATGTTAAATGACAAGAAATTATTTACCAAATAAAAATTTTTTTTTGGCCATTTCATAATTTGGCATGTGTCTAATTTAAATTTCAAATCAGCAAGCTCTTATAAAAACACCCTTTAGTTCCGGCGCAATGCTCTGCATATGTAGGGGTCATCCCTTGAGTGTTGGTCCAGATAGAAATAAATAAAAATTTGATTTAGTTAAAATATTTATAGGCATTATTAGCCTTGGTTTTTAATTAAAATTGGCTCCTCAGAAACTTTAAGTGAAATTTGCATTAAACCACAACGATTTCAGATATGGGATATGTGGAACTCTCGTACACCTGATGGAAATTTTTTACTAAATTGAATGAAGATTCATGGGCTAATGGTTCGAAATTTGTTTTTAAATCTCAGAAAGACATGATAAATATTCCAAGGCACAAAGGAAAGTCAACATCAGTTTTATTCAACTTACACAGCAGAGCAGAACAGCTATTTTCTAAAGCCGCAACACTTTCATCGTCAGTGCTCATGTGCATTATGTTTGTCAACACTTATTAGGTGGCTTAGTTGAATGTGATAACAGTTCCTATTTACACAAATTTTATTGTGAAAAAGAATACGAGAACTGTATCAACCTGATGTTAACATGTTATTGTTTTAATACCCGTGTTACCGTTTGACTAGGTATGATGGAACAAAAAATTCAGATATATGGGACATGAAGAAAATAATCAAACGGTAATAAGTGTATTAAAACAATAACATGTTAAAATCAGGTTGATACAGTTCTCGGATTCTTTTTTACAATAAAATTTGTGTAAATAGGAAATGATTTTTTATTATTTTATTAAAAAATGAATTTGTTCAAATTCTATTTATTATTTTTTATATTAAGATTGGAATATTAAGAATATTTTCAATAATCATCAAACCAGCAGAACGGATCAGTACTGATTTCGAGGCCGCTACGCCATCTCATCAGCGTTCTTTGTTAAATTTTTCCACTTTTGCAAGTGGTGCTAGTTAGTAGGAATATCAACTATTTAACCGATGGCTCAGGAAAAAGCGAAAGAGATACATGGAATATTGGGAATATTAATCGTCAGGGTTGGAGAATTTCGTACTAACCAAAAAGGTAATAACTTAAAAATATGAATGTGATAACTTCTCATATTCAATTTTCGTTAAAATATTGGTTAAATAGTTGATATTCCTACTAACTAGCACCACTTGCAAAAGTGGAAAAATTGAACAAAGAACGCTGATGAGATGGCGTAGCGGCCTCGAAATTAGTACTGATCCGTTCTGCTGGTTTGATGATTATTGAAAATATTCTTAATATTCCAATCTTAATATAAAAAATAATAAATAGAATTTCAACAAATTCATTTATTAATAAAATAATAAAAAATCATTTGCAGTCATGCAGATTCGAACTTAAGCCCAAATTTAACAATTTACATTACAAAGTTCGACTAATAAAAATTCATACATAATGTAAATAGGAACTGTTATCATATTCAACCTAATAAGTGGTGACAAACACAATACACATGAGCACTGATGATGAAGGTGTTGCGGCTTTCGAAAACAGCTGTTCTGCTCTGCTGTGCAAGTTGAATAAAACTGATGTTGACTTTCCTTTGTGCCTTGGAATATTTATCATATCTTTCTAAGATTTAAAAACAAATTTCGGACAATTAGCCTATGAATCTTAATTCAATTTAATATAGCAATATAAAAATGTTCGTGGAAATACTTACTACATGGAAATTGTTTACGTTTTTCTTTCAGTAGGTAATAATTATCGATAAAAAAAATATTTAGTGTTAAAGTACGGTATACAATTGTTTAAATATTGAAAAAGAAATTAGATATAAGCTGATTTAATTTTAGGATTATATATAGAATAAGCGGTCGAAATATTTGCTTTTGTATGTGCATGATCCTGTAATCCTGCATGTTGAATGACGTCAACTAATGATGCTAATTGTCCTTAAAAGGGATTAACGCTCATGAAAATTGTATGCACATATTCCAGAAATTTTTGAAATGAAACGCGTGAATTTTTACCAAAAACAAAATAAAACCGTCCCATTACCGTAGTCATGATTCAGCAGACTTGCTCAGCTGGAATTTTTCCTGGCCCAAGATTGAAAAAACGTCATAAAAGGTTGACATTTTATGACGATTGACTGAAGCGCAAGAGTTAAATGAGTTATAGAACGTACCAAGAAGGTCATATTGGAACTGCAACAAGGATTGGATAAAAAGCTGACACAAGGGAAGAAAATAGAAAGACAAAATATATATTTTTGGGGAAACATCAAAATTCGTCTTAATACGGCAATCAAGAGGAGATAAAAATTGTGATGCGAAAAAAATATATTTATAAAAAAGTCCCTGATGATGGCAGGCACAAAGTTGACCCAAATATATGAGAATAAAATTTATAAAATATTATTTTATTCTGATATTTTTAAGCTTAAGGTCTCTTTATTTTAATTTTAATATTTCGTCACTCCTTTGTGTGACTTCTTCAGGAAATTAATTATTTTATTTAATATGAAAAAATATTTTGTTCATTAAATAAAATAATTAATCATATAATCAATTAATCATATTAAATATATAATTAATTAATTATATTAAAGAAAATAATTAATTTCCTGAAGAAGTCTAACAAAGGAGTAAAATATTGAAATTAAAATTTAAATTAAAATAAAGAGACCTTAAGCTTAAAAATATCAGAATAAAATAATAATTAACAAGTAAAAACGTTATATTCGACCGGGTCGAATCTTAAATACCCTCCAAATATTTAGTAAGTGAATTTGATATGTTTAACTTGGTGGGACAGAGTTCCTTTATATAATATCGTACGTCAAAGCCCACTAAAGGGGGCGGGATTCAAATATATACAATATCATGTTTTCCACAGACGAACGGATGGGCATTGCTAGACCGTCTTAGACTTCATCACAATTCTCTTTGGAGGGTATAAAAACTGTATTTTGGCGGGGTCGCTCTGGCAAGGGCTGTGGGGGAAACATTTCACCTTTGTCATAAAACTCTAAAAATAAATGCTTGGGATAATTATATACAAAATTAAAATTTCTTTTTTTTGATAGGGTCATTTAGAGGGCAAAGGGGGAGAGGGGTAGGGCAGAAACAGATACACATAAAACTGTAAAAATAAATGCTTGGGATGATTATACACAAAATAAAAAAAAATTTATATTTATTTTTAATAGGGTCATTTAGCGGGCAAAGGGGGAGGAGGGGGTAGGGCAGCAACAGGCAGTCATAAAACTCTAAAGATAAATGCTTGGGATGATTATATACAAAATTAAAAAAAAAAATTTTTTTGGTAGAGTCATTTAGGGGGCAAAGGAAGAGGGTGGGGGGGGGGGGGGGAATTGGGGTAGGGCAGAAATCGGCAGTCATAAAACTCTAAAGATAAATGCTTGGGATGATTATATACAAAATTAAAAAAAAAAAATTTTTTTGGTAGAGTCATTTAGGGGGCAAAGGAAGAGGGTGGGGGGGGGGGGGGAATTGGGGTAGGGCAGAAATCGGCAGTCATAAAACTCTAAAGATAAATGCTTGGGATGATTATATACAAAATTTAAAAAAACATTTTTTTTTGGTAGGGTCATTTTGGGGGCAAAAGAAGAGGGGGGGGGGGGTGGTAGGGCAGAAATCGGCAGTCATAAAACTCTAAAGATAAATGCTTGGGATGATTATATACAAAATTAAAAAAAAAATTTTTTTTGGTAGGGTCATTTAGGGGGCAAAGGAAGAGGTGGGGGGGGGGAGGTAGGGCAGAAATCGGCAGTCATAAAACTCTAAAGATAAATGCTTGGGATGATTATATATAAAATTTAAAAAAAATTTTTTTTTTTGGTAGGGTCACTTAGGGGGCGAAGGGGAAGGAGGGGGTAGGGCAGAGTAGTACCAGGTTTCGTCTCAGCTTCGTCATTAAAGCTTAAAAGTGTTATTTTTAAGGAATGTAGGCTTAAGTAAAACAATTTGTTAAATTTTTATGCTATTTTTGCCTATAAATTTTTTTTTGGTAGGGTCATTTTAGGGGGCAAAGGAAGAAGTAGGGGGGGGGGGGGGGGCTAGGGCAGAAATCGGCAGTCATAAAATTCTAAAGATATATGCTTGGGATGATTATATACAAAATTTAAAAAAAAAAAATTTTTTTTTTGGTAGGGTCATTTAGGGGGCAAAGGAAGAGGTGGGGGGGGGGGTAGGTAGGGCAGAAATCGGCAGTCATAAAACCCTAAAGATAAATGCTTGGGATGATTATATACAAAATTTAAAAAAAAAATTTTTTTTTCGGTAGGGTCATTTAGGGGGCGAAGGGGAAGGAGGGGGTAGGGCAGAATAGTACCAGGTTTCGTCTCAGCTTCGTCATTAAAGCTTAAAAGTGTTATTTTTAAGGCATGTAGGCATAAGTAAAACAATTTGTTAAATTTTTATGCTATTTTTGCCTATAATAACGCCCACTAAAGTGGGCGGGGTCAAAAAATATTTTTATTTTATTTAATGGCTCCAAGTTTAAGGCGTTGGACCGTATTTGACATAAAAATATATCATTTGCTTAACAAAATAACCAAAAAACTTTAAAAATTATGTTGTTTTTTCTGGGTTGGTTTAGTTCTTCTTAGGGGAACTTTTTTCCCTCTTGCCCGATTTAGCCCATCTTCGAACTTAACCTGCTCTAAGTTTTAAAATATATTTATGCCAAATTTCAAGAGTCTAGCTCTTTTCGTTTGGACTGTATCGTGATTTCCACAGACGGACGGACGGACGGACATGCTCAGTTGGTCTTAGATTTCATCACTGATCAAGAATATATATACTTTATGGGGTCTGAGATGGATATTTCGATGCGTTACAAACGGAATGACAAAGTGAATATACCCTCCAAATTCTTTTTTGGAGGGTATAAAAAGAGGTCAAGAAACCAGAAGAATTTAATTTATAAAATAAAAATAAAATTTATTAATTTAACTTTTATACAAATGACCTTAAAAGCCGAACATAAAACTCTTTTGAAATTCGTGTGATTTTTAGAACTGACCGCGTTTAAAAAAAATATGTGCAAATATATAATTTTTTATATACCTTAATTTAAATACACGTGCTTGCATAAACGTAAATGTCACACTTTTGCACACAACCGTAATAACTTCCAACAAATTGTGTGGCTGGCTGTTTGTAGAGTCTGTTAAGCCTTTAAAACTGCCGAATCCCTTTGTTGCACGAATAAGACATTTTTATGTTGGTTAAACATTAGAATAAAATTAGTAACATTCCTTTGTTGCTTCGGTAGGTTCAGCTAACATTAATTATACCAAAAAATGTCTGACAACATGGAAAATATCGCCGGTATTAACTTAACACCTGCGCTTTTGGAGGGATATAATTGTTGTTGTTTTTTTTAGCACACTTTAGGAATAGCAGTTGCTGTTGTAGCAACTTCATGAAAAATTTACTCTTTACTTAAGGGACCTTTAATACACACACACACACACACAGTCGTCACACAGCAAGTTTTTAAACAATTCGTTTTATACCCTTCACAAAAAAGTGAAAGGGTATATATAGGTTTGTCATTCCGTGTGTAATTTCTTCGATATGCACATGGGACCCCATAAAGTATATATATTCTGGATCCTTATGAATACCGATGACGATTGAGCGATGTCCGTCTGTCCGTCTGTCTGTGCGGTTTTCCCAAGACCCCAGAAGAGCTAGAGACTTCGTTCTTGGACCGTTAGATTGGAAATGAGCTTAGGTAGAGTGGTATTGAAATTCTGAAAGATCCGAAGTATGGTTCCAGAGCTGGGAAGCTTACACCTATTTCTCAACGCAAAATTTATGCCAAAAATCAATTATTTTTTTAATGTTTGCAAATTAAACCTATTTCTTGCTTTGAGAAGCCTTAATAGTCTATTAAAATCTAAAAAAAAAAAAAAAAATTTTCAGGGATGGAAAATTAAAAAAAAATTTTCGACCCATTCCGTATTTTGTAGTACATGGAGTAACTAAAATTGTTGATAACTTTAAGTTTTTCTTTAACAAAACTTCTTTATACGTCATGAAGATTTGCATTGGCCAAAAAACATTTTTTTATATTAAAATTTTGCTTGCAGGGGTGGGAAATTTAATTTTTTTTATAGGTGAAAGTAATCAAACAGACAACTGACGTTGTTTTTTTTAACTAGGCCTGTCTTATAATTTAGGAAGAACAAAATTGGTATCAAAAATTCCAAAATAAAATTTCGAATCCAGCGATGCACAAGTGCAATATTTAATAGTTGAATAGTTTTACTACTTTATACCTCATGAAGAGTTGCATTGGTTAAAAATAAAATAAGTTTATCTTAAATAAAACTATTTCATGCCTCATTAAGAGTTGCATTAGTAAAAAATTTAAATTTAGTTTCCAGGGTTGGGAAATTGAAATATATAAAAGTAACCAAATAGGCGATTGACGTTGTTGTTTTTGCTAATTCAAACTATTTTACAATTCAGGAAGAACAAAATTGGTATTAAAATCTTAAAAAATCAAAACTTCGACTCCAGGGTTGAACAAATAAAATATTTTATGGTACGTGAAAGTGACCAAAAAGTTTATTTAAATTTTTTTGTCAAGTAAAACTATGTTACATCTTTTAATTAAACCTACTTCCTGTCTTAGCAGGAAAGAAAGAAGAATTACATCTGTGAAGGGTATTTAAGATTCGGCACAGCCAAATATATCACTTTTACTTGTTTTTATTCTTTACATTTGGCATGTTGTTTTAGTCTCTCTTGATTTGTTGCCCGTTGCGTATTTAACGATGAGATAAAATTACTTTTATAAAAGTGAGCAACTGTGTATAAGTTGTGTGTGCGTGTGTTTTCATTCTGTATTTTAACTACATATAAAGCAAACACAAGTGTGTATGTGTGTATACACTACTACTCTGTATGGGAGTGTGTGTGCAATTGTGCTTAAATATTAAATGAAAATGGAGGAAAAAAAAAGACATATGAATAGACTTTTTGCCATATCCGGTTATTTGCCAAACTAAAACCAAATAAAGCGAAACAAAACCAAACCAAACCAAAACGAGCAACTGCGTCAAATATCAAACGATAGGATGTATGGGAAAATACTTGCATGTTTGTATTGTTGTTTTACAAATCACTGCATGTTTCAGTCACTTCACAGCCGTCTAAATATCAAGCAAAGTTGTTACTGACACATGACATTTTGATTTTTAGACTGTTGGCTGAGAAAACCGTGACTAATGTAACATATTTATAGTTTAATTTCTCCCTTCTTTTTCATACGCTTTTTCCCACATGCACTATAAATGATAGAGTTATATTTAAAAATGTTTACGTTAGTTTTTTTTTCTTTTTTTAAAAAAAAAAAAAAAAGAAGTGAACAGAACATGTTGTTAAGGGAGTTAATGCAAACACATTTTAAGGTTCTTTTTTATTTACGAATGAGCATCAGTCAAGTAGTTTGTTAAAACTACAAAATTTTTAAATGGGAGCAAGGTTTTAAACTAAAACTAAATTTTGTTTTGTTATAAAATAAAGGGAATAAACTGAATTGCTTAAAACTTTTTACAGAAGTAACATTAAAATGCAATTTGTAAACTATTTTTTTTTTAACAAACAATACTTACAATAAAGCCAACAAATTACAAAAATTTAAATAGCACGTGTCACAGTTTAAATCATATTTGTTGAGGTAGGATTTTGTGGCAAACTGCAAAAGGGGGAAAACAGCATCAAAATAGTTAACAAGCATTATTATAGTGTGAGTACAAATTTGTTGGTACATGTGATATCCACACAGCTTGATGGAAAATAAAAAAACTTAGATTGAGAGGCTAATTGTTCGAAATGGTTTTTTTAAGTAAGAGAGACATATTAATTATTTTAAAACGCAGGGAGCAGTCATCATCAGTCTAAATTATCTAACTTACACAGCAGAGCAGAACAGCTGTTTTCAAAGGCCGCTACACTTTCATTAGTACTCATATGTATTTTTGGTTGTCTAAACTTATTAGCTTATTATTGGCTTAGTCTAACAGGATAATGCTGTTCCGCTCTGCTTGTGGGCAACTGGCGGTATTCTCGGCTCCGAGGTCCGGTCGGAGACTTGTTTCTGGTACCACGAGTGTCAGGAGCCCCACAAACCTCGGTTTCTGCCTGACATTGGTTGTGGCCCTTCGGGGAGCATCGTGGTGGCTGTGGTTAAACCCAAATCGCGGGGAGAGGGTTAGCTCAGTGTAGAGTTGCACTGCGACATGGTGCCATGACCCAAAGATTGGCAGGAGTTTTAGGTAGGCTCCGCTCCTAACCAAAGGGGAGGTCATGTCTAAATACATGGCTTCAGTTGGTACTCAAATTGGTGCAGTCTGTTGCGTGTGGAGGTGTTGGAAAACGCATTGTGTCCACGCGGTGCTAAGACCGCAGTGGGATTGGGCCGCAAGGCAGGTAACCGCTAAAATCTGTAGCATATCTGTTCTGCTCTGCTGTGTAAGATGCACAAAAAAAAATTGCTGTTCAGTTTCTCTTGTAACTTGGAAGATTTATCATGTCCACCTGAATTTAAAAAACACATTTTCGAACAATGAGGTTATCAATCTTAAATAAATTTAATGCAGCAATAAAAATTTTGTAGCAATAAAAAATTTGACACATAAAAAATTTTTTATTTTTAGCATGGTTGCTGTGTGTGTAATGGTAATCCATCAAGCCGGAACAAATTTTCAGTATAATTATATTTTTAACTCGAGATTTGTTATTATTAATTTTTTTAACAAAAACTACAATTCCAAATCAAGCTAAAAATTAATGCTGGATGACTCATCAAGTATGAACAGTTTAAAACAACAACACACTTAAGTGAACTTTAGAGTAAGCATTTTGATCGTGTATAGGGTACTTAGAATCAGGGACTGGAAAGAGTTATTTTTCAATGTTTGAAGAAATAAATCAACATCGTAGAAAAACTTTTAATTACACCATCATGATTTTTATGCGAAATGCATCCAACATATTGCATGATTTTTAAATTTTTGATTTTTATTTTAACAATCAAAAGTAAGAGTTATTTTTGATTTTTATATTTTTAAATGAAAAATAAAAGTTATTTTTGATTTTTATATTTTTAAATGAAAAATAAGAGTTATTTTTGATTTTGTTTTTTTTAAATGAAAAATAAGAGTTATTTTTGATTTTTATTTTTTTAAATGAAAAATAAAAGTTATTTTTGATATTTTTAAATGAAAAATAAAAGTTATTTTTGATTTTTATATTTTTATATCAATAATAAAAATCAATAAAAAAATCATATTTATTTGTTGATGCCGCATGTATTATAATATGCTGCTTCATTCAAATTTCTATATGAATATAATATATTATGTGACTTATCCATTATCAGCTATAAAAACATGAATGCAAAGAAATAGCTTATAAGTTTTGGCTGCCATTCAAGTCAGTGTTAAGAGGTCGTTTTCAGGTGTTCAATTTTACCATCATAATTGATTTTGAATGTTCCTCAGATAAATTATATCTCAAATCTCCCAATATTAATCTGAGTGCTGAAAATGACCTTTCTACACTGACTTGAGTGGCAGGTACAGAATGAACAATTAAAGCTAATTTTCGAAGCCATGGAAACACAAACATATTACCTGTGTCACGAATTTTGAATTGACTTTTATTATTGATATAAAAATATAAAAATCAAAAATAACTTTTATTATTGATATAAAAATATAAAAATCGAAAATAACTTTCATTTTTCATTTAAAAATATAAAAATCAAATATAACTTTTATTTTTTATTTAAAATAACATTTATCAAAAATAACTCTTATTTTCTATCTAAAAATATAAAAATCAAAAATAACTCTTATTTCTTGATTTTTTTGATAAAAGTCATAACAGTTACGGTCCCTGCTTAGAATACAATATAAAGGGCGGGCAAATTTGAGGTTAGGAAATAAATTGCCTTAAAAATACAAATTTTTTTTGGCCAAGTCAGTTTTATTGAGACCAATATAAATTAGAGGTATGGGAATTGATAATAGAATATAACTTTTGGGCAAATGTTTACCT
Organism: Linnaemya tessellans; assembly: GCA_951800035.1. Taxonomy (NCBI): domain Eukaryota; kingdom Metazoa; phylum Arthropoda; class Insecta; order Diptera; family Tachinidae; genus Linnaemya; species Linnaemya tessellans. The sequence continues at coordinate 24,783,139 of OX637533.1, read as the reverse complement.
CTAGTACGTCCGCAGACGTCCGCTCTTTTCACAAAACTTTTAACCACAAAATTTGCAACAAGGCTTAGTTTATCTGGTCGATGCAGTGCCTAATTTCATCTTCCAGAAGGTCAATTGTTTGACTTTTGTTCACATAAATGCGGTCTCTCAAATGGACCCCAGGGAAAATAATCCAGCGGCATTAAATCAGAAGAACGAAGCGGCAAGTTGTCACCTAATCGCCTAATCGAGAAATTACGCAACAGGGATATTTCTCATGCAATGACTGAATTGTTTGGCCTTCTGTGTGGGTTGTGGCAGCGTCATGCTGAAACGGTGGCATGACATAATGTCCATTGACATAATGTCCATGGACATTATGTCACCCCAAAAAGTGACATTATGTCCATGGACATTATGTCACTTACAGCAGTGTCGTAATGTCCATGGACATTATGACACTTTGGTTATGGACATTGTGACACTTTTGGTAAAGTCAATTGAACCCTTCCAAACTACTTGTAGTTCTTATTTCCTCACCATGGGCAGAAAATCCAGAGGGGGTTATCTGAATGAAAAAATTTTACGAGTTAGAGAATCAAGATTTAGCTTAACTAAATTTTCATAAGATACGTTATTCATATCATTGTAGAATATAAAAATAAAATATGGTTACCGACTTTTTTTTTATTTTACAATGATTCGAATAACGTGAGAATTTCTTCTTTATTTATGAATAACGTATCTTATGAAAATTTAGTTAAGCTAAATCTTGATTCTCTAACTCGTAAAATTTTTTCATTCAGATAACCCCCTCTGGGTTTTCTGCCCATGGTGAGGAAATAAGAACTACAAGTAGTTTGGAACGGTTCAATTCAAAAAAGTGCCATAATGTCCATGGACTTTACGACACTTTGTATATGGACATTATGTCACTACGAGAAGTGACATAATGTCCATGGACATAATGTCACTTTTTGGGGTGACATAATGTCCATGGACATTATGTCAATGGACATTATGTCATGCCACCTGCTGAAACCAAAGGTCAATATCAATATTAGCCAATTGTAGACACAAAAAATTTATTGTCTTGGTTTAGTAGCGCAAAGAATTCAAGGCGACGGCGTTTTCTTCCTCGTTTTCGAAAAAAAAAATATGGGCCGATGATGCCGCCTGATGTAATAGTTTTTGATGTTTGTGGATTTTGTGAGCCTCATATGTGAACATTGTGTTTGTTTACATATCGATCTAATTGAAAATAGGCCTCCTCACTAAAGATGATTTTATTCAAAAATGACTTGTTTTCGTTCAGAGTTTCAAGCAGCCACTTCACAAACGTTCGACGCAAGCAGCGATCGGCCGACGTTTCATGGTTAAAATTTCCTAACTTTTTGCTAAATAAATTTGGGAGAAGATAAGCTCAAATTTTTGAATTTCTGCCTTTGACAAACAATTTACTTCCCAACGTAAAATTTGCCCACTCTATAGAAGCATTACAGATGTGGTCAGGACTGCGCATTATTACAATGTGCTTACTGATGAAAATATCTCATACGCTAGTGAAGGATAATCTGAATTCGAGAAAATCGTGGTGTGCTCAGTAATTGCTTCAATCTTACTCCTCAATATGGCAAATATTGCATTTGGATCTACAAGATTTTTGTAGAGTTCAACTCAAGCAACAATTAAAACTGCGTGATCGATCACAAGGCCGTGCATATGTATGCTGATTGGCAGCGTTGTCAACTCAGTGCTTTTAGCACTGTTTTTAGTGCTTTCTAAAATTTATTACGCGAAAAATTTTGGCTTCACTGCTTTTTGGTTTTTAGTGCTTTTTTTGGTGCTTTTTTTTCATTCGGTGGCACTAGACAATAAAAAATTTTGTTATTAAACTTTTATCTTTACCATATTCCAATGCTAAAGTAGAACGAGTTTTTAGCTCAATGAATCTTTTAAAAAGAAAAATTAGAACCGAATGTCGAAATTGAAATTCATTCGTTATTATATGAATATATTTTGTTATTTTTAACGTTATTTTACTTTTGTTACCTTAAAAGAAATAAAATATGGCATAGAAAGAGCATCACTTTAAAAGTTTACAGGAAAATAAAGAACAATATAAAACTTTTAGCATTTTCTGTGGCGATATTTACAATATGTTGAGTTATTTTTTAGTGTAATATATGAATTATTAAAAATAGTAATAAATGATCTAAGATTCTTCTCTCTTTATAATTATTATTGTATGGATCTCTTTATAATTATTATTGTACTCTATTATTTTTAAGCTTAAGGTCTCTTTATTTTTATTGGAAATTAATTATTTAAAAATAATTAATTTCCTGAAGAAGTCACACAAAGGAGTGACGAAATATTGAAAAATAAAATATTTTAAATAAAAATAAAGAGTCCTTAAGCTTAAAAATAATAGAATACTATAGTAATAAATAATCTCTTATTTTATAAATTTTTTGTTAATAAATGTGTAAAATAAAAAAAATTAAATAAAATCACATTTTCAATCAAAGGCAATTAAAATAAAAAAAATATTTATATATAGTGCTTTTTTTTAAAATTACGCGTTTTTTGTCCGACTTTAGTGCTTTTCAAAATTTCAAAGTTGGCAACGCTGCTGATTGGGTGTTAGATCGATAGACTTTCAATACTGATTTTGTTCCAAAAATTTTCTTAAGTAATTAAACTCATTGCATACGCCGTGGTAATGCCAACAAGCAAAACTGTCTCATGTCGGAACTCCTTGGTTCGCCTCTAGAAGTCCTATGGTATTAGGAAACAATGATTATTTGCTGCTCAAAATAAATGGTAATCAAATGAAAAATAATTGTCAAATTTATAGTCAATATTTTTTTATCACACGCAAATTCATATTTTTGCTGAATAATAAAACGTTTCCGTATTAAAAGTTTAAAGACATGAAATCGAAATAGAAGTTGTTTATCACTTGTTCTATTTTCAGTTGTTACCATTTGCAAAAGCAAATTGAAAAAACTCATATTTAATCGCAGAGATATGAACTCATCAATATTGATTACAGCCAAATGAACATGATATTAAAAGACAGCAAAAATAATTAAATATCAATCAAAGGCTAATGGTCAAAGATGATGCATTGCAAGTTATGGTCTGATGGCTATTTCAGTTGTTATAAATATCATAACGAGGCAACATAATCTTCTTTTATAACACCAGCAATAAGCAATAGATTTGAAAGTAATTAAATGAATATTTAAGGTAACTGCTAAAGAGAAGTTGTTTAAAGTTGGATATTGAATTTTTATTTCGATAAACTGAAGCATTAAAAATTATAAATTAATTTAATTAAATTAATATTAATTTTCTTTGCTCTGTGCAAGGAGCCTTTTAACTCAGACAAGTGTTTATTGAACTAAACAGTTTGCAATTATATTGAATTCTATGAAACTGTTTTACTTATCTGAACCAAAATGTTTTTCATTACCATTTATTGGTTACGCCTTTTGGGGCAAATAAAGAGTGTTTTTATAAGAGCTGGCTGATTTAAAATTTAAATAAAACACATGCGATACTATGAAGTGGCCAAAAAAAAATTTTTAGTTGGTAGATAATTTCTTGTCATTTAACATTTAAATATAATTTCGGGCATATGGCCACCACGACTATTTTGCACAAAGGTCATTCTGGAGGTCCAATTTTCGACCACCTGTTCAAGCATTTGAGGGCGTATTTCAGCAATGACACGTTGAATACTGGTTTCCAAAGCGTCAATCGTTGCTGGTTTATCCACGTACACCAATGATTTCAGGTATCCCCACAAAAAATAATCGAGTGGCGTCAAATCACACGAACGCCGAGGCCAATTCACCGGTCCATTTCTCGAAATAATGTTGTCGTTGAAATGTTCCTTCAATAAGTCCATTGTTTCGCCCGCAGTATGACAAGTGGCACCATCCTGTTGAGACCACATTTCGTTTACATCCTTGAAGTTTTGGCACCAAAAATTCATTGATCATGATTCTGTATCGATTTCCATTCACGGTTACGCGTCATCCTTCCTTATTTTTAAAGAAATAAGGACCGATGATTCTACCAGCCCATAGACCGCATCAAACAGTACATTTATCGGGATGCATTGGTAATTCTTGAACGGCGTGTGGATTATCTCTGCTCCAAATACGGAGCAGAGAATTTCGCAGTAAAAAAGCGGATAAACATTTTTAATTGAACACTGTTTGTTTGAAAATAAATTTCCACGATTTGGAAGCGTTGTTCTGGAGTTAACCTGTTCATGATAATTTGCCAAACAATACTGATTAGAGACGTCACTTTAAACTGTCAAAACAGCTATCAAACAACAGAGTGATTCGTATAAAAAAAAACTTCATAAAAAACACCCTTTATTTGGCAAGTATTAATGTACCTTTAAAACTTTAGATGTTCACATTTTCTTCCCGCTGGAAACCTCTAGAAGAAATAGTCTTACTAAAGGCCACAGAAAGGATAGTGCATTAATAATAAAGTATCCACTAACTAACGACGATTTTTGTAAAATGTAGTTCAAAATTTAGGGAACACAGCATAAGTACTAGAGGCCCGACATACACTCTATTAATTAATTCCCATGTTTCTGCTTCAGATTGGTCTTATTAAAGCAGAATTTGTCAGGCAATAACAAATGTATACAAATTTAATCAAATACTACGCTTCCATATTTAAGAGATCGTGATGTGTATTGTGTGACGATATATAACTTTCGTTTCTATATATAATTGATCTATATTGTTTGAACCATTATATTTGATATATATAAATTATTTTTTCGTTTCAGAATATGGTTGTTTTTCTTATGGCACATCGTATTGTATAAGGAATAAAAGGTAAAAACATATTTTTAATGTTTAAATATCAAAATAAAATCTGCAATCGATTAAATCAAGGTAATTTAGTGATATATAATAAAACTGGGATTGATACACTGCCGACGTTAGTGTATTTACAACAAGAAATCGTAAAATAATAATTCCGTTGAAACGTACAAATCATTTGCATATTGCAGATTTATTTAAAACCCGGAGTTGTGTAAATATATAGAAAGTCAATAAAAACGTAAGTCCGATAAATATCGTTAACAGTAACGATATTTCCACAGCGTCATCCTCAAAAGGCAATACCATCAGCATTTAGTATTCGTTTATGGTCATTGTTCTTTTCAAGAAAATGTATAAAAGAACCTGCACCACTGCTCATATGGGTCAAGAAAAATAAATTTATATAGGCTTAATTTATAATAAAGTATTTTATGCTTATAACCAACTTATTTGAGTAACTTCTATGTAACTGTTGCCAAATAATCTGTTTATAAACGTAGAATATTTTTTTATGAATTAGATGTTATAAGTTACAAGCACGATTTAAAAAAAAAAAAACAAAACGAAATATATTTTTTCACTCTCAGAATATTTCTCACCATTATTAGGTCTGTTCCATGTAATTTCGGACAAGTTTGAGCTAATGAGAGTAAAAAGAAAATTACTCTCTCAAAGTGCAAAATCAACCCAAATTTGCTGGAACGCAAAAAACCCTGATTATATCTTTTATACAACTAGTGCTGCTTACTTTTTAAATTAACTTTTATTTTAGTGGTTTTATACACTGAATAAGGCTCAACATCATGAAATGAAAGATTAGCATCATTGACAACAGCTGGTAAAATTAATAAGAAGTGAACTGAAATCAAGTATATACAAAGAAAATTATAAATACTCGTATTCATCTAAAATAGCATTTTTGTATACAAAACAAAGGGGCAAATATGCGCAAATGTACTTACAACTTCAAGTTATTTTGAAAAGTCTTCCATTTTACTTTTAACCAATTTTCAATCAACAACTTCTTTCCTTTATTTGTAAATTTTCTTTTTACTTTTATATTTTCAAATGTAAACAAAAAACAGCTGATAATATAATTCTTGCCCAAACTTACCCAAAGAAATAATTCGGGTGACTTTGTACAGGAAATGAAAAAAATTACTCTCTCATTTGCACACAAAATTGCACAAAAATTGTTATCTGGAACGCATATGGGTAACTTTGAGCGAGTTCGGGCTGTTTCGGGCTGCATCTGGAACACAGCTATTTTTGGGGCAAATAGAAACATTGTTAGTTATTAATTATAGGTACGTAGAGGTTCTAAAGTTAAATTACTGCAAATCAATATTTCTAGAGAAATTTGCTTTGAAACCTGGACAATAATGCGTTAATTATAATAAGTGAATCGTTAATGAATTTGTATGTTTTGTTCGCTTGGCTGAATTAACTTTCAGCTAGTTCCTATGCGTTTCTAATACAGGTCATTAGGGAACATTTTCATAGTATTTCCCCATTCAATTGAATCTTAGAACTGCTTTTATGTTATCAGTGTTTGGGTTTCTTCGGAGATTTTGGGTTTTTTCATATCATCTTGCAGTGCATTATGTAATTAATAACAATACAGTCGACTTCGCTTTACTGGAAATAACGAAAACCCAATTTTTTTTCAGTTGTCCGATTTTTCTCTAAAACGTAGTTCGAATTACTGAAATTTGTTACAGCTAAACGTACAGCTTATAATCAGTAAAACAATCTTTTTATATTAAATCTGTATATATTTTTACGTCAATTTAACGTAAAAGTTTTATTTAAAAAAACTATTCATAGAATTGTTCGTTTTGTTGTTGAAATTTTTCACGAATTCCTCGAAAATGTCTAGCCACTTGCATTGACAATATAATAGAAAAATACAATAAAGTACGTAAGAGAGAAAAGGACAAATACATTTTGCCATTTAATTTTTTAACGGACAAAACATGCACAATTTTTCAGCCTTAAGTTATGCAATCGATTTCTAATAAATAATAATAAATAAATTTGTCATTGTTTATTTTTTCAATAAAGCGAAGTAATTTTCATACAAAACGTAGTTTTGGGCTTGCTTTTGGTTTTCGCTAATACGATATTTTCAGTAAAGTAATGTTTCGGTAAAGCGAAGTGAATAAAACTAGCTGCGTTTAAAATCAGTGCGGGGATTTGTTTTCGCTTTCATTAATCCGATTTTTTTCAATAAAGCGTGTTGCGCTAAAACGGATTCAACTGTAGTAATAATAATACGTATACTCTCTGTATGCCAGTAATATAATGAAATGCTCTAAAGTAGGCAACAGCTTTTATGTCAAAATTTACGTATGAGTAACATTTTGCTCCAATTTTTCGAATATTACTCATACGCAATTTTTTTCAATGCCTTTACACCAATGTTACGCAGCCATATATTTGCCTATCGCGCGCGATAGGAAAAGAAATTCTGCTTGCACAGCCCATCCTTTTGTTGAAACACGTATAATGAAAACAACAAATTGTTTCTCTCGCGCTCTTCAAGTTTCTTCAAACAAATTATGAGTAGCAGGAATGGATAACGTATGTATATTGTTTGTTAATGCGTTAGCTAGTTAGTCTGTCAGTTCGGTAGTTTGAAAATAAATTTGTTTATAAATATATTCCCACTTCTAACTAAAGTAGGCAGAATTTTTTCTCCTACACAAACGCATGTTTGTGTGTTCAATTATTTTAAAATTTGATTGCATATGAAAAGTAAGAATGTACAAACTCTTCCAACCCTGCTGAGTTGTTTCGCTGCTTCAAATACATTGTAAATGTTTTTATGTAGTGGTGCGTAACACTGCTTTACACTTACAACGACCGTCGCCATCTGCGTCGGGTGGTGTTTCCACTAAATCATTCCCGCCTTCTTTTCTATTGTGTTTGCCTTCACGTGACCGCTTTCTCCATTATTTCATGATGTCCCAGAAACAGCGCCCTGGAAAGGACTCTTCTGGGCCCGTCATACAATCCTTGGGATATACTCATAAGCCATGGGTATGAAATAAATCATGATTATTATTTATATTATTATTATTATTATTATTATTATTATTATTATTATTATTAATACATATTCTTATTGTGATTATTAAATTTTTTTCGTGAAGGCCCAGAAACCCAAATTAATGCAGAAACCGGTCCCGCGAAGGCGAACACACCAGAAAAAGATGGAGACGCAGTTGTCGATGGTCACTACAAGTGCCAAGGCATTTTAAACACTCTTCACTCGCAAAAAATAAAAACTAAATTATTTGGAAAGTATCGGTTCGTAGATGGAGATGGCTAACTATATGCTGGCGATATTTTTAACTCTACAAATATCTAAGGTGGAGAAATTAATATTCAGGGTTCTGGCTACACTTAAACACCTCTACCCTATGTAGGGTGACTAAGATTCTATGGGGAGACCCAGATGGTAACAGGACAAAGGAGATCCTAACGTTGAGTAGGCCAGCACTACGAAGATTGGTTAATTTGATGACAGAACATACAGAGTTAAGGAATCACCTGGCACGCATGGATATTGTTGACAATATAACATGCAGGGCCTGCCAGAAAGATGACTAGACACTGGAGCACTACTTGTGCTACTGTCCGGCATTTAGTCAAATTAGAAGACAAATATTTAATCAGGAGATTATACAGGAGATGGAATTTCTTAGGGGTTCTAATTGGAGAGACTTAAGAAAATACATTGAAGAAACTAGGTTCTTGTTGTAATCAAATTCAGAGGTTACCATGATTTTAGTGGAGGCTCCCTATAGTAAAAGGAACTCCTTATAATAGAGCGCACAACAGGCCTATTAGGCCTAGGTGTAATCCTGAACGGATTGGGATAGCCCTTGCTTACGCTCCTCTATTCAACCTAACCTAACACTTAAACAAATAGTTGCCACTTAAACAAATACAGGGTGTTTTTTTTAAAGGTATAGAACTTCGAATTGAAATAAAACACAAGAAAATCGTTTTAATGTCCATCAATTTGGCTTTATTGGAAGGATAATTTTATGCCATTAATGTTTAAATATGATTTCGGGCATGTGGCCGCCGCGGCTGGCTCGAATAAAGCCAATTCTACAGGTTCAATTTTCAACCACTTTTTCGAGCATATGGGGCCGTGTTGGCAATAGCGCCACGAATGTTGGCTTCCAAGTCCCCTAACGTTTCTGGTTTGTTGGCGTAGACGAGCGACTTCACATATCCCCAAAGAAAATAATCCAATGGTGTCAAATCACACGATCTTGGTGGCCAATTGACAGGTCCATTCCGCGCAATTATGCGCTCATCGAATGTTTCCTTCAATAAATCGATTGTGACGTGCGCTGTGTGGCATGTAGCGCCGTCTTGTTGGAACCACAACTCATCCACATTCATGCCATCCAATTCGGGAACAAAATAGTCGGTTATCATGGCTCTATACCGGTCTCCATTAACGGTAACTGACTCTCCAGCATTATTTCGGAAGAAGTATGGCCCAATGTCTCCACCAGCCCATAGAGCACTGTTCGACGTCTCTGCGGATGCGTATTATCACATAGAGTAAACGTAGTGCGAAAACGATCCATGGTTAACCGAATTAATTGCTCTGATGGACGATTATGTCGACCATAAAATGGACGGAGCTTGCGGTAAACTTCGCGAACTGAACCATTACTTTCGAAATAAATTTGCACGATTTGCAAGCGTTGTTCTTTTGTCAACCTGTTCATGATGAAATGGCAAACCAAACTAAATATTAATCACTTGACAGCTGACAAAATGGCCGCCAGTTAAAAAAGTGATGCCAACTTAAAGTTCTATACCTCAATAAAAAACACCCAATAGTTGACTCAGTTAACTCAGAACTGCTTTGCGTTTCTGTAAAAAATATAGTATATATTTTCAAATTTACATATATATATATATATATATATATATATATATATATATATATATATATATATATATATATTTATATATATTTATATATATGTATATATATATATATATATATATATATATATATAGAATAACTAGGAGCCACTTCGAGAGCAATATTGCCAGTAAAAAAAATAAAAGCTTATTTTTTGTAACTTTAAAAGATACAAGATAAATTTTTCCAAACTGCTGGCTGCTGATTTTTCCAGTTTTTCTCAAAAATATTCGAGTTCAAATCACTGCAGAGTTGTTATGGTTGCAATATATCAACACATTTTTTTTTAATTTATCTCCTCTGTAAGCAGCTCTCTTGCAAATTTATTCAGGGAAAAAAAACTCTTAGCTGAATTAAACAAATACCTGTATGCACATTGTGTGTTAATTCACTTTGAAAACTTTTATAGCTCTATATTAAATAGAGCTGGTATTATAATTTGCGTTTTAACAAATATTTTTTAAGTCACATACTTTACGATGTGGAATTTAAATTTCGTATCTGTTGAGGAAAAATATCAAGTACTGGAATATTTCAAAAATATATTTGACTTATATATTATCACAGGAATTTATGGTTAAAGTAAAAATTATTCCATCCTTGAATGTGTTCTTACATTTTTGAATTTATTTTTATATAAAGCATTTTGTTATACAAGACTTCAAACATGTAGGCATACATACATAAATTCTTACATACTTGCATATAAATTACGAGTAATCATTAATAAGAAATATATAAAAAATTTAAATATATATGTAAGATAATTTACATTTTATTCATTAGAAAGCTGAACTCTTAATATATTTATGCTTACCAAAATTTATTTCAATGCTGTTATTGCTTAATTGAAAATATTTGAGAATTTTTCATATATTTGTTTTATACAAAGTGAAAAATAAGTTATAAGCCCATAGAAAACACCGTGGTTTAGCTAATATGGTCTTAGGAAGATATTTTAAAAAATTCAGAGATATTTTAAATAAAAATAAAATAGCAATTAAAAGAAGCAAATAAAAATGCCGGAACACAGATAAACACATTTATGCTTAAGCAGCATAAATAAACAATAATAAAGTACTCGTATTAAAATTAGGAACCGTAACGTTCATCTTTATTTCCTGAGTTTTATTTTTCACTTAGAAAATAAAAATAGTTTTAAGAGTTCATTCCACAGAAAATAAAATTTATTATTTGAGAATATAAGAGTTATAGTTTTATTCGTAATTATTTCTCAGAAAATGGAAGTCATTTCTTGATTTTAATTGTTCATCAGAAAATAAACGTTATTTCTTGATTTTTTTTCATGTATCGGAAATAAAATATATTTCTTTATTTATATTGATTCTCCACAAAATGAAAGTTATTTAGAGATTTTTATTTATCTCTCAGAAAGTAAAAGTCATGTCTTGATTTTACTTGTTCATCAGAAAATGAAAGTTATATCTTGATTTATAAATATTTATTCCTCCAAAAAAAAGTTATTTCTTGCAAACTGGGCTAATCTTATGGAGTTAATATCTTGTACTTTTAAATCTCTAAACAACTCATTTTCTTCAAAACATTCATTATAAAGTTGTTCATTTTCAGGAATAAATAAATAAATAAATAAAATTCAAGCAATAACTTTTATTTTTTGAGGAATAAATGAAACTCAGAAAATTATAGATAATTTTGAATTTCTTAATAAATCTTAAACAAATAAAAATTAATACATTTAAAATTTGTGCAATATTAAACAGAAACATATCTTTCTTGAGATAGTTGAAGTTAATTTTTTACTGGAGTGTAAAAAGGACATGTTCCTTTTAACTATAGAGTAAAATATCCCTCAAATGCCTGAGCCATGGGCACTATGTCCATAACATTTTCAGAAAGATATTTGGCTGTATTAAATAGAATTAAGATTCATAGGCTAATTGTCCGAAATTTGTTTTTAAATCTTAGAAAGATATGATAAATATTCCAAGGCACAAAGGAAAGTCAACATCAGTTTTTGTTATTCAACTTACACAGCAGAGCAGAACAGCTGTTTTCGAAAGACGCAACCCTTTTATCATCAGTGCTCATGTGTATTGTGTTTGTCACCACTTATTAGGTGGCTTAGTTGAATTTGATAACAGTTCCTATTTACACAAATTTTATTGTGAAAAAGAATACGAGAACTGTATCAACCTGATGTTAACATGTTATTGTTATAATACCCGTGTTACCGTTTGATTATTTTTCTTCATGTCCCATTTTTCTGAATTTTTTGTTCCATCATACCTAAGTCAAACTTTTTTGGTTTGAATTTTATACTTAAGTACATGTGAACGTTTTTCCAATATTTTTTTTATTATTGGTAGCTCAAGCCATAGCTTAAATTTGTATGTAGTAAGAATTTTAACGAACATTTATATTGCTATATTACATGAGCACTGATGATGAAAGGGTTGCGTCTTTCGAAAACAGCTGTTCTGCTCTGCTGTGTAAATTGAATAACAAAAACTGATGTTGACTTTCCTTTGTGCCTTGGAATATTTATCATGTCTTTCTGAGATTTAAAAACAAATTTCGAACAATTAGCCTATGAATATTAATTCAATTTAATATAGCAATATAAATGTTCGTTAAAATTCTTGCTACATAGATATTTGGCTGTATTTAACCGATCAAGCATTTAATCTTGGATTTGAACTCAAGAATTATTGTGGGCCCGAGATTTCAAAACAAATCCAAAGGACAGCATAATTTCTTGAAATAATTTGTTCTGGACATCGTTGCAGCAATAAATAATTTGCTTTACTCGGAATGGCAGTTGGCGCCTTCTAGAAAATCCATGCTGTCCAGCTAACGAATGCCGTCAACAGTAACTTTACTTTAGATCTTAATTATTCATGAATTGTATAAATTCTTCTGGTTTTATTCACCTCTTTTTAATTATTATTATTATACCCTAATATTTTTAAGCTTAAGGTCCCTTTAGTTTAAAATATATTAATTTTTAATATTTCGTCACTCCTTTAAAAAATAATAAAATAATTCATTTCCTGAAGAAGGAGTGACAAAGTATTGAAAATTAATATATTTTAAATAAAAATAAAGACACCTTAAGCTTAAAAATATTAGAGTATAATAAGATTTGTATGAATATTTTCGGAAAATAAAATTTTAAATGTTGTATCACACATTTTATAAAGAAAACTGCTAAAAAGGATATGACTGTCATATAATAGTGAAATTGTGTAAATAATAGCAGTTCCTTGTGAATCATACAATAGCGGCCATCTCGGTTACATTTCTTTTAGAACTATTTGATTGCCTTCCACTAGATCTGCTGTAAAGACAGCTTGAAACGACGTTGCTTCGCAATGTTTAAACAGTTTTTAGTCACTAAATTTCTAAATGAATTGCAAGCTAAATTATACAAAACAAACTTATTTAAAATAAAATTTCAACATAATTGGATATATGCAGCAAACGAGGTCCGATCTAGAATGAGGTAAATTTTCAAATATCGCGGTTCTACGTGCATTCGATTAGCACTTTTTTTGTGCACTTTTCTTGGACACATGTTCATAATTTCAGCTTGTAGGAGTCAAACAGTGGGAGTCATAAATGAAAAAAGTATTTTGCGTGGTAGGTGTCTTCATGCTGTTGAAAAAAAAAATTATAAAAAATTTTGCATAAAATTTTGTGTAAAGAAAAAAATTTAGTGCTCAAAAGAACTTGAAACGCACATTGAACAAATTTGAGGTTAGGAGGCAAATTGGCTGTCAAGAACTGAGTCGTCATCCTTTAACATTTAGTTAGCAAAAAGTTGGGAAATTTTAACCATGCAAAGCTACACTCTTCAACAAAGAACTTTAATTATGAACTCCTACTACCCAAATGGTGAAAATTTTACTGTATCACTTCGTAAAATTCAAGCAGCTTTTTCTCGTAATCTGGCTTATTCTGAGACCGCTGTGCTTAATTTAATCGCCAAATCCAAGGCTCACGGGACTGATACTGACAATGGACCAAAACAGCAAAATCGTAGCGTCCGTAGTGATGCAAACATGGCCGCTGTATAGCAAAGTGTTGAGAATGTGCCTGGAACATCGACTTTTTTTTTTAGGAGTAGGACCAGCACTCTGGGGATGACCCCTATATATGCAATGCATTGTGCCAGAACTGAATACGAGGGGTAGTATTGAGGGGACAGATTAGGAAAGATGAACTTGTCGACATTCGCAACAATTGGGCATGACGAGAGGCACTTTGCGCAACACTGTGCATAAAGATCTTTATCATCAGGCTTAAAAAGTTCAATTCATTCAATATTTAAAGCCGGCCGAGTATTGTTTGCGTCGAACGTTTGTGAATTGGCTGTGACTGACCGATCACAACGTATTTTTCAACAAAATCATTTTTAGTAATGAGGCCCATTTTCAATTAGGCGATTATGTAAACAAACAAAACTGTCACATATGGGGCTCACAGAATCCACAAAACAGTCCTCGAAACCCCATTACATCCAAAAAAAGTGGCCGTATGGTATGGCTTGCCTTCAGGCGGCTTCATCGGACCGTATTTTTTCGAAAATGAGCAAGGAAAGGGCGTCAACGTGCATTCTCTATGCTACCAAACTATTTTTTGTGGCCACAATTGGCTAATGTTGTCATCAGAGACTTTGGGTTTTAGCAAGACTGCGCCATAGGACACACGGTCGGCCAAACAATTCAATTATTGCATGGGAAATTTCCCGATGGCGAAATTTCTCGATTTGGCGATGTCAACTGGCCGCCTCGTTTATATGATTTAACGCCGCTGTATTATTTTCTCACGGACCATTTGAAAGACCGGTTTAACGAGAACAAAACACAAACAACTGATGCTGTGACAGCTGAAATTCGGCGTTGCATTGACAAAATAAGCGAAGCTTTTGCGGCAAAATATGGTTTAAAATTTTCTAAAAAGAACGAACGACTGCCGACGTGGTGGATTAATTAATAATGGAATATGATGCCAGGCAAATAATCACGCCTGACATCACATTCCATTATTAATTCCCATATTTCTGCTTTACACTGGTATCAATTGAATTTGTCAAAAAAAAGTGCGGTTTTGATCCAATTTACTTCCTAACCTCAAATTTTGCCATTATTTTATTACAGCAGCACACGCTTATTATCTTTTGAGTTGGAAAAATATTTGCAAGGCACAAAGGAAAGTCAACATCAGTTTTTAGTTATTCAACTTATGCTAGGAACACAACTGCGACGAACGACGAATTTTTGGTGGCGAATATTCGTCGCCAAAAATAAAACACATTGGTGTATATGAAAATGCACACAATCGTGGCGTTGGGCGAAATTCGTCATACTCAGCGAAAGTTGAAATACATTTATTTCTAATTGTTTCGTCAACGAACGACGAACAAATCAGTATAAAGTGACCAGGTTTCATAAACTCAAACTGGTTTTTTGTGGAAAAACATAGTTCACTACTGTATTGTTGCATGGAGCACTAAAATTTCCAGTACATACTAAAAATGCATTCACTAATTCACAAAAATGTATCATTCGGACGACTTTTTATTATTTTTGAACACTTTTTATAATATAGTTTTTCTTTCTATTTCTCACTTTTTCATATGGTCACCCCATCAGCTGTTAAATGAAAATAATAATTTATTTACAGACAAAAAATTTTTCAGAAAATATTTACAAAAAGGAATTTGTTCTGAAAAAAATGGACAACACCGGGATAATTATTGAGTGTCTAAACAATCTGACTGGCATCAGAGGATTACAATGATCTAAAAAACAAATATTAAAATTTTGTTTACTTATTATTTTAATTTATTCGTCGTTATTGTGTTTCATACGACAAATTTATAGAGCGATTTTTTATCAACGAATTCGTCGTACTAAGCGAAATTCGTCGTTCGTCCCAGTTGTGTTCCTAGCATTACACAGCAGACCAGAACATCTGTTTTTATCAGGTGCGCATGTGTATTGTATTTGTCACCACTTATTAGGTGGCTTGGGATATTTATCATGTCTTTCTGAATTTAAAACAAAATTTCGAACAATTACCCTATAGATCTTAATTGAATTTAACATGGAAAAAAATGTTCTTACCTAAGCCAAATACCATAAAAATTTTAATTTTAATACGAATAAATATATAGTTTTTTTTTTACTAAATATTTGGAGGATATTGAAGGTTCGACCCAATCGATTATAATGTTCTAACTTGCTTCTTTTAATTTTTAATACAAAACGTGAAGTTGTGCATTTCAAAATTTTTTCATGACTGAACATGCACATGAAAGGGCGTCGTTACTTCTATTGAGAAGGTCGTTGATATCGCAAAAAAGGGCATTTTTGAACGGCGTTGAGGGTCTAAAAATCCCTGTCACAAATATTTCATATCTGACGGGGACTATTTTGAAAGGTCAGAAATAGAAATTGAAGAATAAATAAATATTTTTCGAGTAAAATTCGGTATAAATTTTGAATCGACCTCGTATGCTAATTTAATTGTAAAGCACATTTTGTCACAAGCATTTAATTTATTTCTATAAATATGCTCTTTCCTTTTTTAACTTTTTGTTTAAAAATAGATGAGTTTTCTGAATGTGCCATTCTTTTAAAATATAATAAATTTCAGAAAATGCAAACGCCAATTTAGGTTTGTTTTAGAAATAAAATTGTTTTCCACTAAAACGTTTCTCAATGGCACGAAAAAAATAGCGTGTTTTCGCTAACAAAAAAACTGCACTAAAACTAAAATATTTAATTGAAATTTCACACATGAAAAGGAAAGTTAAATTCTGTTTTAACGTGAATAAAAATATTTTCATATGAAAATGTACATACATTTTCAATTCGTTTCAAACATTTGCACTTTTGTGTGCTAATGCAGACGTATACACGAGTGTGTGTGAGTGTGTGTGTGTGTGTGTATAAGTGTGGTAATTTATTATTTATTTACTCGCTTGTTTTACTTTTGAAAAACAAAAGTTTATTTAAACTTAATAAAATTAAATGGGCGATTGTATGTTAGGGACGTACACACATGCATGTGTGTGTGTGTGCCTAAGTGTGTTTGTGTGTTGGGAATAAAATAAATAAAAACCTTTGCACATTTCCACAATTTAATTTATGTGTGTATTGTTTCCTTCTCTTTGCAATTAAGGCTTCCTATTCACCTTAAATGCTTTAATACGTTTTTCTTAATTGGTTTCAAATAATTTTCTCTTTTTCGTCTTCTTGTACAATTTTTATGAAATAGTTTTTAAGGAGTTTTCTTAAAATATTAACATTTGAAAATCCTAATGGATTATTTTTTAGACAGAATCAATATAAAACGATTTTTAATTAAAATATTTACAGATTGCTAACATGTAGGCCTCTATGGCTGCCAACTGTGTGAATATGACTTTAAGCTTTGGGGCTTAGTTTGATTAAACAAATTGTAGGCATGTGGAATCAAAAGGAATTTTTCTATACCATATTTTTATGCATTGGAAATTTTTAAAATTTAAAAGTATCATATAAAAAAACATTTTAAAGGAGAGCAATAAACTAGAATTAAATATAACATGCAATTAGTGGCAGTTCTATTTTTTATGATGTTCTTTTCTAACACCAAAATGTTACACTCTAAATATGTTACATTCTACCTCCGACATTATAATGCATGAAGCTTTTAATACGATGTTGCTCAGAGCAGAGAATAGATCTGGGCTGCTTATTTAAAGATGTCTTGGGGCTTGTCCATGCTAATACAATTGCTGAAAACTATCAAAATAAAGGGTGGCCAAATTTGAGGTTAGGCAAAAAATTTACTCAAAAACGTAGTTTTTATACCCTAAAAAAAGAATTTGGAGGGTATATTCACTTTGTCATTCCGTTTGTAACGCATCGAAATATCCATCTCAGACCCCATAAAGTATATATATTCTTGATCAGTGATGAAATCTAAGACGAACTGAGCATGTCCGTCCGTCCGTCCGTCTCTGGAAATCACGATTCAGTCCAAACGAAAAGAGCTAGACTCTTAAAATTTGGCATAAATATATTTTAAAACTTAGAGCAGGTTAAGTTCGAAGATGGGCTAAATCGGGCAAGAGGGAAAAAAAGTTCCCCTAAGAAGAACTAAACCAACCCAGAAAAAACAACATAATTTTTATAGTTTTTTGGTTATTTTATTAAGCAAATGATATATTTTTATGTCAAATACGGTCCAACGCCTTAAACTTGGAGCCATTAAATAAAATAAAAATATTTTTTGACCCCGCCCACTTCAGTGGGCGTTATTATAGGCAAAAAAAGCATAAAAATTTAACAAATTGTTTTACTTAAGCCTACATTCCTTAAAAATAACATTTTTAAGCATTAATGACTGCCCTACCCCCTCCTTCCCCTTTGCCCCAAAATGACCCTACCAAAAAAAATGTTTTTTTAAATTTTGTATATAATCATCCCAAGCATTTATCTTTAGAGGTTTATGACTCCCGATTTCAGCCCTACCCCCTCCTCCCCCTTTGCCCGCTAAATGACCCTATTAAAAATAAATATACATTTGTTTTATTTTGTGTATAATCATCCCAAGCATTTGTTTTTACAGTTTTATGTGTATCTGTTTCTGCCTTACCCCCTCTCCCCCTTTGCCCTCTAAATGACCCTATCAAAAAAAAAGAAATTTTAATTTTGTATATAATTATCCCAAGCATTTATTTTTAGAGTTTTATGACAAAGGTGAAATGTTTCCCCCACAGACTCCGCCAGAGCGACCCCGCCAAAATACAGTTTTTATAGCCTCCAAAGAGAATTGTGATGAAGTCTAAGCCGGTCTAGCAATGCCCATACGTTCGTCTGTGGAAAACATGATATTGTATATTTTTGAACCCCGCCCCTTTTAGTGGGCGTTGACATACGATATTATATAAAGGAACTCTGTCCTACCAAGTTAAACATTTCAAATTCACTTACTAAATATTTGGAGGGTATTTAAGATTCGACCCGGTCGAATATAACGTTTTTACTTGTTTCAAATTCATTTTTATTAATACCAAAGTAAAGTAGAAATATGGAAATAAATAATGGAACATGGTAACGGGCAAATGTCCACCTTTAGCTTTTCGACATACGTCCGCTCTTTTCACAAAATTTTGAGCCACATTTTGCCACGCTGCATGGCTTACCTCGTCAATGCAGTACCGAATTTCAAATTACAGACCGCAAGTTGTTTGTGGTTTGTTCACCCAAACCCGGTCAATCAAATGGTCCAACATTATACAGTGGCGTTATATCACATGATTGTTTTTGTGTGCTTTCCGTCAAGTCTGCACGAACAGTTCGATTCGAAGCTTTTTAAGAATATTCGTATCTATATGATGTCTGATAGCCAGACAGCGCTCAAGGCCATAACCTCGTATGAGATCAGGTCAGGGGTTGTTTTGGACTGTGTTACATCGCTGATAGAACTGGGCGCTCAGAACAGGCTGACGTTATGCTGGGTGCCTGGCCATAAGGGGCACGCTGGGAACGAACGGGCTGACTGTTTGGCGAACAGAGGAGCCCATCGTAGATTCATAGGACCGAAAACCTTCTTTGGCATCTCAGGACGATATGTCAAAGAACAGAATGACTCCTGGGCTCGAGTGGAGTTTAATCGCCACTGGAAAGCCCTTCACGGCCTAAGACAGGCAAAACGTTTCATTACGTTATCTCGGAACAAATCCCAAAAATTAATGCTGATGGACAAGAATGACCTCAGATTATTAACGGGTTGGTTTACCGGACACTGCGGTCTCAGACGACACCAGTTTACCATGGGCAATTCTGAGACCAAAGTATGTAGACTCTGCGGAGCAGAGGAGGAGACACTGGAGCAGGTTCTCTGCGACTGTCCGGCAGTGGCGTCGTGCAGGAGGAGGTTCCTCGGAGGCAATTTCATGACTCCAGGGGAGGTGTACGATATCTCACCGGGTAGAGTAATTGGCTTTATTCGCAGCCTCAATCTACATCAGTGAACACTTGGGCTGCACAAAAGATCCTTTGGGTCGCGGTGCTTATGGCCTCATATAATAATAATAATAATAATAATAATAATAATAATAATAATAATATATCACAAGATCGAGAGGCCCAATTTAAATTACCAAATCGAGAAGGTACGCGATCGGAAAATTTCTAATGATATAACTGAATTGTTTGGCCGACTGTGTGGCTCAACATTAGCCAATTGTGGCCACAAAAAATCGGTTATCATGATTTGGTAGCGGAGAGAATTCATGGTGTCAGAGTTTCCTCACTCATTTTAAAAATAATGCGGCTGGATGATGTCGTCTGACCAAAAACCGCACCATGCGGTCACTTTCTTTAGGTGTAATGGTTTTACTAGGACTGTTTGAGGATTTTGTGAGCCCCATATGCAGCAATTTTGTTTGTTTACATAATCGCCTAATTGAAAATAGGAGTCATCACTAAAGATTATTTTGTTCAAATATACGCTGCTTTCGTTCAGTTTTCCAAACAGTATATTTTCACAATTAAAAGTCTTTGTTGAAGAGGGTACTGTTTCCAACTTAAAATTTCCCAACTTTTTACTAAATAAATGTCAAAGAATGATAGCTAAGTTTTTGGGCATTTCATCATTTGACAGCCAATTTACTTCCTAACCTTAAACTTGCCCACCCTATATTAATGATGTTCGTTTGTAAGTACAATTTATTCCCAAAATAATTTTAAAACAACCTCCTGTTAATTTAATACAAGTTTTTTTCTGTGCACTGATATCGTGTGACCGGCAGTTAGTGAAATAAATATTGATTTAAATAAAGTATTTATTTAAAATACAATTTCCTAAGTAAATAGATATTTGCACGCTGTTTTCTTTTTTAATATTTTTTTTTGTAGCTTTTAAAAGTTGGTTTAAATAATATCATGCATGCTCATGTAAAGCTCACTCAGAAAATCAGAACATCAGTTTTCAAAAGCCACTACAATTTTATCATTAGATGGCATGTGTATTTTCTTCAATGTCAATACTTTTAGGCTAAAAATTTTAACTGAATTAAAAATACAACAACAAGAGAAGTCAACAAAATATCTGCAACGTGTAAACGCAAGGTTGGGTGTATGTCGTATATAAAAGAGAAACTTGTCATTTCATATAGCACCTAGATTGTCAAGAAGAATATTAGAAATCTCGGAAAATAAAGGGTAAATTTCAACCATGGAAAGCTACTCTCTTCAACAAAGAACTTTAATTGTAAAAGTTTACTATCAAAATGATGAAAATTTCACTGTATCACTACGCAAAATTCCAGCAGTTTTTCCTCGTTATCAGGCTCCTTCTGAGACCCTTGTGTGTAATATAACCGCTAAATTCCAGGCTCACGGTACTATTGCTGACAATAGACCAACGCAATACGCTCGTAGTGGTCGTAGTGTTAAGAATGGTCCTAGATCATCAACTCCTCGACGTTCGCAACAATTGGGCATCACAAGAAGCACTTTGCGCAAGATTTTCCATAACGATCTTCATCTTCACTCTTAGAAAGTTCAACTCGTTAAAGACTCGTTCAACTCGTTGAAAATAGATTAAGCGATTAATTTACACATAAGAGTCTCAGACGAAGCCTAATTATGAGTAAAAGCTGCTGGAATTTTACCAAGTGATATAGTGAAATTTTCACCATTTTGATAGTAAATTTTCAGAATTAAAGTTCTCTGTTGAAGAAAATAACTTACCATAGTTAAAATTTCCCAAGCTTCTACTAAATAAATGTTATAAGATGGCATATCAAATCTTTACATTTCATTATTGGACAGCCAATATGCTTCCTAACCTCAAATTTACCCACCCTTTATTGTCCAAGATTTCTAAAATTTAAAAATGCAATCGCACTTCAATCTGTTTCTTGAAAATCTTGGTGTCATATTAAAAGAAATGTTTCACTGTGAAAAATTATATATACCCAACCCTGCTTTTACAGAGTACTTACGTTGCAGATATTTTTGTCGACTTCCCTTGTTGCCATATTTTAAATTCAGTTAAGATTTTTAGCCTAAAATTCTGCACACTGAAGGCAGCAAATTCCATGTAATGATAAAGGTGTAGTGGCTTTTAAAAACATCTATTCTGCTTTGCATTTAATTTTTTTTTTTACTTTCTCTGAAATATAAATCATATCTTCCAGTATTTAATGCCATAAATCTTAATTAAAGTTATTTTTTTTTGTAATTTAATACTATTACCCTACAAAACAATGTTAAGGGGTAGAATATGTTTTTTTTTTCTTCCATGAATGTATATAGGAATGTTAAATTGTCGTTAGATATGTAATTAAAATTATAAAACAATCAAACGGCTTACGAAATCATTAAATATGCATCTAAACAGAAGACAGCAACTGATGCTGAAAATAAAATTTAATAATGTTGTCGACAGTCAAACAGAATTAATTTATAAAAGAATAATTTTAAGGAAAACAAAAAACATTTAGCAAAGAAATAATTTTATTTAATATTATTTAATTGTGTTTTTTTTTTCTTGCAAAAAGATAAACAAATAAAATACACATTAAATGGTTTTTGCCAAGCACTGTGGTTAATGCCGAGCAAAAATTAATAACTTCCTAAAAATAAAATAAAACTAGTCTGCAATATTTGGGATCTTATACCAGAAGAAATAAAACCCCAGTTTGGAAAATTAAATAAGTCATTAAGTAAAATAAAAATCCTTCGAAGCTAAATATTGCGTCGAATGCTTTTTTATTGTGAAAAGAATATATAGAAATTAGTTGACCCTAAAGATCTTCTCGGCAAATTTCCGCTAATTTTAACCACATCGTAATTGGAGGTTTCTTAATATATATCAACTTTTTCGAATTTCTTCGTTCACGATATGGCACGATAAGTCATGCGAATTTGAACCGGTTGATGTTGTTCCAAAAAGGTTTTCTCAGTTTTTTGTTAAGATTTCTCGAAATCTACCAATCCGATTCGGCAACAATTTAAAGGAAATCTAAGTTCAATAGAACGGTTTGAAACGCCATCAGATTGATTGAACACTAATTGATCGGATATATAATTTCAGAATTTATTAAGAAAAACACTAATTTTAAATTAATGGCGAATGCACCCAATGCCCATACCGCACTCATTCAACAATACTGTATTAACTCAAAAACTTCAAAGTTTTCAGGAGACACAAAGAAATGTTTTCTTAACGCTTAAGGAAGTTTTCATTAACAAAAGTTCTACAATATTTAGAAACCCCATCAATTATTGCATTGCGCTGTAAAACCTTTTTATTTGTTCATTGTCTGCAGATAGAAAAGCGATTTTTTTGAGTTACTATCATTTTCTTGAACTATTTTTGTTTATAAGAAGTTAATATTTTGAGTTGTGTTATGAAATTTATTGCTGTATTTAATAAGTTTTTAATAAAACAGATAAACACGAAATGAAACAAGTAAAAGTGCTATATTCGGCTGTGACGAATCTTAAATACCCTTCACAGACGTAGTTCTTCTTTTTTTTGTGCTAAAACAGGAAGTAGGTTTAATTAAAAGATGTAACATAGTTTTACTTGACAAAAAAAATTTACTTTTTTAACCTTTTTGGTCACTTTCACGTACCATGAAATATTTTATTTGTTCAACCCTGGAGTCGAAATTTTGATTTTTTAAGATTTTATTACCAATTTTGTTCTTCCTGAATTATAAAATAGTTTGAATTAGCAAAAACAACAACGTCAATTGCCTATTTGGTTACTTTTATATATTTCAATTTCCCAACCCTGGAAACGAAATTTTAATTTTTTTTACCAATGAAACTCTTAAAGAGGCATGAAATAGTTTTATTTAAGAAAAGCTTAATATTTGTAACTATTTTGGTCACTTTCATGTACTACAAAATATTGCAGTTATCCAACTCTGGAATCTAAATTTTGATTTTTTTTTTAATTTTCGATACCAATTATGTTTTTCCTGAACTAAAAAATAGTTTTAATTAGTAAAAAAACCGACGTTAGTTGCCTTTTTGGTTACTTTTATGATTAAAAAAATTTCAATTTCTCATCCCTAGAAGCGAAATTAAAATTTTTGTTTACCAATCCTAGTGTTCATTAGGTAAAACTTAAAATTTGCAACCATTTTGGTCACTTTCATGTACTACAATATATTGCATGTACCAAAAAAAAAACTTTAAACTTCCCAACCCTGGAAGTGAAATTTAAATTTTTTTTGCTTTATTTTTAACCAATGCAACTCTTCATGAAGAATAAAGTAGTATTATTTAAGAAAAATTTACAATATTCAACCATTTTGGTCACCTTCATGAACTATAAAATATTGCACTTGTACATCCCTGGATTCGAAATTTTGTTTTATTTTTTGGAAATTTTTTATGCCAATTTTGTTCTTCCTAATATATAAAATAGTTTTAGATAGCAAAAAAAAACAACCACGTCAATTGACTTTTTGGTTAGTTTTATGTTTAAAAAAATTTCAATTTCCCAACCCTGGAAGGGAAATTTTATTTTTTTTATCAGTGCAACGCTTCATGAGGTATAAAGTATCTTTTTTGAAGAAAAATTTTAAATTTTTAACCATTTTGGTCACTTTTATGTACTATTAAATATTGCACTTGTTCATCCCTGGAATCGAAATTTTATTTTTGAATTTTTGATACCAATTTTCTTCTTCCTAAATTATAAGACAGGCTTAGTTAGCAAAAAAAAAAACATCAGTTGCCTGTTTGATTACTTTCACGTATAAAATAATTGCGAAGTCCCACCCCTGGAAGCAAAATCTGAATTAAAAATTTTTTTGTGGTCAATGCAAATCTTCATGACGTATAAAGGTTTTGTTAAAGAAAAACTTAAAATTTTTAACAATTTTATTTACTACATGTACCACAAAATACGGAATAGGGTGAACAAAAATTTTATTTTCTATCCCTGGAAAAAATTTTTTTATTTATTTTAGTCTTTAATAGACCATTTTAATAGACCATTGAAGCACGAAACAGGTTTAATTTACAAACATTAAAAATAATAATTGATTTTTGGTATAAATTTTGCGTCGAGAAATAAGTGTAAGCTTCCCAGCTCTGGAACCATACTTCGGATCTTTCTGAATTTCAATTGCACTCTATTTAAGTTCCAATCCAACTACCCAAGAACGAAGTCTCTAGCTCTTCTGGGGGCTTGGGAAAACCGATTTCACCTACAGACAGACGGACATCGCTCAATCGTCATCCCTATTCATAAGGATCCAGAATATATATATATATATATATATATATATATATATATATATATATACTTTATGGGGTTATATATTGATATCGAAGAAATTACACACGGAATGACAAACCTATATATCACTTTCTTGTGAAGGGTATAAAAAGACTAAAGTAAATAAAGTTTTTAAGGGTAAATATATGCTAACAACCGCTAAAAAGTTTAATATATATATTTAAAGTTTTCGTAGTATGAATCGTAATACTTTTTAGGGATTATGTTTCTCTTGACTAGATCCATAATATCCCTTCTTTTATTTTCCGACAAAATGCAAAATGATAAAGGTATAATATTACAAAGTGCCATTAAAACTATTTCATCAAAACAGTAATAACGCAATAAAAAACAAAATTATTTCACGAAAACAGTAACAACTCAATGAAAAGGTTAAGCATTATTTCATGAAAACAATCATATTTCGAATTAAAACAAAAAATTCGCTTAGCCTGAATCAATTAAACAGTTGCAACTCAAAATACTACCTGTCTAAAAGAAACTTTTATTATTAGAATAACAACTTAAGTCAAAATACTACTGTTTGTACGAAAAAACGATTATTTGTTAGGGCCAATCACTTCAAACAACTCAAAAAATGTTGTTTTCTTGATTCACAGAAATACCCCATTTCAGCAGTAAAAACGTCACAACATGTAATTTTATTACGAAAGAGTAGTCAGAACTAGGAGCATTTTTAACATTTAGGATAATATAAAAACATTTTGAATTAATACAGTATTGTTGAACGAGTGCGATATATAAAAATTTAGTCTTAGAACTTATTCTGCAGATTAAATAAATGTATAATAATAATAATGAACCTATTTTTTAAGAAACTTTTGAAATTCAAGAACAGATTAGTTTGTGTAACGGACCGATGGAGCTGGTTGAATGTTAGTTAAAAAACAATTCCTAGTTTGTTTTAATATTTCCCAAAATCTACCAGCCCGAATAGCTTCCAATACACAGGAAATTTACGTTTGAAAGAACCCTTTCAAAGGCAACCACTTGTATAAGCTCTTCACATACTCACACACACACACACGCACACACATACATACATAATGGTACCTTCTGAGACTGTAGTCAATGAACTTTCCTAGGAACTCGGAACTTCCAGATCTGGTGAAAACTCGATTTTATCAAAAGGGAATAAAACCAGTAATTTCTCGATTTAATGAAAACTTTCTATTTTCTTAGCGGGAACTTAAAAAATTTTAATTGTTCTTATAGTCGAATTCATTTAATAGTGCCACTTTGAACTCCTTCAACATCTACAGGCTTTTTAGCCGAAAAAATCAAACGGATCCGGCAAATAGGTGTTGGGCTGATGGAAGGAGTTATTGACAAATACCAGCTATTTAAAATTTATAACGATAAAACTTGGCTGCTTTTAAGGCGACCTGAACTTATGTAATCAATTGCACTGGTACGGCTACAACTGAACTCAGTAAACCTCTTAACCATTGAAATTGATGGTACGGAGCTCCCACTATATTTACCAATACTTTCTTTGGTTTCAGTGATGCTGCTTTAAAAAAAATCTTAATTAACACACGAAACTCCAGTTTTTCCATTTCTGTTAAAAGTCATCAGGTTTTTTGCTTTTAAGGGCTGTCGATACACAAACGAAATGACGTAGTTTGATCAAAATTTGACAGTAGGCTGTTTTTTTCTAAAGTGACATAAATTTAAATCATTATAAAAAGAGAAATATATTTTTAATATCAATGAAACGGTGTTTATTCGAAAGAAAATTTTATGAAATTAAGGTTCAAATCTGCCATGTGGCCGTCACGGCTGGTGCGTAGAATTATTAACAACTAAAAAAATCTTCCATAAAGTGGAAGGACATAAACCCAGTTGCTGAGAACGGCGACGAATTGATTGACTAGGATCATCTTCAATACTCTCCTGTACAGCAGCTACAGCTTCTTCAATGCGCACTGTTCGACGTCTCACGGGATGCACATTATCAGTAGCAGTAAAGAACAGCTATCTATTGTTCTTCGAATTAGCCGCTCTGAAGGACTATAGAATAGAACAATTATTTTGATTAAAAATTTCAACAATTTGTAAGAGTTGCTCTAATGTTGAGACACTCTAAAAAAATACGATGTATTTAGATGCTGTCAGGCGGCTAGTCGAAAAAATTTAAAAAGTAACGAGGCTATTTGGCAGCCCTCGTAATTCATCGTTAGTTTAATTATCGAACTCTTTGTTGCTATATTAAACTCAATTGAAATTGAAGTGAAAATTAGAAAGACTCGATAAGGAAAATCAACATCAATTTTAATTATCCAACTTTCACAGTAAAGCAGAAAGGCTGTTTTGGAAGGCCACTACACTTACGTCATCAGTACTCATGTGTATATCTGTTTCTCGCCGCTTATTAGGTATCCTAGTTGAATATGATAATAGCTTTTATTTATACACATTGTATTGTAAAATTGCATACGAGAATTGTATCAAACCAATTGTAACACACTCTTAATTTCCGTATTACCATAATCTTCTTGTCCCATTTTCTGGATTTTTCGTTCTATTGTACCAACGCCAAACTTTTTTGTTTTGTATTCTTTTATAGTTAAGTGCATGGGAAAGTTTAAATTTTTAATTGTTAGCTCCAGCCAGAGCTTAAGTATGTTTGTAAGTATTTTGTATCGAAGTTTTTATTGCTATATATTAAATTCAATTAAGATTGATTGGCGAATAGTTTAAAAATTTCTTTTAATTCAGAATAAAAGAAATATTCCAAGGCACAAGTGAAAGTCAGCATCAGTTTTAATTATCTACTTTCATCGTTGAGCAGAACAGCTGTTTTCGAAAGCCGCTACACTTTCATTATTAGCACTTATGTGTATTTTTCTAATTAGACGATTTTAATTAGGCGATTTTTATTAGACGATTTTTATTAGACGATTTTAATTAAACGATTTTCTTCAATGACAGCAATAATTGACAGCAAGTAAATTCGTCTGTAATATAATTTACAATGATATAAGCAAAAACCGAACTTAAACTTAAATTTCTTGAATTAAAATCAAAATTTCATAAAAATTAAATTTAAAAAAAAATATTATCCTTCTCCTAACTGACTACTGTGCAAAAAAGCGAAACAGCGGCAATCTGCATATTAAATATAACAACAACAAAAACAACATCATTATTCAAAGAATATTTGGTAGTGAGTATATGTTGTCTACGTGTGTATACCTACACAAGCATAATTGTGCATATGTTACAGTCTGTATAAATATTTATGCTGGAACAGGAAAGCACAACACAACGACAAAACATTTTTACAACAACAGCATATAGAATATTTAATATTACAAAGACACAAACGCACACATACGAGTACAAATATTATCAAAATGATATATAGAAGTAATATAAATGTTATATTGCCTTCCACCATTAACTTGAACGATTGCAACGTTATTTCCGTTTCCGTTTATTTTTTTCTGTTTTACATTATATGTATGTATGTAATACATACAAGTACCACATACACACTAACCCAAATACTTTAGCTGGCATGTGTGTATGCACGTGAAAGAGTATGTGTGTATAGGTCTAAGTGTATATGCAGAAGTTTGTATATGTATGTGTAATTACATCTTTGCTTGTGTATAGTTTTGTGTATTGCCCGGATATACTGATTGATTTATTATTGTGTTATTTTCTAACTGAGAAAACGTGCTCATAAAATCCAAACCAAAATATAAAAGGACATTGGCAGGAATGTTATTACGAAAAGTCATATTACACACGTAGACATATGAAGAAAAAAAATACGTGTTACGGTAATTATTAAGAACTTTTCATTTGCGCTATGGCTTCATTATAAGGAAGTGTAAATGTAATATTTGTATATATGCTTCGTTGATTTGATATATTAAAAGTAATTAGTTGATAGCAAGAGAGCATGACCTTTAAATGAAACTTGCTACGAGCATTAAAAAAGTTCATTAAATATATTTTTGCTTTAAGTAACAGAAATATTTTAATTAAGTTTTTATTTATAAATATAAATAAAATGAGCGTATAATAAACTAATTTAATTGGAAAAGATTTTTAATTATATATATTTTTATGGGATTTTTAATATCCATTATTTATTTTTTTGAGCAAATACTCTTCGAGTTTACAATTAATAGTATTTAATATCGTATTAATGAGCAAGCCAAATCTCCTAGTATTCTCATTTTATTCCAGGATTCCGTTTTAATTAGCGCCCACACTTCGGAAAATGTCCAATTACACGAAATTTTTATTCCTAATTGTATTATTAAAGAAACGGTAAGGAGACCAAATACTAGGGTGGATCAATAAGTCCGTGAACAACATAGACATTTCACACAATTAACCAAGAGTCCATGCTTTTTAGCTGCATGAGGCCGTGAAGTGATAATGCAAGACAGAAATATTTTTGGAGTGAAGTCGACTCCGCTTTACTGAAAATAAACAAAATCCATTTTTTTTTATTATCCGATTTTTTCTCTAAAACGTAGTTCGTTTTACAGAAATTTGTTACAGTTAAGCGTACTGCTTAACATCAGTAAAACAATATTTTTTATATAATATCTGTATATATTTTTTACGTCAATTTAAGGTAAAAATTTTTAAAAAAAAATTATTCATTGAATTATTAATTTTATTGTTGAAATTCTTCATGAATTCCTCGAAAATGTCTAGCCACTTGCATTCATAATATAATAGAAAAATACAATAAAGTACGTAAGAGCGAAAAGGACAAATACATTTTGCCATTTAATTTTTTAACGGACAAAACATGCACAATTTGTTCAGCCTTAGGTTATGCAATCGATTTCTAATAAATAATAATACATAAATTTCTCATTGTTTATTTTTTCACTAAAGCGAAGTAAGTTTCATTAAAAACGTAGTTGTGGGCTTGCTTTTGGTTTTCAGCAATACGATATTTTCAGTAAAGCGATGTTTCGCTAAAACGAAGTGAATAAGACTAGCTGCGTTTAAAAACAGTGCTGGGGTCTATATCGCTTTCAGTAATCCGTTTTTTCAGTAAAGCGTGTTGCGCTAAAGCGGATTCGACTGTATTCACTTTGTCATTCCGTGTATAACGCATCAAAATATTGCACTAAAACCCCATAAAGTTTATATATTCTTGATCAGTGATGAAATTCGTCTTTGGAAATCACGATTCAGTTCAAACGAAAGGAGCCAGACTCTTGCAATTAGGTGTAGAAAAATGTTGAAGGATAGAACAGGTCAAATTAGTGTAAAAAATTGCCCTAAGAAGAACTAATTCACACTCTAAAAAACAACATAATTTTAAATTTTTTTTACACTTTTGTTAAGCATATGATATAATTTTAATTAAAAAATTAAGTAAAACAATTAATAAAACTAAGTTTTTTGACCCCTCCTCCTTTAGTGGGCGTTGATGTAAGATATTATATGCAAAAATAGTGTAAATATTTACAAATTTTTAAAGGGCTCTTCAACAAGGAATTTGTTTTTCAATTGTGGCAAAAACAACAACATGATAAGTTTGACATTTAGTTTTTTTGACGTATTCGTAATATACTGTGCTTTTTATAGAGTGACACAATTTAAATCACAATAAAACAAGGATATATATTTTTAATATCAATTCAACGGGCTTTATTGGAAAGAACATTTTATGTAATTAATATTTAAATATGATTTCTGCCATATGGGTGCCACTGCTGGCGCGTAGAAGGCTCAATCTGGAACACCAATTTTCAACAACTAAAAAAATCGTCCATAAAGTGAAAGGACACAACCCCAGTTGCTGAGAATGGCGACGAATAGATTGATGATGCTCGTCTTTATTGCTTTCCTTTACAGTGACTACAACTTCTTTTGTGCGCAACTGTTCGTCGTCTCACGGGGTGCAAATGATCAGTAACATTAAATATGGTACGAAAACGATCTATTGTTCTTCGAATTAGCCGCTCTGAAGGACGATTATGTACGCCATAAAATGGGAGGAGTGCACGATGAGTTTGACGTATAGAACAATTATTTTGTTTAAATATTTCAACAATTTGCACGCGTTGCTCTGGTATTGTGGCAATATAAAAAACACCTTTAGATGCATTGGCAATTGTTACAAGAAATTCAATTTTGCTTCAAAATCGCATTAAAGTAATTAATACCCACTATGAAAATGGTGGTTCTGTTAAAGTTACATTTCGTACATTTGTTAATTCCTCGAAGCTCTCAACTATTGGGAGTATCCAAAACCACCACATGGTGAATTTTGGGTAAGGATTTAGCTTTGAAGCCTTATGAGGTGCAGGAATTGAAGCCGACCGACCATTAACAACACCGTAGATTCAGTTCATTCAGAAGCAACTCGTTGGTTTTTCTGCAAAATTCATTTTTTCAGACGAAGCCTATTTAAACTTGTCCGGGTATGTCGACAAGCAATATTGCCGCATATGTCAGCGTGGTCGTGGTGGACATTTGCTAGACATCATTTTTCATTCATAATTGCCGAAATTTTTTCTTCGCAATACAATAGAAATTTGAATCATGGCGAAGCTAAGATGTTCTCTGAACTTACCCTCCGAACCCTCAACCCACCTTTGGCCCCTAAAAGACCCCATCCAAAAAAAAAATTATCTACACTTAATTATCCTAAAAATTTACTTTAAGTATTTTTTGGCAGAGGTGAAATGTCTCCCATACGGAACTTCCCAGAGTCACCCCGTTAAAATATAGTTTTCAAATTGAGCATAGAAATATTCTAAAGGTAGTCTGATGCAGCAGGTTGAATAATATTAATTTAAAAAAATGTCAGTTGCCTTTTTTGTTACTTTTATTTATAGAAAACAAATTTCAATATCCCAACCCAGGAAGCGACATTTTACTATTTTTTTTTACCACTGCAACTGTTAATGAGGTATAAAGTAGTTTTATTTAAGAAATATTTAAAAATTTTAACCATTTTGGTCACTTTCATGTACTACAAAATATTGCACTTGTTCATCCTTGGATTCGAAATTTTGATTTTTTTTTTTTTTTGAATTTTTGATACCAATTTTGTTTATACTAAATTATAAGACAGTTTTAGTTAGCAAAAAAAAAACAACATCAGTTGCCTGTTCGATTACTTTCACGTATAAAAAATATGAAATTTCCCATCCCTTAGAAGCAAAATTTGAATTTAAAAATTAATTTTTTTGGTCAATGCAAATCTTTATGACGTATAAAGAGGTTTTGTTAAAGAAAAACATAAAATTTTTAACAATTTTAGTTACTACATGTACTACAAATTACGGAATGAGCCGAAAAAAAAAATTTAATTTCCCATCCTTGGAAAAAAAAATTATTTTTTTAGTTTTTCATAGACCATTGAGGCTCCCCAAAGCACGAAATAGGTTTAATTTACAAACATTAAAAAAAATAATAGATTTTTGGTTTAAATTTTGCGTCGAGAAATAGGTGTAAGCTTCCCAGCTCTGGAACCGTACTTCGGATCTTTCTGAATTTCAATACCACTATTTAAGTTCATTTCAAATCCAACGGTCCAAGAACGAAGTCTCTAGCACTTCTAGGGGCTTGGAAAACCCGATTTCACGTACAGACGGACCAAAATAAACTAAATTTTGGTTTCCCATCCCTGGAAAGAAAATTTTATTTTTTTAGTTTTTAATACAATTTTTATTCTTCCCAAAGTCTGCAATAGTTTTAATTAACAAACAAATAAAATTAGTTTTTGCCAGTTAATTTTGCATCGAAAAATATGTGTAAGATTCCCAGCTCTGCAACCATATATTGGATTTTTCTGAATTTCAATACCTCTTTATTTAGGCTTATTTCCTATTCCTCAGGATAAGAGTCTCCAGCTCTCCTGGCGACTTGGGAAAACGGATTTCACGTACAAACAGACGGACAGGCGATCCAGAAATATTAGTAGATACTCTATGAAGCCCCATGTTAATATTGAGGAAATTACACACGGAATGACAAACTTATAAATATATAGGTTTTTACTCCCAAATTAACAATTTTTTAGATCAAATAAAAATTTTTTAAATTCAAACTCAATTTCTTTCAAAACAAATTAACATTTATATCAAACAAATTAAATTATTTTTAAAATAAATTAAAATTTTTGCATATCAAATTCAAAATTTTTCATATTAAATTCACTTTTTTTAATTTAAAATTAAGTATTTTCATATTCAAATTCAATTGTTTTTAAAATTTGTTTAATTGTTGTTTAAAATTAATCTGTTTTATATATATTTCTTAGTGTTCATATAACGCGGGAGACCACTGGAATATCTTCCAATCCTGTACTGTTATACACAGTAAAAAGTTTTGAATTACATTTACTACCAAATCTAAAAATTAAGTTCATTTGAATGTAATGAAATTTAAAAAAGGAAGAAACCTTAAAAATTAAGTTAATTTATATTTTTATATTTATTCTATTAAATTTTAAAATTTAACTCAAAGCTAGTTCATAGTAGTACTAAACGAAAAGTTTAAAAATTAAACTGCGACCCATAGAAATACGTCAAATAAGAGCTTAATACACATAAATTATTTTTTATAAATATTGCCTTTATATTGAATTAAAAAACAAATGAATTTGGATTTTAATAATTTGAATTTGAAAAGAAAAACATTGAAATAGCAATGAAAAAAATTTAATTTAAAAAGGAAAATGTTTAATTTGTCTTGAAAATAATTCAAATTACTTTGAAAAAAAGTTAATTTGTTTTGAAAATAATTTAATTTAATTTGAAAAAAGTTGAATTTGTTCCGAAAATGTGTTAATTTGAAAGTAAAAACCTATATACCTTTTCCCTTTTTTTGTGAAGGCTATAAAAAATTTTTTTTATTAATCGGTTAACCGAACAGTAAGAAAATTAACCGATTATTAATGTAATAAAACTTTTCTTGATTAATCGAACAGGACTCTCTACGCCAGTGCGACTTAATTCGAAATATTCATAAATTATTATGGATTATCGAATACTTGCTTAATTAAAAACTGTAATATATTCTTGTGGTCTTGTTTTAAGTCTCGTATTTTATTCTTTTTGTTAAAATTTTTTATTAAAGTCTTTATGTTTCTTATGGTCAGCTGCTGCTGAACGAATTTTTTGTTTTAGCTGCAACAATAGCAAAGTTATTTCACCCAATACGCAGTCGTTATTATACATACATATTCATTTTAGGTCATTCATTAATTTTTCCATCATGAAATAAAGTTTTAAGTAAAAATCGTGATGAAAACGAAATGTTTCAAAAATACTATTTGTTTTTGTTAGTATGTGATTGTGAGTGGGATCGTGCTGGCACCAGCCCATCCCATGTACGTGTTTCAGTGTTTCATATTACATTTGCCACATCACTGAGCAAATGTTTCTGTTTTGTAATTATTTTCCTGCCTCCCAAAATGTTTCATCTTCTTCTGTATCATTATTATTATTTATTTTTTTGTTTTGTATTTCCAGCAGTACTTGCGTTTCAGAAAAGTAAACCGAAATTTCAAGTAAAATATGTTTTTGTGTACGGACTGAATTTTTTATTATTTTCCTTTAATATTTTTTTTTTTTTTGCTTAGATGCAGTTGCTGTTTTATTGTCGGTTTCTTTCGCTTGTTTGGTTTCTACTGATACAAACTAAATACTTTAAAATAATATTGTAAAGTTTTCTTGAATTTCTATTTTTCGTTGATATTTTTTCTTTTCTATGCAACAAAAAACAAAACACACAGCACTTTTCTATGCTGTTGTGATTTATATCGAGCACCGAGTATGAATGAATAAATAACAGAAAATGTATATATTTTCCTTGTTTTATGTGGTAAAGTTTATTTTTTCTAGGTTTTTCATTTCTTTAATGCATGTTAGTAGGATATTTTCAACTAAAACAGTAGTTGTATTGAACTGGTGTGCTGCTGGTGGTCACATGTTGGGTGTTGTCGTGCCAACATTATAAAATATAGGAAAACATAAAACAAGAGAGAGAGAGACGGAGTGAGAGAAATGGGGGGAAAAAGATACAATTTCAATTATACTTAACATTATAAAAATGCAAACACTAGAAAGTGGGCTGACATATGACACAAACATTAATAAAATAATAATTTTGCACAGTAGCACATGAAGACACAAGGATACATGGAGCGACTGGCAGACAGGCAGAACGACACTGTAACACTTTTCTATTCGTTTGAGGCCCATATAAAATATAATGTATAAAAAATAAATAAAACACTTAATATGTGTGCATATTTTATTGGCAATAAAAAAAGGATTGTCTATCGGATATACAGATGTGCATATAAAACTAGTCGACCCTATATCCTATACAAACGATCATATCCGTAGATATTTTATTAGCAGGCGTTTGTATGTGTATGTTTTACATACGAAAACCTACAAACAGACAGACACACACGTTCGAACATTTTCAAATTATTATACTGTTGCATGAGGTTTTGCTAGGGTTTAATACATATAAAATAAATATTTACATATTTTATTGTTGTAGTACAATTTTTACATTTCACATTATGGGCATATATGCAATTTATACATTTTCATATATTTTAGGTGGCACAATATATTTTATACTGAAGTGAAAGTGTCCCAGGCAAAGTGTTGAAGTAAAGAAATTTGTAGCAGTTGTTGAACAATTTCTATTGGTTTATA
The DNA here is from genome assembly GCA_951800035.1 of Linnaemya tessellans. Taxonomy (NCBI): domain Eukaryota; kingdom Metazoa; phylum Arthropoda; class Insecta; order Diptera; family Tachinidae; genus Linnaemya; species Linnaemya tessellans. The sequence goes on along the minus strand of OX637533.1, from coordinate 24,747,350 downwards.
ATACCAGCATCACACAAACAAACTTTTCTTATATATTATTTCTTCAATATGAATTGTGCCAATATTAAAAAATTTCAATCCTTAAATATAATATTTACTTTTCCTTCTAGGAATCTAATTTATTTTCTTGTATTAAACTGCACATTAAAAAATTTTGAAAAATGTATCTATTTAATATTGCAAACGAATAATCAAAAATAGAGTAAAATTGCTATATTCAGTTGTGCCTCTTTTTATACCCTCCAAAAAAGATTTGGAGGGTATATTCACTTTGCCATTCCATTTGCAACGCAGCGAAATATCCATCTAAGACCCCATAAAGTGTATATATTTTTGATCAGTGATGAAATCTAAGACGTTCTGAGCATGTCCGTCCGCCCGTCAGCCCGTCCGTCCTTATGTGGAAATCACGACTCAGTTCAAACGAAAGAAGGCAGACTCTTGTAATTCGGTACCTATACATATATCTTGAAGAATAGCACAGGTAAAGTTCGAAAATGAGCTAAATCGGGCTAGAGGGAAAAAGTTCCCTTAAGTAGAACTAAACCAACCTCTAAAAACCAACATACATTTTTTTGTAATTTTGTTAAGCAAATGATATATTTTTATGCCAAAGAAGGTCCAATCAAAAAAATTTATTTTTGGACTCCGCCACCTTTAGTGGGCATTATTATATGCAAAAATTGTGTAAAAATTTAAGAAATTGTGTTACTGAAGCCTATATTCCTTAAAAATAACATTTTTAAGCTTTAATGACGAAGCTGAGACGTAACCTGATACTACTCTGCCCTACCCACTCCTCCCCTTTGCCCTTTAAATTACCCTATCAATAAAAAAAATTTTCTTTTTATTAATAAATTGTTAATTTTTTCAACAGGGCTTAAGTTCGAATCTGCATGACTGCAAATGATTTTTTATTATTTTATTAATAAATCAATTTGTTCAAATTCTATTTATTATTTTATATTAAGATTGGAATATTAAGAATATTTTTCAATAATCATCAAACCAGCAGAACGGATCAGTACTGATTTCGAGGCCGCTACGCCATCTCATCAGCGTTCATACATAATTTTTTAAATTAATTTTACATTTAATTATCCCAAACATTAATTTTTAGAGTTTTATGACAAAGGAGAATTGACGAGGTTTAAAATTGGGCCTTCAAGGAACTCTAACCCACCAAGTTAAACATTTTAAATTTACTTACTAAATATTTGGACGGTATTTAAGATTCGACCCGGTCGAATATAACGTTTTTACTTGTTTCAGTTGAGAATTGAATTGAGTGGGGAAATCGTATCAATCCTATAAAATCTGAAGTAATTTGTTTTCGCAAAGCATCAGGAAAAGGTTCCCGAAATGCTTTAAAACAAAGTAAGAGTCTGAATCTCTTTATGGTTCGAATATACCTTCCGAACATGATATAAAATATATTAATGTAACATTGAATAAACTAGTGGAATGCGCATAGAAACTAGCTAAAACCCCTCAATAATCAATTTTGAACTTATTTTTGTAAATTTGGGAAAAGAATCAGCACGAATAATATTAAAAAAAAAAATTTGTGAAAAACAACAAATACCCAAATATATAAAATTAGTTAAATATATTCAACATGGGAGATCGTATCAAAGGCATGTTTCTGAAACTGTTGGTGAACAAACATCGCAGTCAAAAGTCATCAATACTTTAATACGATTATTTTCAAATCATTCTGTCACGTATGCTGAATAGAAAGCATAAAAGTCATCATTGTGGCTTATATATTTAGACTAGTAATTTCTCATACATATACGAAGGTGGGTCAAGAAGAGCTTGACTTTTTGAATGAATCACAGGTTTTTGTTTAAAAAGTTATTTTATTTTTCCTTACACTCAGTCCAAAGTTTCTGCTATTTCTTTATCTTTTCTGAAAAATAGTATTTGTCGAGGTCATCAAAATATCATCTGATAATATTAAATTTGAATTAAGATTCTATAGGCTAATTGTTCGAAAATTTAATTTAAATCTCAGAAAGACATGATAAATATTCCAAGGCACAAAGGCAAGTCAACATCAGTTTTTATTCAACTTACACAGCAGAGCAGAACAGCTGTTTTCGAAAGACGCAACCCTTTCATCATCAGTGCTCATGTGTATTGTGTTTGTCACCACTTATTAGGTGGCTTAGTTGAATGTGATAACAGTTCCTATTTACACAAATTTTATTGTGAAAAAGAATACGGGAACTGTATCAACCTGATGTTAACATGTTATTGTTATAATACCCGTGTTACCGTTTGATTATTTTTCTTCATGTCCCATTTTTCTGAATTTTTTGTTCCATCATACCTAAGTCAAACTTTTTTGGTTTGAATTTTATACTTAAGTACATGTGAACGTTTTTCCAATTTTTATTATTGGGTAGCTCAAGCCATAGCTTAAATTTGTATGTAGTAATAATTTTAACGAACATTTTTATATTGCTATATTAAATTTGAATTAAGATTCTATAGGCTAATTGTTCGAAAATTTAATTTAAATCTCAGAAAGACATGATAAATATTCCAAGGCACAAAGGCAAGTCAACATCAGTTTTTATTCAACTTACACAGCAGAGCAGAACAGCTGTTTTCGAAAGACGCAACCCTTTCATCATCAGTGCTCATGTGTACTGATGTTGACTTGCCTTTGTGCCTTGGAATATTTATCATGTCTTTCTGAGATTTAAATTAAATTTTCGAACAATTAGCCTATAGAATCTTAATTCAAATTTAATATAGCAATATAAAAATGTTCGTTAAAATTATTACTACATACAAATTTAAGCTATGGCTTGAGCTACCCAATAATAAAAATTGGAAAAACGTTCACATGTACTTAAGTATAAAATTCAAACCAAAAAAGTTTGACTTAGGTATGATGGAACAAAAAATTCAGAAAAATGGGACATGAAGAAAAATAATCAAACGGTAACACGGGTATTATAACAATAACATGTTAACATCAGGTTGATACAGTTCCCGTATTCTTTTTCACAATAAAATTTGTGTAAATAGGAACTGTTATCACATTCAACTAAGCCACCTAATAAGTGGTGACAAACACAATACACATGAGCACTGATGATGAAAGGGTTGCGTCTTTCGAAAACAGCTGTTCTGCTCTGCTGTGTAAGTTGAATAAAAACTGATGTTGACTTGCCTTTGTGCCTTGGAATATTTATCATGTCTTTCTGAGATTTAAATTAAATTTTCGAACAATTAGCCTATAGAATCTTAATTCAAATTTAATATAGCAATATAAAAATGTTCGTTAAAATTATTACTACATACAAATTTAAGCTATGGCTTGAGCTACCCAATAATAAAAATTGGAAAAACGTTCACATGTACTTAAGTATAAAATTCAAACCAAAAAAGTTTGACTTAGGTATGATGGAACAAAAAATTCAGAAAAATGGGACATGAAGAAAAATAATCAAACGGTAACACGGGTATTATAACAATAACATGTTAACATCAGGTTGATACAGTTCCCGTATTCTTTTTCACAATAAAATTTGTGTAAATAGGAACTGTTATCACATTCAACTAAGCCACCTAATAAGTGGTGACAAACACAATACACATGAGCACTGATGATGAAAGGGTTGCGTCTTTCGAAAACAGCTGTTCTGCTCTGCTGTGTAAGTTGAATAAAAACTGATGTTGACTTGCCTTTGTGCCTTGGAATATTTATCATGTCTTTCTGAGATTTAAATTAAATTTTCGAACAATTAGCCTATAGAATCTTAATTCAAATTTAATATAGCAATATAAAAATGTTCGTTAAAATTATTACTACATACATCATCTGATAATATTTATCATGATTAGCATTGGTCCGAGTGATGTTTTGTTTTTGCAAAAAATATTTCTTAATAAAACGAAATTCCCTTTTTTCAATTTATTTTTTTCTCAAAATGCGGGTGAAGTCTACAAATAGCGACAGCGGAACAAAACTAAATGACGCAGCTTGTTAAAATTTTGACAGGTGTCAAGTAATGGTTGTGTATTGACAGGAACGGTGTTGCCATTTCAGCTAACAGGCGGGAAATTCAAAACGCCACTGATTTATTGACCCGCCTTCGTATTGCAAAAGTTCTTAAGCATATACAATTTAACATATATAAGAAGCATTTAGCAGATTAAACGAATGCCCTTAAAATGTTAAAAATACTTAAAGTAAAAAAATCATAAAATCATCATAAATATGAATTGAATTGAATTCGTAGGCAGCAGAGGAAAATACACAAGGATCAGCTCATTAAGTTTAAAAACCTTTTAACTTTACTGTAAAAATTTATTAAAATATTTTAAATTAACACACATCACTTCCTGAAAGTATGAGCTTTAATAGAAAGAAAAACCACACACACATACACACACACAATCGCAAAATAACACGTTAAGTCATTTAGTTACACACCTAAAGAAACTTGTCTGCCCCAAACGTCTAATTCCATAATACACTTACACTTGCTACAAATGAGTTTATTATTTTTCACAGCTAAAGTGTTTCTGCTAAGTAGCCCGCAGTGATTTGTCCCCTAATTGTGTGCGACATGACACGAATTCACTCAAAGTGGCAAAATAATACACGGGCAGAGGAGAATTTTTAATAGTTTTCACTTACATTAAATTGTATCTTTTCTTTTAACAAAATTTTATTTCAATATTTAAAACAACAATAAAATATTGCACAATCTTAGCATTCGCATTCCACTTGAAAAGTATTACTGCTTCCATATGTCAGTATTTTCATTTTGAGAAAAAAGACAAAAAATAAAAACTTTAACAAAAATTCTTTGCACAATTGCTCAAATGTGTTCGTAATTGCAGCAAAGAAAAAAAAAGACTAGGGTAATGCACAGTTTGCTCTTTTGTCTTATATTTGGGCAAGTGGTGCAATCTGAGAAATCATTTCAAAGATGACATTTTACCCAAAAAAAAATTTGTCACTTATATAAATCTCTGTAATGATTCAATCATATTTTTATGTGAGGCAGTATATTCAGTACAGTTTTTCAGAACTTATGTTTGACTTCTATTAATTCCCAGTGAAAAAAGTTGGGAGTCATTTCCGGGAAACTGTTTTTTCTATAGTTCCAAAGTGTAAATCAGTGTATATTTTCGACTTTTTTAAGAAGTTATTTAGTTTACACATAAAGGTAATTTACACAAAAGTATTTTTCACAAGTATTATAAATCTATTTATAAAAAATATTTTTATTTATATAAAACATAATAGATCTAAAAAAATTGTTGAAGAGAAAGATTTATATGAAAAAAATTTGATGAATGTAAATTAGAAGTAATTATAAAAAAATAGTACTTTTGAATTTATTAAAAATGACATTCAATAATCGAATTTTCTTAACATCAGAAACAAAGGAAAGAACTTCTCAATGGAGAGAACTTCTTGCAATGACTACCCCTTGTAAAAAATTATTAGAAATGATCGAGATTTGCACTACTTCAACGAGTTCAGGCTCTTATTGAATTCCTTGAAAGCTCTTTATTTACTGGGTTCCACTAAGTAAGTAGTGGAGACTTTTTAGAATTTCTTTTAGAGGCCAATAAAAAGTTCCTTTATTTTCCTCATGCACTAAAAACGATATTTTATAGACAGAAAACAATTATTTCAAATAAACGTTCAGTTGCAATATGATTTTCATTTATCTTGACCTTTTGCTATTAATTCAATAATATTTTAATTCATATAATAAATCTTAAAAATTAATCTCTTGTCCAGTAACTATTTGCCGACTTCAAGACAATACCAAACATATTTTCTATAATGAGTTCTGATTTTTATATTGTCATATAGTGACTGAATACGAAAGGATTTGTTAAGGTTAAGGTGTTGCTGGTATTACATTTTAAAAGGAGTGAGCTGATGATGCTTCCTCTTTAATGGATCATTTCAAAGTAAAAATTTGTGAATTGGCCGCCAAGGACATGTGACTTGACAACCCAATGGATGGAGTATTCACTCCTCATTAGGAAGCCATGACTGAAGACGTAATGAAATTAATTTTGCTGAATTGTCATATCCCTAAATCCCTTATGTTGTTTTCTTCTCTGAAGAATTTTTTAATATTTTAAGAAAATCAGCTTTTCCTTCAAAGTTGAATTTAACAGAAAATTAAAAAAAAAGCAAATCTGTGTTACAAGTTTATAAAAAAGAAAGCACTATTAGACTCTTTTATAATACACAAGTAAAAACGTTATATTCGACCGGGTCGAATCTTAAATACCCCCCAAATATATACTTCATCACTGATCACGAATATATATACTTTATGGCCCCAATTCTCTTTGGAGAGTATTAGAACTATATTTTGGCGGGGTCGGTCTGGCAAGGGCTGTGGGGAGACATTTCACCTTTGTCATAAAACTCTAAAAATAAAAGTTTGGGATAATTAAATACAAAATTTAAAAAAAAAAAAATTTTATAGGGTCATTTAGAGGGCAACGGGGGAGGAGGGGGTAGTGCAAAGTAGTACCAGGTTGCGTCTCAGCTTCGTCATTAAAGCTTAAAAATGATATTTTTAAGGAATGTAGGCTTAAGTAAAACAATTTGCTAACTTTTTTCGCAATTTTTGCATATAATAACCCCCAATAAAGGGGGCGCGGTCCAAAATGTTTTTTTTTATTTTATGGCTCCAATTTTAACGCGATGGACCTTCTTTGACATAAAAATGTATCATTTGCTTAACAAAATTACAAAAAAAGTTTAAAAATTATGTTGTTTTTCAGAGGTTGGTTTAGTTCTTCTTAGGGGAACTTTTTCCCTCTTTCCCGATTTAGCTAGTTTCCGAGCTTAACCTGTAATATCCCTCAAGATATATTTATACCAACTTTCAAGAGTCTGTCTCTTTTCGTTTCGACTGAATCGTGATTTCCACAGACGGACGGACGGACGGTCATGCTCAGTTCGTCTTAGATTTCATCAGTGATCAAGAATTTATATACTTTATGGGGTCTCAGATGGATATTTCGCTGCGTTACAAACGGAATGATAAAGTGAATATACCCTACATATTCTCTTTGGAGGGTATAATGAGGATCTAGAGAACAAAACTAGACATGATTTCAGTTAAGGATATATACAAAATTGTTTTCAGACTCTCCAACTGTACATATATGAAGTTACGAAATATTTTCATTCGAAATAAGTTCGATCCTACCTTCAAAATTTAACAAAAACCTTTCCCTGTTGCTATCTACATAGACAGTTCAGTTAGTTGATTGTCCTGTAAAAAATAATTAATGGAACTAGAATGGTCTTGTTCGCCAGCTCCTCAAAATTTCTAAATAAATATTAGAATTCTGAAGGGGTTGGAATATAGACCACCTGCAGTATATTAATTTTCTTCACTGTAGGATGCATCACAATGGGAGGAAAGCAGAGTATAGGAATTACACAGAATATCCAGAATTTGTATATGAAATTGAATTAAGATTTATAATCTAATTGTTTGAAATTTTTTGTTTTAAATTCAGAAAGACATGATAAATATTCCAAGGCACAAAGGCAAGTCAACTTCAGTTTTTGTTATTCAACTTACACAGCAGAGCAGAACGGCTGTTTTCGAAAACCACAACACTTTCATCATCAGTGCTCATGTGTATTGTGTTTGTCACCACTTCTTAGGTGGCTTAGTTGAATATGATAACAGTTCTTATTTAAAGAAATTTTATTAGAAAATTACATACGAGAACTGTATCAACCTGATGTTTGATACAGTTTGAATTTGTTTTACCTGCTTAAGAACTTAAAATGCTAAAAATAAATAGAAATATTGTACGAATAACATTTTTGTCTTAAAATGTGATAAATAGTTTCATGGTATTTATTTTGGAAATACCATTTTCGGTATATGCCTGTCGTACCTATGACTTACATGGTACATTCGAGTCCAATTTTGGACCACTGTTTCAATATATGTGGCCGTATGGCATCAATGCTGGCTTAAATATCCAATGCAATTCTGGCTTAAATATCCAATGCAATTCTGATTTGTCGGCATAAAGCAATCAGCTAACAAATTTCCATAAAAGTAGTACAAAGGCATTAAATCGCGTGAATTAAAGCGACAGTGAACAGGGCCATTCTAGTACTTAAAGTTCTTACCAAAAGGATTTTTTAATAAATCTGCTTTTAATAATACTGCCTCTTGTTGTAATCAACTTTCATTGTTGTTGAGCTGATTAATTTTTTAGAACAAAAATCCAGTCAGCCTAAATCAGTCACTAAATCTCGCCACACACCACAACACCCGGCTCCTTGCTCATTTCACAACAAGTAAGAACTGATCATGTAAATCACACCAAATAGGCAATTTTAATGGTGATTCCTTAATATCTTGTGGAATGTCTTCGTTTCAAATGCGTCTGTTTTACTTATTGCTGTAGCCATTTAATCAAAACTAAGTTTCATTATTAAATTGAATTAAGATTCATAGGCTAATTGTTCGAAATTTTAATTTGAATCTCAGAAAGACATGATAAATATTCCAAGGCACAAAGGAAAGTCAACATCAGTTTTATTCAACTTACACAGCAGAGCAGAACAGCTGTTTTCGAAAGACGCAACCCTTTCATCATCAGTGCTCATGTGTATTGTGTTTGTCACCACTTATTAGGTGGCTTTAGTTGAATGTGATAACAGTTCCTATTTACACAAATTTTATTGTGAAAAAGAATACGAGAACTGTATCAACCTGATGTTAACATGTTATTGTTATAATACCCGTGTTACCGTTTGATTATTTTTCTTCATGTCCCATTTTTCTGAATTTTTTGTTCCATCATGTACATATTTTTCCAAATCAATATTTACAATTTGCCAGCGTTATACTTAGCAAAGCTTTCTGGACACAACAAAAGCCAACATAGTTTGTTGTTGAGCTGTCAAACTATAGTTATCAAACAACTAAATAAAAAAACAACTTATGTAATTATTGTATAATTTATATAATTAATTATACAATTTATATAATTAATTTACTATATATTTCAAAAATTACTTCGGAACAGTTCAATGAGATGACCTTTTAATTAGAAATTTAAAAAGGATTTGCCTTGCATTGTTTTAGTTAGGAAGTCACATAAATCTTGCATTTTATTGCCTCTTGCACCAAATCAATAAGTAGAGTTTAACCTAAAAAAAATTAGAAAACATTTTAGTTTATGCACAAACTTTCAATAACTATATGAGAATTACATAAGAAAAAGCGTAGTAGGCTTTAAACACTTTCATTTAATACAATGAAAAAAAAATCAAAATTATAATAAAATCAAAACTAGTTCAAACAATTAGAAGAGAATAAAGTATATATAAAATTTGTATTGATATTAAAACACATCAAAATTTTTCACTAAAAATATTTTCCTACTATTGAAAATGGTTTGGAAATTCATAGACGGTTGTTAGCTCTTACAATATTATAAAAGTTAAATTATCAGTTCAGGCGGTTGTTAAAAAATCTTGCCATAACAGACAACGTTCTAACAATAAACTTTTCAATCATTAAAAATTTTTAGTTTACATTGTTTTCAAATTCTCTCAGAGAACCTAGATACTAGTATTTAAAGGGTGTTTTTATAAGAGCTTGCTGATTTGAAATTTAAAAAAAACACATGCCAAATTATGAAATGGTCAAAAAAAAAATTTTATTTGGTAGATAATTTCTTGTCATTTAACATTTAAATATAATTTCGGGCATATGGCCACTACGACTATTTTGCACAAAGGTCATTCTGGAGGTCCAATTTACGACCACCTTTTCAAGCATTTGAGGGCAAGTGGCACCATCCTGTTGAAACCACATTTCGTTTACATCCATATCTTGAAGTTTTGGCACCAAAAATTCATTGATCATGATTCTGTATCAATTTCCATTCACGGTAACGCGTCGTCCTTCCTCATTTTTAAAGAAATAAGGACCGATGATTCCACCAGCCCATAGACCGCACCAAACAGTACATTTATCGGGATGCATTGGTAATTCTTGAACGGCGTGTGGATTATCTTTGCTCCAAATACGGCAATTTTGCTTGTTGACACATCCATTCACTCAAAAATGCGTCTCATCACTGAAGAGAATTTTGCGGTAAAAAGGCGGATAAACATTTTTAATTGAACACTGTTTTTGAAAATAAATTTCCACGATTTGGAAGCGTTGTTCTGGAGTTAACCTGTTCATGATGATTTACGAAACAATACTGAGTAGAGACGTCACTTTAAACTGTCAAAACAGCTGTCAGATAACAGAGTGATTCGTATAAAAAAAAACTTCACAAAAAAACTTTACATCATATTGCCTACTTTAAGGGAAAATTATATAAATCACATACACAATCAAATCGAGAGTAAAGCTGGAAGTACATAAAACACGTTTCACGCGTCTACGCGCTATAATCGTCTGTCAAAAAAGTAGAACTAGTGTAATTGTATGTAACAAGTTACATGACAAAACGTGTAGAACACTTGACGCGTAAAGTACATCTACTTTTGCACGCGCGGCACGTGTCTTGGAAAAATGTCAGCTGTTTTTGTAAGCCAGGGATGACAAATTATATTACATTTTCAATGTTATCGATTAATATGTTTCTGTCGTGGATTATTATTTTTTCATTTTTATTATAATAAAACATTTTTAATAAGAAAACACTGTCGCAATAAAGATTACTAATATTTGCAAGAGTGAAATGCATTGAAATAGTTATTTTATCACAATTGTTTCTTCAAACAAACATTCATATAATTTATCGATTTATTTTACGTAATAAGTAGCATCTCTGTTATGTTTATTAATTTTGCAATATATTAAACAGGGTAGGTTAAACACAGATAATAATATTAAAGTGCAATGGATAAGAAGTTAATTAATGCCGTTAGAAATTACGAATTTCTATACAACAAAAGATTGCTATTGTACAGATATATTATTTAACATTTTAGCAAAATGAACTTTTGTGAATATTACACTACAGCTGATCAAAACATAAACACTGACGCATCAAACGCTTTGAATGTAACTTGAGTGGAAAAACGCGTCTGAAGTATGAAGCGCATAGAACGCGCGACGCGTGCAACGCGTGTTATCTACTTCCAGCTTAAGTATAATCTACCAGAAATTATAATTTGTTAATTTTTTCAACGGGCTTAAGTTCGAATCTGCATGACTGCAAATGATTTTTTATTATTTTATTAATAAATGAATTTGTTCAAATTCTATTTTATTAATTTATATTAAGATTGGAATATTAAGAATATTTTTAAATAATCATCAAACCAGCAGAACGGATCAGTACTGATTTCGAGGCCGCTACGCCATCTCATCAGCGTTCTTTGTTCAATTTTTCCACTTTTGCATGTGGTGCTAGTCAGTAGGAATATCAACTATTTAACCAATATTTTAACGAAAATTGAATATGAGAAGTTATCACATTCATATTTTTAAGTTATTTCCTTTTTGGTTAGTACGAAATTCCCCAACCCTGACGATTAATATTCCCAATATTCCATGTTTCTCTTTCGTTTTTTCCAGAGCCATCGGCTGCTGATAGCTAAAGCTTCTTTCTTATTTATGTTCAAGTAATTGAATTTAGTTGTCAATTTACAATGAACAAGTGCGCGTGCCCCCGCAATATTTTAATTAATGTATGTAGTGGCCTCGAAATCAGTACTGATCCGTTCTGCTGCTTTGATGATTATTAAAATATTCTTAATATTCCAATCTTAATATAAAATAATAAATAGAATTTGAACAAATTCATTTATTAATAAAATAATAAAAATCATTTGCAGTCATGCAGATTCGAACTTAAGCCCGTTGAAAAAATTAACAATTTACATAAGAAAGTTTGTCTAATAAAAATTCATACATAATTTAAGAAATTATATTTTTAATATTTAACAGTTCAATATTTAAAAATTGTCCATCAGTTGTATATTTTTGTAAATTCTTATTGAAAATGATGCGAATATTTGTATATTTACCTTTACAGTCATTTAAAGTCACTGGCATCGAATCAGCGTCAGAAGATCTTTCATTGTCAATTTTGTTTTAATAGTTCTTCGGAATTTTTTAAATTGGAAATATATTTTATATATTCATTTGCAACAAAAGAAACTGTAATCGTCATGATTTTTCTTCTTTTTCTTGTAATTTTATTGAATTGCACTTTTGTTTATATTGTTTTTCAATTGCTCAATTCACAAGACATGTTGTATCATTTCTATTTACAAATTACTTTTGTAAAATAGGTTTTTTTTCAAATTGTATTTTCAAATTCAACTTTAAGCCATACAGTAAGGATTTTCAATTAAGCAATTGAAAAATAAAATAAGAAAAGTCCAATTTTATAAATTAAAAAAAAAAAGAAACAATTAAAGTTTGTCTCTTAATCATTTTTACTCTTGCATTGATATGCTTTCTGTGGGCAATAATATTGAAAGCACTAATTTATATCTAGATGTTTGAAATGCAAATCTTAGTCATAAAGTCATACGAATGAACAAATACGACTTCTTTGAAGAACGTAAGTAATAGTATTATTTAAAGATTCATTGAGGTGATAAGAAAAAATCTTGACATCAAGACGGCAAAAGACCAGTAAAACTTGAATGCACTAGTCGGCCTATGTATTTTGATATGTGGCAGTATTGGCGCTTCGCTGTATATCGATTTACATGTGCAAAATTTTTAAAGATTCAATATAGAACAATATTTCTCACTACTTTAAATAATTTAAATTTATTTTTATGAATTTTTAACGAACATTTTTATATTGCTATATTAAATTGAATTAAGATTCTATAGGCTAATTGTTCGAAATTTTAATTTAAATCTCAGAAAGACATGATAAATATTCCAAGGCACAAAGGCAAGTCAACATCAGTTTTTGTTGTTCAACTTACACAGCAGAGCAGAACAGCTGTTTCGAAAGACTAAGCCACCTAATAAGTGGTGACAAACACAATGCATGATGATGAAAGGGTTGCGTCTTTCGAAAACAGCTGTTTTGCTCTGCTGTGTAAGTTGAATAACAAAAACTGATGTTGACTTGCCTTTGTGCCTTGGAATATTTATCATGTCTTTCTGAGATTTAAATTAAAATTTCGAACAATTAGCCTATTGAATTTATTTTCCTTTTTACATACAACCATGAATAAAATAAGAAGAAGAAAAGAACAGCCTATTTTGCTATTTTGTGCGAACTGACATATTCCAGAGATTGGCACCTTATCTGATATCTGAAAAAGATCACAATTATTTTGTTGTAGTATTTAAATGGTTTTGCAAGTTGATGCGTAAATTTCGTCATATAAAAATTTCTTTTTTTTAATTTTTGTAAAATGTTTGAAATTGTTTGTTTCGCTCTATAAGTGCGACATAGATATTTTTTTAAATTATACATTTGCAAAATATATTGGATCCTTAAGTTATTCCTTAAGTTATTGTAAAGTTTTAAAGCCTCAATGATATATTTGCTGTTTCAAATTTGCAAGAAATTCAATAGTTTCTTTTTCTTTTCAATTTTGGAAATATTCACAACATACAAAAATTACAAAGTTATTCAATTATTTTTAGTTTCAATAATTTTTTATTTCAAAATTGTATGCTAAATATTTCGGTTAACCGAAAATGGAAAATTCTCAAAAACGTTGGTCTAATTTTATCTTTCAGAGCGACAGTTGTTTGTCAGTTATTTTAAGCTTCTAAAATGTCGAATCTATTTTAAAAACTTTTTGTGCTGAAAGTCACATTCTGGTAGCAAAAGTTGACTTGATATGATAACCCGATGATATCGATCTTTTAAGGCTTCTATAATGGCTGTACGGAAGAAGAAGAATTTTTCTATTAAAATTGATAGGCTAATTATTCGAAAATTTGTTTTAAATTCTAAAAGACATCATATATATATTCCAAGGCACAAAGAAGAGTCAACATCAGCTTTTCAATTATCAAACTTACATAACAGGACAGAACAGATGTTTTCGAAAGCCGCTACACTTTCATCACTAATACTCATGTGTATATCTGTTTGCCACCACTTCTTTTTCTAAATATAAACGAAAAATAAAATTCTTTTCCAGCTGCTTTAATGTTATTATTAAGAAAATTATCGTCTTTACAGGATATATATCGTCGCCGATAGGTTAGCAATTATACAAGCAAAATATGTTTTAATAATCGATTCTTCGTTTAAATGGATATTGTCTTGGAAATTTTTGAAACAAACATATAAAAATATTTAGTATTAATTCAGCGAGTTTTTCTAATAAACAGAGTCCCCTTATCCGAATTTTACGGAATATATAATTTTGTTTTTGATTTTTAAACTTCTTTAACACCTCGGTTTTCAGTTAAAATCTTTAAAATGTAACAACTGAACTAATTTTATGTACAATACAAATTTTTCTCAAAAAAATATGTAAACAATTGTGTATTTATTTACCCATTTTAATAACTTCATAACAATTAATTATGGTATTAATATAAAAAATTGTATCCCGACTCAGGTTCAAATCTGCAATCTGTAAGTCTTTTTTTAAGAATTTTTAGTAAGATTAAATTTATATTATTAATTCGTAATGACTAGGAAAAAAGTGTTAGAACGAGCACTGACTAGATGTCGAATCGGCCCCGGAATCAATACTGACCTATTCTGCTAGTTTCATGATTAAAACATATTCTAAAAATTCCTAGGGTAATAATTAATCTGTAATTAGCAATAATTTAAAAAAAACAAATAAAAACGTTATATTCGACCGAGTCGAATCTTAAATACCCTCCAAATATTTAGTAAGTGAATTTGAAATGTTTAACTTGGTAGGACAGAGTACCTTTATATAATATCGTACGTCACGACCACTAAAGGGGCGGGGCTCAAAAATAGACAATATCATGTTTTCCACAGACGAACGCATGGGCATTGGTAGACCGTCTTGGACTTCACCACTGATCAGGAATATATACATATATATGTATATACTTTATGCGGTTCAATTCTCTTTGGAGGGTATTAAAACTGTATTTTGGTGGGGTCGCTCTGGCAAGTGCTGTGGGGGAGACATTTCACCTTTGTCATAAAACTCTAAAAAAAAATGTTTGGAATAATTATATATAAAATTTAAAAAAAAATTTTTTTTGAAAGGGTCATTTATGGGGCAAAGGGGGAGGAGGGGTAGGGAAGAGTAGTACCAGGTTACGTCTCAGCTTCGTCATTAAAGCATAAAAATTTAATTTTTAAGGAATGTAGGCTTAAGAAAAACAATTTGTTAAATTTTTACAGTATTTTTGCATATAATAACGCCCACTAAAGGGGGCGGGGTCCAAAGTTTTTATTATTTTATGGCTCCAAGCTCAATAATACAAAAATATATCATTTGCTTAACAAAATTACAAAAAAACTTTAAAAATTATATTGTTTTTTAGAGGTTGGTTTAGTTCTTCTTAGGGGAACTTTTTCCATTCTTGCGGATTAAAAGTAAAAATGTTTATAAAGAAAATAAAACCATTTTGAAACTAGTCTAAAATATTACGACAATATCTCCATGTATTATCATTTGTGATAATCCCAATTAACATTAATTTATAAAGTAAAATCTCTGTTTCCATAAGAGTTCTTATGAAACGAGTAACTGCATCACAAAATTGCCTCTCACTCGAATTCATATTCATTAATATAGGCCAATGTTAACTACGGCAAATAACCTTTTCAGTCTGCTCTCGTTCTGATGGAATGCTCCAGTTTGTATATGAAATGAGTACAAATACTCTTTACCATGTACTCAGCATATATCAAAAAATAACGGCAACATTGCAGTAAAATAAACGTGCATATGAAAGCACAAACATGCACACATCAATGTGTACTTGGATGCAGAGATGCAAGTACTACGAATTGCAATACATATATTTGGCTTTGTATAATCAGACAAGCACACATGAACGCAAACAGATATATGCACATAAATGTATGCCATACAGCATAGAGCAACACACATATAAAGAAAGCTGCTCGCATATTGCTATCATTGAACCTTAAAGAGATTTACAGAAATGCCATGGAAGTAGAAGAAAAACAGATAAATTGATGTACATATAAACAAGAATAGACAGACGTACAAAAATTTATTTTAAAACGTTTGTCGAATTTCCCCTACACACGCACAGACATTTCAAGCTTCAGCTGTAGGGCTGCACACACACACACTCGCATAACTGTCAGTGATATGGCATACGCATATAATATATTCTTTACATTGTGATCCGTTACATACTGCATTGTGATGATTTCCTATGCAAGTATATTCACAACTTGCACAAATTACTTTAGTCGCTCTTATATCAAAAGCTTAAGTGTTGCTTACACACTGAAATACCAACTTCTTGTTAAGGTAGCTCTTCCCACTGTAATGGAAGTATGCGAAAGAACTCCCAATTACATATATTTTACATTTACTAACTACTATTTATTCACTTGTACTCTTTGTAAATGCAAAACTAGTTGGTGGCGTATACGTAATATACAATCAATATACTTGCTAACAAATAATTCTCATACGTAGTGGTGCACAATAAGCTAACAAATGACAAAGTGAATATACCCTCCAAATTCTTTTTTGGAGGGTATAAAAATAAGTTTTACCCCGTTCTAAGTTTCTAAGAAACTTTCCTGGCTCCTCCTGAGAGAGTTTCACTGCGTATGTATGTGTGTGCTGTGTATGTAAGTATGTGACTAGTTTATAACTTTTGAACGACTGGACCGAATCGAACATAACCTGTCGCGTTTCAAAGAGTTCCCTCAAACTCATTTGGACGGGTAGATCTCGAGATATATGAAAAATCCAATAATATTTTTTAGATGTGGTTATTTTGGAATAACTTCTAAATAGTTTTATTCCCCAAACTAATCAACTCCTGGGTTCAAATTACCGCATTCGATATCTAAAGAAATTTCAAAATATCTGAATACAAATTTCTATCGATATGGAAAGCCTTAATTTGCTCCCTGATATTGAAAACCTAAGTCGATCGCTACTAACTGGATCAAAATCGTTTAATGCATTCGTGAGACATCGTGAACGAAAAAATTTAAAAAAACAATGACTATTTTAAAAAACTACCAGATTATATCAATTAGTGTTCTCGATTCTTTTATAGGAATCGAAAAACTATATCAATCATTGCTAAACATATGGAAATCAGTTGATTCATTCAAAAGTTATGGTGGTTTTAAATTAATAAAACAAAAACAAATTCTAACGCTTTGTTTCTATTTTAAATATATATATTCAATAGAGTGTTAGTTAAGTAATACATGTATGTGCTGTGAATCGCACGATTGTCGAATCACATGTGACTTGAAAAACGTCAATTTCTTTTGAACGATTTTGAGCGATTGCGAACTCCAGCACACCAATGTTGTGACTTCAAATTGAAAACGCTTTATTTTATGCGATAAGCGATTTCCATCACATGGGCGATAGTTTTTTTCTATTTGTAAAATTAGCGGGAAGTTGCAGGGATGGGTTTTAGAGTCAACTGTTTTCTATATAAAGGGTGTTTTTTTATGAAATTTTTTTTTATACGAATCACTCTGTTGTCTGACAGCTGTTTAGACAGTTTAAAGTGACGTCTCTACTCAGTATTGTTTGGCAAATCATCATGAACAGGTTAACTCCAGAACAACGCTTCCAAATCGTGGAAATTTATTATCAAAAACAGTGTTCAATTAAAAATGTTTATCCGCTTTTTACCGCAAAGTTCTCTTGAGTGATGAGACGCATTTTTGGTTGAATGGATGTGTCAACAAGCAAAATTGCCGTATTTGGAGCAAAGATAATCCACACGCCGTTCAAGAATTACCAATGCATCCCGATAAATGTACTGTTTGGTGCGGTCTATGGGCTGGTGGAATCATCGGTCCTCATTTCTTTAAAAATGAGGAAGGACGACGCGTTACCGTGAATGGAAATCGATACAGAATCATGATCAATGAATTTTTGGTGCCAAAACTTCAAGATATGGATGTAAACGAAAAGTGGTTTCAACAGGATGGTGGCACTTGTTATACTGCGGGCGAAACAATGGACTTATTGAAAGAACATTTCAACGACAACATTATTTCGAGAAAGGGACCGGTGAATTGGCCTCCGCGTTCGTGTGATTTGACGCCACTCGATTATTTTTTGTGGGGATACCTGAAATCATTGGTTTACGTGGATAAACGATTTACGCTTTGGAAACCAGTATTCAACGTGTCATTGCTGAAATACGCCCTCAAATGCTTGAAAAGGTGGTCGAAAATTGGACCTCCAGAATGACCTTTGAGCAAAATAGTCGTGGTGGCCATATGCCCGAAATTATATTTAAATGTCAAATGACAAGAAATTATCTACCAAATAAAAAATTTTTTTTTGGCCATTTCATAATTTGGCATGTGTTTTTTTTAAATTTCAAATCAGCAAGCTCTTATAAAAACACCCTTTATTTTAATTGAAACTCCCCGAAATATCCAGAAACAAATAACTATGCAGAGTTATTGATAAGGTTTCGATCGTTTGTTTTGAATATATCCTTCGCTATCTGAGCTCTTCCAAACTTGACTTAAGCAGAAATATGTTTCATTATTAAAATTTTGCAGATAATTAATATGAGTTGGTCTGTGTCAAATTAAAGTAGTTAAATTCAGCAAACAATTCCATTTTATGATGAATATCGAAGAAGTTATACAAAACTCAGCAGACTTGCCTTGTAATACAACTTTTTACTCAAACATTTACACTTCAGCACACTTCAAATCGTGTTGGCATGTAGTGCATTCAAATTCACGTTTGAAGTCACCCAAAAACAAGCGCAATATTAAGTGAACAAGTTTTAGTACTCAGCAACCATAAACGTATCAAACGCCTTTAAAATCATCATCATCATCATCATTATCAATCACACTTTAGAATAAATTATGTGCAAAACAAAATGTTTAAATTAGAAATGCTCACATACTTATATTTTAAAGTACCAGCCGCAACAATTTAAATTTGTTGCCACCATAAATGGCGGTGATCTAATTTACAGGTATTTACATCCTGCCAAATATGATGTTTTATCGTTCTATGCGTCAATGGCAAAATGTCAATTTCATACAAACTTAAACGGTGATAAGTTAACTTGGCTCTTCTTCATCTCGTAACATGATTCACTGATGCTATTTAAAACAAGTTTGTTTATTTATTAAGTCAGAAACATGAAAGAATGTAATGTTTAAGGAAAATGTTTAATCATTTTTACATTAAACTAAAAATTTATTTTCACGACTACTTTTATTTTGTGAGCAGGACCAGCACCCAGGGAATGAATTCTATTGGTGCAATGCATTGTACCGGACATATTGCGTGGGCACATGGAGAAGAAGAAGGGGAAATTAATAGTTACAAAAATGTCCTTTCAAAATGTAAAATTTTGAAAATAGAATTTACTGTTTTATTTTTCTGCTTATAAATATACAATATTTTTTTGTTAGTCAGTGCAGACATATTTGATTGTGTTTGTTACAGGTGTATTTGTATGAATTGTTGTTGTTGTCTTTGTGTGAGTTGAATGTCATCTATACAGATTTGTCTACATGAATATCGCAAAGTACAAGTACTTGAAGTTTCAGCCGGTGCTCTTGTGTGCATTATCGATGATTTTGATTTCGGTATTTGATATGAAGGAGGTTACGGTTTGAGTTAAATTACTTGCCACTATTTTCAAGCACAATTTGTCCTTGTAGCATGTTGGCTGTTAAAACATATTCCATATTGTGTTTCATTTTCTGACGTTCTCTCGCTCTCCCTCTCTCTCTCTGTTCTAGTCATTAAATTTTCTTTTTTTGCTAATATGTCAACTTTAGCTTTTATTTTCTGCTGAACTTTAGTTTTACAAAACAATTTTTTTTTCTTACTTACAAGCACATACAGACATATTTTTATCATTTCTTCTAACTTATATACCTTTTAGTTCGTGTGAGTGTGAGTGTGTGTTTGTGTTTTTTTTTTCCTGTAAGAAAATGAATATAGAAAATAAGTGCTTGAATGTAGACTTTGAAATTGGATTTGTAAGGGTGTAGAGGTTGAAATTGAATTAGAGAAAATCTTGAAACTTCAAGGACTTTTAAATAAATGTACTTCAGTGACAACAATCAGTTGTTAGGAAATTGCTTTCTTTCATTAGTTGCTGAAATTCAAGGCAAACTGTTTGTTGTAAGATAAAAAAAAAATAAATAAATATACGAAAATATAATCTATGAAAGTAATATTTTTCTACTTTAAAAGCAGTTAGTTGGTATTAGATTTTTTTTATTTTTACGTCTCAATTTGTATGTTGACTCATACATCACTTCCAACAAAAACAAAAAAAAAATTAAAAAGATAAGGACAATTATCCTAAATAAATATTTGTTAGGCAGAATATTTCCTTACAAAATTGTTTCCATTTTAAGTTATACGAAAATTTCCTTCCTAATACACACTTTTGCTAAAATGTTTGACTTTCATTAGAAAATGTTTGCGTATAAATCATTTTTCCTATGCACACAATAACATTTGATATGTAAATGTAAATAATAATATATACTGATTTATAAGGAATTTATTACAAAATTTTGTTTACAAATAAATAAGAAATTAAAATACAGCAGCATCGTGTACAAAACCGTATCAAATATCAAGGGCATTAGTTTTCCCACAGCTGCATATTGCAATTGACACTGTGTAAACCGGTCTTAAGCACTCTAAGGAAAATAGTTGTATGTGTATTAGAATATAGTACATTTTAGTTTGAACAGGAACTCAAAATTCCTTGGCCAAATAGGCACAACTTGTGGCCCCATGCAGTGCTGAGATACCATCGATGGCACTATTGATGCCATCCTTAGGCTTAAAATATCCCAAATATCATTAGAAAAGTAAATAGATATCAATATTATTATTTAAAATACAGCCGTGAAAACGTATAAAATTAATCAACAGCAGAAGCTGCCTTAAAGCAAAAAAAAGGTGCGCATGTTTGTGCTAAAAAAAATAATTTTCCTCAATAGTCGGTTTTTATACCCTCCAAAAAAGAATTTGGAGGGTATATTCACTTGTCATTCCGTTTGTAACGCATCGAAATATCCATCTCAGACCCCATAAAGTATATATATTCTTGATCAGTGATGAAATCTAAGACGATCTGAGCATAAAACAAATTTTTAAATTTTGTATAAAATCATCACAAGCATTTATTTTTAGAGTTTTATGACTACCTGTTTCTGCCCTACCCCTCCTAACCCTTCACCCTCTAAATGACCCCACCAAAAAAAAAAAAAATTTTTAAATTTTGTATATAATCATCCCAAGCATTTATTTTTAGAGCTTAATGACTGCCGATTTCTGCCCTGCCCCCTCCTCCCCCTTTGCTCGCTAAATGACCTTTGATCAGTGATGAAGTCTAAGACGGTCTAGCAATGTCCATACGTTCGTCTGTCGAAAACATGATATTTCCAATTGTTTAACCCCGCCCCCTTTAGTGGGCATTGACGTACGATATTATATGAAGGAACTCTGTTCCACCAAGTTAAAAATTTTAAATTCACTTACTAAATATTTGGAGGGTATTTAAGATTCGACCCGGTCAAATATAACGTTTTTACTTGTTTTATATTAAAAGTGTCTCAGTAAGAGGGCGCTTCTTCTTTATTTATAAATACCCTTCACTCCTCCTTTATTTCTAAAACAGAAAATATATTTTATTTACCAAAAAAAAAAAACACCAAAACAACACACTTATTTGTTTAGTTTTACATACCAAAAAACTTTGGTTTTCCAACCCTGGAATTGAATTTTCAATATTTGTGGTTTTTAACACCAATTTAATTCTTCGCGCAGTATAAAATAGATTTAATTCACTGAAAATCCCAAAACTAAGAACCTATATGGCTATTTTTATGTACCAAAAATATTTCGATTTTCCAACCCTGAAGTCAAATTTAAAATTTTGTTTGATTTTTAGTACAAATTAAATTCTTGCTTAAGCGTAAAAATAGTTGAATGCTTAATCATAAACACCAAAAGTAGTGAATCTTTTGATTATTTTATGTGTCAAAAAAAATTTCCGTTCTCCAACCCTGGAATCGAATATCTAGTTTTTTTGATTTTTAATACCAACATGATATTTTCTAAAAAAAAACATATAATTCACAAAATAAAACGAAATTAGGAATTTAGTTGGTTACTTTTATGTACCAAAAATATTTCGATTTTCCAACCCCGAAGTCAAATTTCAAATTTTGTTTGATTGTTAATACAAATCAAATTCTTTCTTAAGCGTAAAAATGGTTTAATTCTTAATCATAAAAACCAAAAGTTGTGACTCTTTTGATTATTTTATGTGTCAAAAAAAATTTCCGTTCTCCAACCCTGGAATCGAATATCTAGTTTTTTTGCTTCTTAATACCAATATAATTCTTTCTAAAAAACTTTTAATTCACAAAATAAAATGAAATTATGAACTTATTTGGTTACTTTTATGTACCAAAAAATTAACATTTTCCAACCTTGAAATCGAATATTTAATTGTTTTGGTTTTTAATATCAATTTAATTCTTTCTGAAGTATAAAACAGCTAAAATTCACTAAAAAACACCAAAATAAGGGAACTTATATAGCTACTTTTACATAAAAAAGAAATTTCGATTTTCCGGCCCTGGAATCTAATTTTTTGGTTTTTTATACGAATGTAGTTCTTCTTGAAGTATGAAACACATATAATTCACCCAAAACAAAAGATATAATTAGGAACTTATTTGCTTACTTTTATGTACCAAAAAATTTAGATTTTCCAACCTTGGAATTGAATTTTTCATTTTTGGTAGGTTTTTAATATCTATTTAATTCTTCTTGAAGTATAAAAGAGATATAATTCACCAAAAGCCCATAATTGGGAATTTATATGGCTACTTTTTCATACTAAAAAAAAATTTCGACTTTCCAACCCTGAAATCGAATATCTAATTTTTTTTTGGTTTTTTGATCCAATTTAATTCTTCATGAAGTATAAAATGAGTTTAGTTCACTAAAAAAACTAAATTAGAAAATTAAATTGCTATTTTTATTTAACAAACTTATATTGATTTTCGAACCCTGAAATAAAATTTTTAATTTTGTTTACTTGTTACAAGAATATAATTCTTCCTGAAGCATAAAATAGGTTTAATTTTCTGAAAAAAACAAAATTAAGATATTATATGGCTGCTTTTATTTAAAAAAAATCAATTTCCGAACCCTGGAATCGAAATTTTAATTTTTTTTATCTATGCAAATCTTAATGAGTTATAAAATAGTTTTATTTCAGAAAAACTTAAAATTTGCAACCATTTTGGTCACTTTCATGTACTACAAAATATTGCACTTGTCCAACCCTGGATTCGAAATTTTGTTTTATTTAAATTATTGATATCAATTTTGTTCTTCTTGAATTACAAAATAGTTTTAATTAAAAACAAGTAAAAACGTTATATTCGACCGGGTCGAATCTTAAATACCCTCCAAATATTTAGTAAGTGAATTTGATATGTTTAACTTGGTGGGACAGAGTTCCTTCATATAATATCGTACGTCAACGCCCACTAAAGGGGCGGGATTCAAATATATACAATATCATGTTTTCCACAGACGAACGCATGGGCATTGCTAGACCGTCTTAGACTTCATCACAATTCTCTTTGGAGGGTATAAAAACTGTATTTTGGCGGGGTCGCTCTGGCAAGGGCTGTGGGGGAAACATTTCACCTTTGTCATAAAACTCTAAAAATAAATGCTTGGGATAATTATATACAAAATTAAAATTTCTTTTTTTTTATAGGGTCATTTAGAGGGCAAAGGGGGAGAGGGGGTAGGGCAGAAACAGATACACATAAAACTGTAAAAATAAATGCTTGGGATGATTATACACAAAATAAAAAAATATGTATATATATTTTTAATAGGGTCATTTAGCGGGCAAAGGGGGAGGAGGGGGTAGGGCAGCAACAGGCAGTCATAAAACTCTAAAGATAAATGCTTGGGATGATTATATACAAAATTTAAAAAAAAAAAATTTTTTTTGTAGGGTCATTTTAGGGGACAAAGGAAGAAGGGGGGGGGGGGGACTAGGGCAGAAATCAGCAGTCATAAAACTCTAAAGATAAATGCTTGGGATGATTATATACAAAATTTAAAAAAAAAATTTTTTTTTGGTAGAGTCATTTAGGGGGCAAAGGAAGAGGGCGGTGGGGTTAGGGTAGGGCAGAAATCGGCAGTCATAAAACTCTAAAGATAAATGCTTGGGATGATTATATACAAAATTTAAAAACAAATTTTTTTTTTCGTAGGGTCACTTAGGGGGCTAAGGGGAAGGAGCGGGTAGGGCAGAGTAGTACCAGGTTTCGTCTCAGCTTCGTCATTAAAGCTTAAAAGTGTTATTTTTAAGGAATGTAGGCTTAAGTAAAACAATTTGTTAAATTTTTATGCTATTTTTGCCTATAATAACGCCCACTAAAGTGGGCGGGGTCAAAAGATATTTTTATTTTATTTAATGGCTCCAAGTTTAAGGCGTTGGACCATATTTGACATAAAAATATATCATTTGCTTAACAAAATAACCAAAAAACTTTAAAAATTATGTTGTTTTTTCTGGGTTGGTTTAGTTCTTCTTAGGGGAACTTTTTTTCCTCTTGCCCGATTTAGCCCATCATCGAACTTAACCTGTTCTAAGTTTTAAAATATATTTATGCCAAATTTCAAGAGTCTAGCTCTTTTCGTTTGGACTGTATCGTGATTTCCACAGACGGACGGACGGACGGACGGACGGACATGCTCAGTTGGTCTTAGATTTCATCACTGATCAAGAATATATATACTTTATGGGGTCTGAGATGGATATTTCGATGCGTTACAAACGGAATGACAAAGTGAATATACCCTCCAAATTCTTTTTTGGAGGGTATAAAAACAACGTCAGTTGCCTTTTAATGTATTAAATATATTTCTTTACATATGGAAGGACGAAGTGAATATACCCTACAATTAATTTTTGGAGGTTATCAAATTTTTTTGGAGCGTACGAGTCCTTTTGGAACAATAATTAACAAACTGTGACAAGTGCAAATATTGATTTCATTTGGGGCCACTCTTTAAAATTCCAAACGTGATTTTTTTCCTTATTCCCACGTTACTAGACAAACTAGTCTTCATATATAAAAGATTCAATTTATAGGTAAATAAATAAAATTAGTTGTAGAAGATGTTGCAAACTTAAACCCATAGCAACCTATTAATGATTTTTCTTTTTTGTGTAAAATGCTTTTGTTTATCACAATTTAAAAAACTTTATGTGCAACTTTCAGGCACAAAAACTTTTTTAGTATTCCTTGCTTTTCCTTATTTAAACTAACAACTCATTAGCAAAAAGATTTATGCTCCATACGAAACTTTTTTGCAACTCAATTTATATTTGATGACACCTTTTTAATAAAAAAAGGAAAGAAACAAATACATATTGAAATATTAGGAAACTGCAGGCACCTGTTTAATATGAACCTGTGCACTCAAATACAAAAAAAAACGACGGAGGAAAAAATTATTTTCAAAACTTTCTTTTACACACTCCAGCACACATATTTTTCCGCATGCAACAACGCAAACGTCACATTTATAACTTTGTGATGATCACTAACTGCCGTGTTGCCATAATCAAAATTTCGACGCTTCTTCTTTTTGTTCTTTTCATACTTGTGTGCTTTTAGTCTGTCTGTCGGTCGGTCTATCTATTCATAGAAGTAATAGTAAAAGCAAAAAACGACTTTTAACACTCTCGAACAATACTCCAACTAACCGACCAAAACTTTTTCATGCTCGAGTGCACCAAAACATTTTGGTATATTGCAATAAAGTATAGTATGAGCAAAAAAAATGCAAAAGAAAAATATACAGAAGTTAGAGAGACGAAAATAAGAGCAACTTCCATATTTTATTACACTCGTAAACTTTGTTAACATGCCAGCAGATTCGTTCGTTCGTTCGTTCGTTGCACATACTCGTTGCACTTTCATAATTCAAGTTTAAACAATAAATAGCAACAGTCGATCCTTGTTGGTTGTAGCCAGAGTCAGTTTCAATACTATAGAATAAACTATTTTAAATTTAGGGCCCAAATATTTAAAAGGTTCATATTTTATTTATTAAATTTTATTCAAACGAACTTAATTATTCATAAAAAAGGTTGTCTTAAATTTTGTAAAGAAATCTGACAAAGAAAGAGTTAAAGAACATAAAATATAATATTATAAAAAGTTGCACAAAGTCTGTTCAACAAATAAAAGGGAATTCATTTTCTCTAGAAAATATTTACTTATCAATTTCTATTCAATCCCCATCGAAGCCGGCCCCCTCTAATAAATGGTGGTGCCAACAAAACGTGCGATGTTAATTGTAAACAAAACAAAAATCTTCCAGAGAATTATCTGAAGCAAAATATCGGCCAAATGCTCGCCACGACTTTGGTGGCATGCCATTATCCGATGATTCATATTTCAGTGCCTCTGAGAAATAATTGAGGTTCAATGTCGTTAATGTACCGAATTTTTGACTTATTGACTTACAAAATTTTCTTTTAAATATCCCCAAAAAGAGAAATCCTTGGA
The DNA here is from genome assembly GCA_951800035.1 of Linnaemya tessellans. Classification (NCBI taxonomy): domain Eukaryota; kingdom Metazoa; phylum Arthropoda; class Insecta; order Diptera; family Tachinidae; genus Linnaemya; species Linnaemya tessellans. The sequence continues at coordinate 24,720,602 of OX637533.1, read as the reverse complement.
TATCAAATCACATCAGCGTAACGTTCAATTAGCATCGCACCGCCGTGAGACAATAAGGCCATTGAATTTCTTGCGCAAAAAAGCTATTGTTTCGTTGGCTGCGTGGCATCATCCTTTTGGAATGACATATAGTCCATGTCCTTATCCTCAATTTCTGGCCACAAATAGTCCGTTATCATAGCGAACATCATTCACGATAACTTCTTGGCCGAACTCATTTTCGAAGGTGCACGGCCCGATGACGCTGTCATCCCATAAACCGCACCAAACAGTCACTCTTTGTGGATGCATCGACTTTTCAACAATCACTGGATTTTCATTTGCCCAAATGTGGCAATTCGACTTGTTAACATTCGATCAATTATACTGACCAAAATAATTCATGTAGTGCACGAAATGCATTTTGATTTCAATGCCCATTTTCGTAAAAGGTTTCAACAATCTTAGTGCCTGCTTTTTGTAAAAAGAATAAAAAATTTCCTTTGGGTATTTATATTGAAACAAAAACAAATTTTGAGTTTCTTTATTGTTGCTTCAATATAAATACCCAAACGAAAATTATTTTTAGGCAGTTAACCCTTTAAAATAACTCGATGATCTCAAATATCATAATTTCATGGGACCCATCAGATAGAAAACTCTTGTGCCAGCGCTTTTTCCAATCCTCAAAAAAACAGTCCTCATATCCTACTTTTGTTATGTCCTTGAGCTCGCTCAGCAATTCGCTTTTTATCCGCTCAATCACTGCAAAATATCATCCTTTCATGAACCTTTTTAATCCTGGGAACATTAAAAAGTCGCAGCTGAATACGATGGCTGAGAAATGATTACATTGTTGTCTTTGGCCAAAGAATTTCGAACGAGCAATAACAACTGAGCTTGTAACGAACTTCTCTGACGCCCGTTTCATACCTCGATATGCTGCCGACATTTGCAGTAACTTCTCTAATTGTAATTCGAGGTTCCTCCATACAAATTTTGTCCACTGTCTCAATATATTCAGATGTTATGTGCTGGAGCATCCAGCAAGAGTATCGTCTTTTACATTTTCTCAAAGTTCTGTGAAAAGCTTAACATTTTTCTCACACAGAGTATAATTACGGAATGCCACTGTCAACACTTCAAGTGTTTAGAGCACTTAGGAACATATTTTTCAAAAAAGTAAAACTAAAATGTCTACAATAAATTATATATTTTCTTATATTTCTCTATCTACACTCTAAACCCTCTATCGCTTTCTTTTCACAGTTCCCTCTCAATGCATTGCATTGTTAGGATCTGAGTGCGGATCCTAGTCCTCGTGATTTTATGACATGCCATTGGCAGTACAGTTCCTGGCGAGCGCTTCATTATAGACTTATTGCAGCCGGAATCGAATGAACTGGGCTTGGGGAACATGTGGTCATAAAAAGCCAATAAGGGTGCTGTTGTCTGCAGTAGTAGAACACAAGACTATGAAGCGGAGGGTCCTGAGTTCAACCCCACGCTGAGTCATGGAATATTGTGTTGAGTTCTTCTTATCAGCATAAGTCCACTGATTTGACTTTCGAGGCTTTACCAGTAGTTGAAACTGGTACCACGGGATCCAGTACAAGCCTCGCAGTTTACTGCGGCTGGATATTGGTGAGGTCTCCCTCGGGAGTACACGTGGTGGTTGTGGTCACCAATTTGGTGGAAGATTTGTCAGATAAGGATTGATGTTCAATCCTTGCGGTTGGACTTCGGTCCGGCTGATAGTAACAAAATCTATGTGTTGTTGTGAATCAACAAATAAAAGATCATCTAGATAGGATCGGCACTCGAGCAAGGTGTTAGATCATGGCGCTTACCAAATCATGTTCTAGAAATTGCCACCTGGGCGACCCGAGGTCGCCTTCGTGTGGTTCTTGGGTGCTAAGAGGGGTGCTGGTAACACTCAATTTCACCCGATGTTAAGAGCATCGTCAGGTTAGGCCGCGAGGCAGGAACTGACATAAATCAAAGACATATTTGATCAGCATTAGTGCATGGTTGGGTTAGTTGTTGCCAGCCCGTTTTCAATGATAAAGGGATAGTCACTGGTCACTGAACATTATTGGCAGCGACTGACACCATCACGTATTAAAAGCAGAGTAACACCGGCGAAGTAAAAGGTTGAAATAGGTACAAAAAAGAAAAAAAAAACATCTGTCTGTATTCTCATCTTTCCTAATCTGTCCAATCAATACTATCCCCACGTGTTCAGTTCCGGCGCAGTGCATTGCATATATAGGGGTTATCCCCTGAGTGCTAGTTCAAGATAAAAAAAAAACAGAGTAACAACACCCTCTTTCGTCGCTGCTATGGCAAAAAATTGGCCGGCGAAGTAAAAAGTTCAAAAACAGCTACAAAAAGTTCTTAATCTCCTCATCTTTCTTCATCTGTCCCTTCAATACTATCCCCTCCTTTCTAGTTGCGGCGCAATGATCTGCAATGATCCCTGAGTGCTGGTCCGAGATAAAAAAACAAATATTGATACAAGAAACCAAATGCTTGCTGAAGCTACTGGGGGTTGCAGATTTATGCGAAAAAAACGAACGAAAAAAACGGTCATTAAGGAGAATATTCGACCAGAATACGAATACTTAACGCCGCACGTCTTGCTGAAAGTTATGATAAATGCGATAAAGGTTATTTCAACAGGGACTTCCAAAAATTTGAAACTTGATACGGACCATTTTGTTGAAGCCTTTTTTTTAATTAGACCCATTTTGGGATTATACCAATTCTAAGATCCTAGAGCATCCAACGTAAGCTGAAAAAATTACTTTTTGATGTGGATTTCGGGCTGGCAGGGTCACCCATCCATATTTCCTTAAAGCCCACCAACTTCTTTGGTTTGAATTTAATTATTTAGACCCCCACGACATATGATGGCAACAGGACGGCTCTAGGTGCCACGAAGGTCATGCCATGTTGGATATTCTTCACAATCGATTTTATGGCATAATCATTTCACGTGTAGGTGAACTCGGGTGAGGTTTTCTTAAGTCGCTAGTATGTGCGTATAAGCCACAAACTACAGCGGTCCTTGAGACCAACGTAACCATGCAATCAGTCAAATTCAGTCTGATTTATTCATGGAAAAATAGACATTTCACATGCACTACTCGCATAGAAGTCTCTTCAGCGTTGAGGACATTTAAACGATTCTATATTCCACATATAATAGTAAACGAATAAATATATTGATATAAATATATTGATTAACCAAGCGCCAGTGTATAGTACATGTCTTACCCGGGAACAACGCTCGCACGGTTGCGTGCGATAGGATCCCTATTAAATATGTACGATCACAATGCACCACCATAATATCGGAAGGTATGGAGTGGGAGGGTGCAGGTATAATGAACCCCATAATTAACCTATACACGGACGGTTCGAGGATTGGTGACCGATCGGGTGGAGGTTTCTGTGACATGGGTCGTAACTTTCGTAAATACTGCCGCTTGCCGGATCATAGCACAGTATTTCAGAGTGAGATCGTGGCTATTGCGGAAGGGATAAAATGGTTGAAGGAAATCGCTAACAGACTACCGGTTCGTATATTCACCGATAGTAGGAAGGTCATCGAGGCCCTGAGAAATCATGTGGTTCAATCTCGGTGTGTACTACAATGCAAGAATGAGATTAACTCATACACGCACTGAAATAATATAGATACCAGGACATCAGGGGATACCTGGAAATATTGAGGCAGATAGGCTAGCAAAGATGGGAGCATTAATGGCGAACATCACGCTAGACAGTCCGAAGCCATTTCAGATTTTTAAGAACGAACTACGGCGGGGGGCTATAGAATTGCATACAAGAGACTGGCAGCACTCTACCGTAGGTAGGGTGACTAGAATTCTATGGGGCGACCCAGATGGTAATAGGACGAAGGAGATCCTAGCGTTGAGTAGGCCATCACTACGGAGATTGGTTTATTTGATAACAGGACATACAGAGTTAAGGAATCACCTGGCAAGAATGGGTATCGTTAGCGATATAACATGCAGGGCCTGTCAGGAAGAGGACGAAACACTGGAGCACTACTTGTGCTATTGTCCAGCTTTTAGCCAAGACAGAAGGCAAACATTTAATCAGGAGATTATACAGGAGATGGAATTTCTTAGGGGCTCTAATTGGAGGAACTTAAGGAGATACATCGAAGAAACTGGGTTCTTGGCGTAATCGAATTTGAAGGTGTCCATGATAACGGTGGAGGTACCCTACAGTACAATGGGGACTCCTTATTATAGAGCGCACAACAGGCCCATGAGGCCTAGGTGTAATCCGAAATGGATTGGGATGGCTTATGCCCCTCTCTTCAACCTAACCTAACCTAACCTAAGTATATTGATGATTTATAACACTTTGTTTTATTCAAATATAAAAATAAGAAGCGTATAATAAGAGGACCGTCGCAACAGTTTTCCCTGTACAACATTTCTGTACGTGCGAGTATTAAAAGAATATTATTTAGGGGTCTCTATCGAACAGAGAACATACATTATCCAGCGATTCATTGTCGAGTTTTAGTAATAGAAATCTTATCTGGACCTTTAATATGTTTTCTTTTAAGTGAAAAACGGTGATATACCTCAAGAGGCTGACACACTTTTGCACCCTTTGTTTCACAATTTCCACGATTTTCTGCAAAATTGTTAAAGACTCCAATTTGGATCTTAGGATTAAATAAATAAATATTATAATATTGCTCCAAATTTATTTCAGACTTTTTTTTTTGTTAAATTTTGCAACATTCTGCCTTTTTTATTAGAAGCAAATACATTTTATTACCCCACAACAAGCACTTCCTTGTCCAACCAGTGACATCTGTTGTATATATCGTTTGCTACACTAGTTAAATTCTATCCCCTATTTGTATTTGTATCTTCTATTATATTTTCTTAATACTTGTATTGTTTCAGCTCTTTCTCAAGATTTGCAGTTATGTTCTTTTCTCGTTAAAGACTTTTTTCAGTTTTATTTACATTTTGGAAATTTTTCTTTCATTCCTGTTATACTTATATTTCCAAACTCTTTAGAGTGAAAAAAGTGAAATAAAATGTTTGTATAAATTCCTGTGAACAAAGGATGTATAGAAACATGACCAAACAGCAAGCAACACTTGAGAGCAGAGGAAGAACGAAGGAAAGAAAGAAAAAAAAGCAACAACATCATCTAACTTTGTGTTCTGCTCCGCCTGCTCAGCTTTAACTTGTTAAGTGAAACAAAAAGTTTTCATAGTTATCGTCTTTATTGTTATTATTGCAGTTGCTGGCTGTTGTGTGTGTGTGTCTGTGTGTTCAAAGCGAATGAATATTTGCATTATGGGCTTAAGCACAAATAAACCCAAAACAAACCCTGCACAAACTCACTTGTCAGCCCCTTTGAAAAACAAAGCCAAACTGCAGCATTTCCATCAGCCTTTTCTTAACAACAACAACAAAAAACAATAAAAAGAACTTGTAGTTGTTGTTTTTTTGGTAGTTGCATGAAATGATTCTGTAATTGTTGCAATTCAAAAGTCAAATTTGTATTGAAAATTTACTGTTATAGAATACGAAAAGGGTTTTAATAAAAATATGATACGAGTCTGTGTGAGTTTCAGATACGCATGAAAATGATGAGGCAATTTTTTATACCCAATTTGTCATTACGTTTGTAACGCAGCGGAATATCCATCTGAGACCCCATAAAGTATAAATATTCTTGATCAGTGATGAAACCTAAGACGATCTTTCCATGCCCATCCGTCCGTTCATCCGTCTGTGGGAATCACAATTCAGTCCAAACGAAAACAGCTACACCGTTGAAACTTGGTATAAGTATATCTTGAAGGATAGCACAGCTCGAGTTCATAAATCGAGCCAGAAGGAAAAAAGTTCCCCTAAGAAAGACTAAATCAACCTCTAAAAAACAACATAATCTTTAAAGTTTTTTTTTGCAATTTTGTTAAATGATATATTTTTATGTCAAAGATCCAACGCCTCATATTATCAAGATCATAAAAATTAATTATTGGATATAATAACGCCCTTCAGTGGGCGTTATTATATGCAAAAATAATGTAAAAATTTTGCAAATTGTATTATTTAAGCCTACATACCTTGAAAATAACATTTTTAAACTTTATTGGCGAAGTTGAGACGTAACCTGATCCTCCTGTGCCCTACCGCATTCCTCCCGCTTTGCCACCCAAATGACCCTTTCAAAAAAAAAAAATTTACATTTAATTGCATTTATTTTTACTTTTTCATGGCAAAGGTGGAATGTCTCGGCCGCGGCCCTTGCCAGACCATCCCCTACAAAATAAAGTTTTAATACCCTCCAAACGAATCGGACCCCATAAAGTTATATAAAGTTATATATTATTATTATTATTTTTTTTTAATCAGGACCGGCACTCAGGGGATGGCCCCTACTCATGCGTACATTGTGCTGGAAGTAGGAAAATTGGTTGTGGGAAGGAGGATAAAGGGAGTAGTGTCTATGAACATTAGATTTGAATTTCCTCATGCTATATACGGCAGGAAAGACTTCCGCAGGGATTTTATTCCACATTATTGATCAGTGATGAAGTCTAAGACGATTTGGCAATGCCCATACGTTGATTTGTGGAAAAGATGAGATAGTCTATTTTTGAACCCGCCCCTTTTAGTAGGCGTTGACGTACGATATTATATGCAAAAATAGTGTAAATATTGATCAAACGGTATTCCTTAAGCCTTCATTCTTTACAAATTAAATTTATAAGTTTTAACGACGAAGGCAACATGTTCTCTAATCTCCCCATTTAACCCGCTGAATGACCTTATTAAAAAAATTGTTAATTTTTGAAAAAAAAAATCTGAAATTGGGCACAGAAATGTCTTAAAGGAACTGTGATCCAGCAGGTTAAAAATTTTTAAATTATCTCAGTCCCTTTTTTTACGTTGATATAAAATATTAATACATAAGTTCTTATGCTGACTGAAAGTTTGTCTCAGTCATGCTCCTCTCAACACATGGGAAACGATCGTATTAAAATAATTTTTTTTTGTTTACTTCAGCCAAATACCATAAAAAATTTAAATTATAATAAGAATAAAAATTTAGTTTTTATTTACTAAATATTTGGAGGGTATTTAAGATTCGACCTGGTCGAATATAAAATTTTTCTGTTATATTTTAAATAGTTTAATATTTATTGTACCGTATTTGCGGTTGCAGTCTGTTCGAATAGATTAGCTATCTTCTCTTTGTCGATGAAACACAATTAATAAATATAAATCTAAATTCAAGCTAAAAGCACCAACCGATTAGTGGTGGAAAAATACGTTAGAATTACACACTTTGCTAAATATGGCTTTCCATAGCAACTAGAGTCGCTAAAATTTATTACCCGATTAGATAATTATTTATTTTTAATTGCGCACGTTTAAAAATCCTTTTTCTCGACGTTTTGCGGTCTTCGGCTGTTTTGCAATTTTTTCGATGACTTCTATATGCCTGCGTCCATGTATTGACTGAAAGCTTGTACTCATGTCTACTCAAAAAATTAATCATTCAATTTTGTTTTTGAATAAAATTTTTATTAAATAAATTTTTTTTTTTTTTAATAATAGAACTATTTGTTTGAGGCTTTACAATTTGTTCTTTTAAATGGAAAAAAATATATGTATATCCCAAAAGAGACGGCCGCCATTGTTGATACTCATATGCGAACGTTTTATAGTATTTTCCATGTCTTTCCTATCGAATATTCTCCTTAAGGACTGCGATTGCAGGGAATTTTTTAAAAAAGATTTTGCTTATTGATGTTAAAACTTAAGTGGAATAACGCTCCTCGTAGACCACAATTATATTCATGATGATTTTTTTAATTCTAATGCAGATATGCCAAAAATAGTGATCGAAGCAAAAATATAAAAATAAACAATATAAAGATTTCAAAGGATTTTAATGTAATTTTTCCGAGATCTCAAATCGTGACGCACGCTACAGAAATACATATGCAAGATATTTTTTACTTTTTATTCTATAATTTTCTTTTTTTTCTTTTTCGTAGACCATTTGCTACCGCCATCTCCTTCTAAAAGCGAAAATTTTATAAAAAACAAGTAAAAGCGCTATATTCGGCTGTGCCGAATCTTATATACCCTTCACAGATGTAATTCTTCTTTCTTTCTTTCTTGCCAAAACAGAAAGTAGGTTTAATTAAAATATCAAAATAATGTTATCGGTTACTTTTATCTTTAAGAAAACGTTTAAATTTTTCGGCTAGGAAGCTAAATTTTTGGCTTCTCTTATATCTAATACCTATGAACGTCTTTCGAAAATATTATATATATTTAATTTACAAACAAAACAAAAAATCCGTTTCATGTACCCCAAAAAGTTCTAATTGTCCAACCGTAGAATCGTCTTTGGTTTTTAATGTTGTTGGTTTTTAATACCAGATTACTTCTTTCTGATAAATAAAGTATGTATAATTCATCATAAAAATCAAAAATAACAAATAAAATGGCTGATTTTATGAATCAGAAAATGTCAACTTCCTAACCCTGGAACCGAATTCTTAATTTTTTAATACTAATCTAATTTTTTCTGATATATAAAATAGCTTTAATTCACTAAAAACACAAAATTTTTAATTTATGTATGTACTATTATGTACGAAAAGTATTTCGATTTTCCAACTCTGGAAGCGAATTTTTATTTTTTTACCAATGCAATTCTTAGTGAGGCGTAACATAGCTTTAGTTGACAAAAAAAATACTATTTTTAAACTTTTTGGTCACCTTCACGTACCATAAAATATATCATATGTCCAAACCTGGAGTCGAAATTTTGATTTTTAAGATTTTAATACCAAATTTGTTCTTCCTGAATTATAAAACAGCTCTAATTAGCAAAAAAACAACGTCAATTGCCTTTTTGGTTACATTTATGTTTAAAAAAATTTCAATTTCCTAACCCTGGAAGCGAAATTTAAATTTTTTAAAATTTTCTTTATCAATGCAAATCTTCATGAGGTATAAAGTAGTTTTGTTTAAGAAAAAGTCGAATTTTGCAACCATTTTGGTTATTACATGTACTACAAAATATTGCATGTACCAAAAAAAATTTAATTTTTCTAACCCTGGAAACGAAATTTAAATTTTTTTTGTTTATTTTTTTTATCAGTGCAATGCTTCTTGAAGTATAAAGTAGTTTTATTTACAAAAAATTGCAAATTTTTTACCATTTTGGTAACTTTCATGTACCATAAAATATTGCACTTGTCCATCCCTGGATTCGAAATTTTATTTTTTATTTTTGAATTTTTGATACCAATTTTGTTCTTCCTAAATTATACGACTGTTTTAGTTGGCAAAAAACAAAAAACAACAACATCGATTGCCTGTTTGATTACTTGCATGTATAAAAAAAATTCAATTTCCCACCCCTGGAAGCAAAATTTGAATCTAAAATTTTCTTTTCTTTTTGCCAATGCAAATCTTCATGACGTATAAAGAGGTTTTGTTAAAGAAAAACTTAACATTTTTAACAATTTTAGTTACTACATGTACTACAAAATACGGAATGGGCCGAAAAAAAAAATTTTTATTTCCCATCCCTGAACATTTTTTTTTATATTTTTAGTTTTTAATACACCATTGAGACTTCCCAAAGCACGAAATAGGTTTAGTTTGCAAACATTAAAAAAAAAAAATTATTTTTGGTATAAATTTAGCGTCGAGAAATAGGTGCAAGCTTCCCAGCTCTGGAACCATAGTTCGGATCTATCTGAATTTTAACACCACTCTATGTAAGTTCATTTCCAATCCAACGGTTCAAGAATGAAGTCTCTATCTCTTCTGGGGGCTTGGCTAGACCTGTTTCATTACTTTCACTTATAAAAACAATGCAATTTCCCAACCCTGGAAGTAAAATTTGAATTTAAAAACAAAAATTTTTTTTTGCCAATGCAAATCTTCATGACGTATAAAGTGGTTTTGTTAAAGAAAAATTTAAAATTTTTAACAATTTTAGATACTACATGTACTACAAAATACGGAATAAGCCGAAAAAAAATTTGTTTATTTCCCATCCCTGGAAAAAATTTTTTATTTTTTTAGTTTTTAATAGACCATTGAGGCTCCCTAAAGCACGAAATAGGTTTAATTTACAAACATTAAAAAAAATAATTGATTTTTGGTAAAAATTTTGCGTCGAGAAATAGGTGTAAGCTTCCCAGCTCTGGAACCATACTTCGGATCTTTCTGAATTTCAATAGCAGCCTGTTTAAGTTCATTTCCAATCCAACGGTCCAAGAACGAAGTCTCTAGCTCTTCTGGGAGCTTGGGAAAACCGATTTCACGTACAGACGGACGGACAGACGGACAGACGGACAGACGGACATCGCTCAATCGTCATCGCTATTCATAAGGATCCAGAATATATATACTTTATGGGGTCCCATGTGCATATCGAAGAAATTACACACGGAATGACAAACCTATATATACCCTTCCACTTTTTTGTGAAGGGTATAAAAAGCAAATTCTTATAATATATTTATATCATTTTCCAAAACACAAAACTAACAGTGACCTTATCACTTTTTTGCGTACTAGAATTTAACGTACGAATTGTTATGGCTTTAGCTGTCAGAGATATAAGCAAATTTGTTTGTAAAACAATATTGGATATTGCATATTTTTGTTTTCCATTTTCTTAACGATAAAATATCTTTATGATACGCATTAAAAGAAAACTAAAGTTTTTTATGGCAAAAAAAAATAATAATAATAAATAAATAAATTAAAGACCTACTTTCTGGTCTTATCAAAAGAATTTGCCCACTTAAGTATTAAATTAACCAACTTATTTTTAAAGCTTAACAACAAAATGTTAATAACTTTCTTTATTTAACAGCTGGTCCTTCTCGAAAACAAAAAACCAATTACGGCCTTCTTTTTATTTACTTTTCTTTCTGCATTCTGTACACAAACTCTTGCCACGAAACTTAAAATGCGCGTACTCGAAAACACTTGATGAACTCAACCGCAGTAAAACTTGAAATTTTTTGGGTTCCAATAAATTGTTCGAGTTGTTGCCTTTTTCTTATAAGTGGTCATTGGTTTTTTTTTTTTTGAGGAAAAATAAAAAGTGCACAAGTATATAACAACTTAAGCCACGAAGCCCACAACTACTGGACTGTAAGAAGCATGCAGTGCACAGAAAAAGGTGATTGTAGAAGAAACATTTTGAAACTTTTTTACAAAAAATAAAAACTTTGCATGCGTTTATTTATTATATTTCATTGCACAAAAATATCCAATTGGAGGCAGTGCAACACAAAATTAAAGTGTAAGGGCACCATAATTATTGAAAGTATTTTTGTTTTAAATTTAAGTGGCCCAAGTTTTCAAGTGTGGGAGAGAAGAAAAAGAATTATAAAAGACATAAATCAAATAAAATTAATTTTTTTTTCTATAAGAGCCGCGTAATAATAATATTTCAAGGGAAACAAAAAGTTTGTAAATGAACTTGGTTTTCCGAAGCCCCCAGAAAAGCTGCAGACTCTGTCTTAAATTGATATATTGGAAATAGTCTTAAATAGATTGCTATAAAAAATCAGCAACAAGGATATGGTTAAAAAATGTTATATTATTTTAGTTTATTTATTTATTTAGTTTCTTTTTCTTTTTTGTTTATTAATTAAACCTATTTCATACCTATTAAATTGATACTAAAAGCCAAACAAAATTAAAACAAGTAAAAGAGCTATATTTAGCTGTGTCGAATCTTAAATACCCTTCACAGGTGTCATTCTTTTCGTTTAAATTTCTCGGCTAAATATGTTTAATTTATAAACAAAAAGAAAAAATCTGTTTCATGTACCCCAAAAAGTTCTAATTGTCCAACCATAGAATCTTCTGTTAAATTTTTTTGGTTTTTAATACCAATCTATTTCTTCCTGATATACAAAGTAGGTATAATTCATCATAAAAATCAAAAATAACAAATAATATGGGTACTTTTATGAATCAGAAAATGTCGATATTCCAACCCTGAAATTGGATTTTTAATTTTTTTGGTTTTTAATACCAATTTAACTCTTCGCGAAGTATAAAAAAGATTTCATCCACAAAAAACCAAAATTAGGAACTTATATGGCTACTTTTATGTTCCCAAAAATTGCGATGTTCTAACCCTGGAGCCGAATTTTTAGTTTTTAAAGTTTTTAATACCAATTTAGTTCTTAGCGAAGTATAAAATATGTTCAATTTACTGAAAAAAACCAATATTTGGAATTTGTGTGGGTACCAAATGTATGTACCAAAAATTTCGATTTTCCAACCCTGGAACCAAATTTTTAATTTTTTGATACTAATTAAATTTTTTCTGAAATATCAAATAAGTTTAATTCACTAAAAACACAAAATTTGGAAGTTATGTATGTATATTTATGTACCAAAAATATTTCGATTTTCCAACTCTGGAAGCGAATTTTTATTTTTTTCCAATGCAATTATTTAATGAGGTGTAACACAGTTTTACTTGACAAAAAATTAAAATTTTTAAACTTTTTGCCTACTTTCATGTACCATAAAATATTTCATTTGTTCAACCGTGGAGTCGAAATTTTGATTTTTTAAGATTTTGATACCAATTTTGTTCTTCCTGAATTATAAAACAGTTTTAATTAGCAAAAATAACAACGCCAATTGACTTTTTGGTTACTTTTATGCAGAAAAAATATTTCAATTTCCCAACTCTGCAAACGAATTTTTAATTTGTTTTACCAATGCAACTCTGAATGAGGCATGAAATAGTTTTACTTACGAAAAACTTAATATTTGTAACCATTTTGGTCACTTTCATGTACTACAAAATATTGCAATTATCTAACTCTGGAATCTAAATTTTGTTTTTTTTAGTTTTTGATACCAATTTTGTTTTTCCTGAACTAAAAAATAGTTTTAATTAGTAAAAAACCGACGTTAGTTGCCTTTTTGGTTACTTTTATGCATTAAAAACATTTCAATTTCCCAGCCCTGGAAGCGAAATTTTAATTTTTTTATCAATGCTAGTCTTCGTTCGGCATAAAGTCGTTTTATTTAAGAAAAACTTAAAATTTGCAACCATTATGGTCACTTTCATGTACCAAAGAAACTTTAAACTTCCCAACCCTGGAATTGAAATTTAAATTTTATTTTGATTTTTTTTACTAATGAAACTCTTCATGAGGTATAAAGTAATGTCATTTAAGAAAAATTTACAATTTTGAACCATTTTGGTCACCTTCATGAACTATAAAATATTGCACTTGTCCAACTCTGGATTCCAAATTTTGATTTTTTTCATTTGTAATTTTTGATACCAATTTTGTTCTTCCTAAAATATAAAGTAGTTTTAGTTGTCAAAAAAACGTTAATTGCCTTTTTTGGTTACTTTTATGTATAAAAAATAAATTTCAATTTCCCAGTCCTGGAAGCGAAATTTTAATTTTTTAAATTTTTTTATCAATGCAAATCTACATGAGGTATAAAGTAGTTTTGTTTTAGAAAAACTCAAATTTTGCAACCATTTTGGATATTACATGTACTACAAAGTATTGCATGTACCAAAAAAAACTTTCATTTTCCCAACCCTGGAAACGAAATTTTAATTTTTTTTGGCCAACGCAAATCTTCAATACGTATAAAGAGGTTTTGTTAAAGAAAAACTTAAAATTTTTTACAATTTTAGTTACTACATGTACTACAAAATACGGAATGGGCCAAAAACTAATTTTTAACTTTCCATACCTGGAAAAAAATTTTTATATTTTTTTAGTTTTTAATAGACCATTGAGGCTTCCCAAAGCAAAAAATAGATTTAATTTACAAAAATTAAAAAAAGTAATTGATATTTGGTATAAATTTTGCGTCGAGAAATAGGTGTACGCTTCCCAGCTCTGGAATCATACGTCGGATCTTTCTGAATTTCAATATCACTCTATTTAAGTTCATTCAATCCAACGGTCCAAGAACGAAGTCTCTGCTCTTCTGGGGGCTTGGGAAAACCGATTTCACGTACAGACGGACGGACAGACGGATAGACGGACATCGCTCAATCGTCATCGCTATTCATAAGGATCCAGAATATATATACTTTATGGGGTCCCATGTGAATATCGAAGAAATTACACACGGAATGACAAACCTATATATACCCTTTCACTTTTTTTTGAAAGGTATAATAAATTTGGCAAAATTCAAAGTCGTTTTTGTTTTATATTATTTTTAAATTTAAATTTTTGTATGGCCCAATGTATGGGTCAATAAGTTCGTAACTTTTTGAATGAAACACAGGTTATTACAATATATAAAAATTTATTTTATTTTTCAACACCGTCTCCTTTAAGTTCTATACACTTAGTCCAACGTTTATCGCGCTTCGAAAAATACGATTTGTTTGTGAGATGTTTTCGTCTTTAGAGCCCAATTTCTTCCCTCCGAGCCATCTTTTTATGTTTGGGAACAAGACAAAATCACTCGAGACTAAATCTGGAGAATAGAGCACAAAAACCGGCTAAAACCATAATGTGAATTTATTAAATTTTTTCGCATGTAGAGACTTTAACTGGGCGCCCACAACCTTCGACATTTTCCGTGCTTTTACGGCCTCATCGAAATTCCATGAAGCACTTCTTTACCATGGAAATGGATGGTGTAGAGTACCCATTACATTCATAATTCTTAACCTTGGTTTGAGCGATTTTTTTTTCGTAAATAATAATCGTTAAAAAGGACACGAAATTCTGTTTTTTCCATTTTCTTCTCAAACGCGGGGTAGTCTGCTATCAAATGCTGCCAAATACAAACTAAAGGAAGTAGCTTGTTTAAATTTTGACAGGAAGCAACTGACAGTTGCCTGTCGGCGGGATCAGTTTCACCATATCAAAATTCAAAATTCAAAAAGTCGCGGACTTATTGACTCGCCCTCTTATAAAACATATTTAATGTTTTTAAAAGAAATTCATTGATATTAGAAATCAGAGAAGGCAAAAAAGTAGCTCCAGAGCTGGAAAATTTAAACGTCTTTGGTATATTAAAGTAACTAAATAAAAGTGTTCACTTTTTAAGTATTTTGATCGAACATTTTTACTGCCATATTAAGTTCAATAAATTTAATTGATGGACTAATTTTCCGAAAATTTGCTTTAAATTCAGAAAGACGTGATAAATATTCCAAGACACGAAGAAAAGTCAATACAAGCAAAAATGCATATGAGTACTGAAGATGATGGTGTAGCGGCCTTCGAAAAGAGGTGTTCTGATCTTCTGTGCAAGGTGGACAATTAAAACTGATGTAGACTTTCCCTTGTGTTTTGATTTATGTATTAGAATTTAAACCATATTTACGAGCAATTAGGTTGAATTTTTTAGTTCCTAGAGTTCTAAAAACAGCCTCAAAATATTTAGTACATAAATTAAACATTTTGAACCTTCTGGATGAGATTTCCTTTAAGATATTTCTGTGCCCAATTTTAAAACTATTTAGACAGGGTCATTCCGGGAAAGGCGGTGGGAGATATATCTCACCTTTGTCTTAAAAACTTAAAAAATAAACTTCTGGGATAATTAAGTATAGAAAAGAATTTTTTATAGTGTCTAAACTGGATAAAGGGGTTGGATAGGGGAAGATCAGGGAACATCTTACTTTTATCATTAAAGCTTCAAAATTTTATTTTTGAAAATGACGTTATATTTTAGTGGTTGGTTTAGTTATTCTTAGGGGAATTTTCTTCCCTCTGGCCCGATTCAGTCCACTTAATAAACTGACCTTTGCTATGCCCTAAAATTTATACTTATATACCTTTTAAGGCTCTGGCTCTTTTCGTTTCGACTGTATCGTGTTTTCCACAGACGGAAAGACAGGGACGAGATCGTCTTGGACTTTATCACTGATCAAGACTTGCTACTTTACACAGGGAATGACAAAGTGAATATACCCTTCAATTCCTTTTTGGAGGGTATAAAAATTTCATTTCCCACGAAAAATCAAAATTGCAGAGAGTCTTAAACGAAGTTTAAAGTTAATCCTTATCTCAAAAACACGGCCTCAGCCCATCAATCTTAATTTAATATGGCAATAAAAATTTCAATACAAAACACTTACACAAGCGTTTTAAAGATCTGGTGCCACAAAGGGTTAAGACATAATTAAAAAACCAAGCAAAGAGGCTATTGATAATATTGCCAATCATTGTCGGATAAAACAGAGCGGAGTATCAATGTTTGGAGTAGAAATATCGCTATTAAATTTACCTTTACTTAAATTAAATTTACCTTAAAATATATTTAAATAGCTAGAAGTTTATGTTTTTAAACTCAACAATATGTCGAAGAGAAAATATTTAAAATTTTTTTTTTATATATTCCAAACTTTGTCAGCATAAATTTCTTGAATATACATAAATAACTAAATGTATGTTTTAGTAATTGATAAGCCCGGCTCATGCCACCAGTCATTTCCCATTTTAAATATCAAGAAAAAACAAAACAAAACAGAACAGAACAGGACACTTTTAGAAACAGAAAAAAAGAAGAAAAAACTTTTTTTTCAAGTTTCTAAAACATACAGTCGTTTGTAAAATGTTCGTTCGTTTATGCCATATTTGGTGCGCTTCTGTCCAGGCTGGTGTGCAAATTACTAAAGTTGTGTAGAACAGAGTGAACAAAACGGAAAGAAAAAACTAAAAGCAAAAACTTTTGTAACTTTAAACTTTTCATAATGCTGAATACAGTGAAAATGTTAATGCAAAATTAAATTCTGATGATGTTCATGCTCTTTTATTTTTTCTATAGATGCTCATATTCCTTTTTGAGCACTTAACGATATTCTGATGCACACGCACACACACACACATACATAAACCGATTTTTATTACATTCCCATTCATTTTCGTTCCCTCTTTTTTCCATTTTAATGCTGCCGACTTTCCTTTTTTCCCCCTCTTAAATTGGTAATTAAAACATGTGTAATTAATGAGCACTTTTTTCCAAAGTCATAATTTAAATTACGAAACTTTTTCTGCTCTCTATTTTCATTTTCTTTTTTAGTAACTCGCATTCATTGTTCAACATTAATTTATAAATTTATTATAAATTAAATCTGTTCTTTATGAAGACAGTAAAAGAGAGGAAGAGAGAGAGAGAGAGAGGGACTGATAGATAGTGAGTGGTGGAATTGGTTGGGTATTTACCAGCAAACTGCGTGGTAAACATTAAATGAAAAGAGACTGACTGCCGTTGTTGATTAATCATTTAATGCAAAAATAACACTACGAGTGCATAAGAAAATATGATGATGATGGCAGTGGAAAAGTTGGTCAACATAAATATGAAGTAGATATTTACAAATTAATGCGATTTTTAATGTTCATTTAAAAGCAACTAGTTGTTTAATAGTCAAGCTTTGAAAGATGACTTTGAAGGTTTCATTATGTTTAAGTGACAGCTTGTTAGCACTTTAATAAATATAATGGAAGAAGAAGAAAAATGCAAAATAAACTCTAACTCAGTGAAATAGGGAAGTGTAATGGTTTTCATGCAAATTTAATAGTTTATTATATAAATAAATTTTATATCTATAAATATAATTAATAGCTTAAGTTCTAAACACTTTTAACATAAAAATGTCTCTTAAGGCAAATGTAATAACCCTTGTTGTGTGATATTGTTCTGGTATTTCGTACTTGTAGCGGAAGCCAAGCTGATGATTTGGTATATTTTGCATATTTAGAATTGACAACAGACCTTTTAGGAACAGTTGACAGATTATTTTATATATATTTTGACGCAACTGTAACATATCAAAAAAGTACTTATTTAAAAAAGATGTGTGGTGTCATGGGACACAGGATAGGAACGAAGTTCCTTATTATAAAAATATTAATTTTAAATTCTATTCAAGGTATAAAGAAAATAATTATTCGGGTATTCAGTCGACTATGCTTTACCGGAAATAATCAAAACCCAATTTTTTCCAGTTATCCGATATTTTCCTAAAACGTAGTTCGGATTATTGAAATTTGTTACAGTTAAGCGTACTGCTTAAAATCATTAAAACAATAGTTCTTATATCAAATGTCTAAACACTGGCATTGACAATATAATAAAAAATATACAATAAAGTATGTAAGTGCGAAAAGGACAAATACATTTTGCCATTTAATTTTTTAACGGACAAAACATGCACAATTTTTTCAGCCCTAAGTTATGCAATCGATTCGATGGCATTATTTATTTTTTCACTAAAGCGAAGTAAATTTCATACAAAACGTAGTCGTGGGCTTGCTTTTGGTTTTCAGTAATATGATATTTTCAATAAAGCTATGTTTCGCTAAAGCGAAGTGAACAAGATTAGCTGCGTTTAAAATCAGTGCGGGGATTTGTATCGCTTTCAGTAATCCGATTTTTTACAATAAAGCGTGTTGTGCTAAAGCGGATTCGACTTTACATTTTTTATTATGATTTGTTTATTCGCCGACCAACGAAAATACAGAATCAATTTTGTTCCCAAACAAAATTGAATTCTGTCACGGCGCGGCTGCGTACAATTAATATATGTTTGTATGAAATCGTATTACTCATACGTCTCAACCATTGATTTAGAAACAAAAAATCTTACGTTACGGTCGTGTTTTCCCGGTTAGGGTACCCCTCCACATCGTTCCAAAAACCAATTTTTTGATAAGTATGTACTTAAATTTTTTTAAAAAAATTTAAAATTTAAAAAAGTCCTTTTTAATAAAGCACCTTTTTGAAAAAGTAACATTTCTGAAAAGTACCTTTTTTCATAAAAATTTTTTAAGTACATTACTCAAATAGTAGTTTTCAAAAAAGTAACTTCCTTGAAGAGCACCTTTTAAAGCAGCTTTTTATAAGAGTACTTTTTTCATAAAGTGCTAATCTAAAAATTATCAGCAGTATTCACAAAAAATAAAGTAGACTTGATCAATACTTTAAAATAAATTTTCTATGAAATTTTTACTTTAAAGCACACTTGAAGTACACATTAATTTTTGTGAATACAGCATTATATCTTTCATAAAGTACCTTAAATACAATATTTGAAAATATGTATGTTACTTCTAAAAATTTTGTGTTCAAAATTTACAAATATATTCCAAAAATTGCTGTTCCCGAAAACCGTTTTTATTTTTTATAAAATAAATTTTTTTTCAATAAGTGATTTTTCCGAAAAGTTTTTTCTCAGAAGATACCAGAATCATCTTCTTCATCACCTTTAATATCAATATTCGTTTTTCGAAAGTAGTTTCTGCAAAACGTGTGTTTTTAGAGTACTTTTTTACAAAAAGTACTTAGTTCAAAATGAACTTTTCTAAAAACATATTCTAAAATAAGTATTCTTCTGTTAAAGTACCTTTAAAAAATTATATATCAAGTACTTTTTCAAAAAAGCATCTATTTCACAAAATCTCCCTTCAAAAAAAAGTCTGTTTCCAATAAACAATATAAAAAAAAAATTTTGTGTTGGAAAAAAAAAGTATTTTTTCGAACAGAACCTTTAGCGAAAAGTACTTCTTCGAAAGCTGCCAAGTTACTTTAAGTTTTTAGCACCATTTTTTGTATATATCCATCTTGGTACCTTTTTTATCCTCTTCAAAAAACCAAACACTTTATTTTCTATTTTACCGTTCGCGGACACACGAAATTTAGAAAATGTTAGCAGAATGGCACATGCATTTATTTAGCCGACGTGATATTTTTCTCCCACACACGAAAATTTCCGTTATAGTTAATCAAAAACAATCGAATTGGGGCACTAACTTGAATTTGAATGCTTCTGTAGTGCCACACAATATGCTACTACATGTGAAACCAATGTATTTGACGACGCCTATATCCGACGTGTTTATATATGATTATTTTTCTATGTCGGCGTGTCCAATTTAAGCCATTCGTAGTGTCGACTTATGCCGTGTCCGCGAAAGGTTTGTGAATATGTACTTTATCATTAACAAAAACTTATTGTAAACCGGTACGATTTTACTTCATATAATTAGAAATTTTCAAAAACGTATTCGATATTCCTTTCAGAAGAATAAAACAGGCCAAAATCCATTATGATATATTCAATAGCTTAGAAGATTTATAAAGTACAAAAAATGGTACCAAAGCTCAGTTGTATTTTTTTCTTAATTCCTAGAAGTACAATACGGAATCCGTATTTTTTTCTGGAACCTTGAGCCTTTTTACCGTAATTTGTGCGGTATAAGGAGAAAGATCTCCTTTGCTCTTTTTTAACATATTCTAATTTTCAAAAGTAACTTTACAGTGAAACTATCCATAGGAATTTTCTGAGATGTAAAGAGAAAAGTATTACTCTCTTTTCCCATTTTACCCTCTTGAAAATTTTACAAAATCATCTTAGCGGATCTAAGGAAAATACACATCGGAATTTTCTGAAATGCGAAGAGAAAGCTATTACCCTTTTGCCTTTTTTTACCCTTTTCTCATTAAAATTTCCAAAAATCGTTTCTTAGCGGAGCTATACATCGGATAATATATAATGGATCGTATTAGAGCTAAGGGAGTAAATCCAAAGACTAAAGAATGTTCTTGTGCTTGAGGGTGCTGTTGACTGAAGTAGTAGAACACGAGACTATGAAGCGGGGGGTCCTGAGTTCAACCCCGCGCTGAGTCATGCAATATTGTGTTGAATTCTTCTGATCAGCATTAGTGCGTGGTTGTGTTAGTTGTTGCCAGCCAGCTTCAATGATGAAGGCATAGCACTGGCCACTGAACATAATTGGCAGCGACTGACACTATCATGTACTAATAAGCAGAGTAACAACAGCACCCTCCTTCGTAGGTCCTACAGCAAAAATTAGCCGGCGAAGTAAAAACGTTGAAATAGCTACAAAAATTTCTATCCCCTGATCCTTCTTTATCTATCAAGTTCCGGCGCAATGCACTGCATATGTAGGGGTCACCCCCTGAGTGCTGGTCCGAGATAAAAAAAATTAGCTACACTTTGCAATTTTTCAGAACTCTTACATACAAGAAAATTACTTATATAGATCGATCTATTTTTTCTACTATCACTGCTACACGATCACTTGAAAGCCACATTTTTTTTTTATTAGTGTCATCTGTTGTACAGTTATTAGTCTTCCAGCATTTTCCCACCTAGAAAAGTGGTTAAGAAAGTTATTCCACTAGTATTTTTTTCTGATAATGAAGTTCAAGACATTTAAGTTGAAGTTTGATATTCAAAACCTTTTATCACTTAAATCAAATAAGTACTACAGCAGCAGCAGCAGTAGCAACAACAATTTTTAAAGGACATGCAATCATTGCAAATGTAACAAACCACCAACATGCCAACAGTAGCAACATACAAATGGCATTGACATAAAAAGGAGGGTGTGGAAAGGGCTGCAGAAAAGTTTTGCTTTTTTTTTTGCGTGTGAGTGTGTTTTTTTAGCTTAACGTCAATTAGAAACACAAACTATTTGAAGTACTCGTACTTCACAAAAACCATCCACCCGTAGAATGTTGTTGCAATATTCTAAGTGCTGCAATTGTTTATTGGAAGGGAATGTTGTAATACTTGCAAAAACATCTAAATGTACAACTTTGTCACAGTGAAGTTGTTGAAAAGTTTTAACGTTTTATAACCACCAGCAACAGCAGCAGTAGCAGCAGTAATCAAATGGGGAGAGTAAATTGGTCTTGTCAGTTCATTTGTAACATATGGAAGCCATCACTGCGCTTATTACTCGTGTATAATAACTTTAAAAAAGAAACACATTTAACTGAAGTTAACAGGTAATTGGTTGGTGCTATAAATAAAATAATTTGCCTGTGGGTACTTCTTGCAGATGACATAAACTCTCGGAAAAGGACTTTGAATACAAAAAATAGTAATTGAAGAAAATGTTTAAAGATGAGTCATCAGGTTGTTTTATGGGCCATAAACTATGACCATTAAAGCGCAGACAATATGGCCTAGATAACAAAAGTAAGTTAAAAGGAAAAGTGAGTGAAAAGGATTGTGAAATTTCACTTCATAGTTATTTTATACAGAGCGGAAATTTTTTATCAAATCATTCTCAATAGAAAAGGTTCCTCTGTGGTCTCTACTACTCTACAAGTCTACTCTTAAATGAAGTTTTATTTCTATTATCCATCTTGAGCAGATGCTGTTGCTGCTGGGTATAAAAAATTCGTCTTGGCCGAGATGTACAAACAGTTTTGCTTGACTTATTAAGAGCATTTATTTGATGGTTATGAAAATTTGTTAACATACGTACGCATATATTTCTCCTGGGGCATGGGTGCTTAAATTTTACATAATAATTTGGTTACATTTATGCAGTCTAAGTTGGACATGAAATTGATTGACACCAACCACTGCCGAAAAGTTTAAAACATTTAAAGAACAAGTATAATTGAGGAAAGTTTAAAACAACTTTGCTTCAAGGTACATACAGAATTTAATATATACGATATCATTTATATTGTTTAAGAAAGTTTTTGGGAAAACTGTTGACCACAATTTACGAAAAAAAATTCAGTATTACAATATTTTCTTTTAAACTGTTTGATATGAAGATGTAAGAATAAAATTTCAAAGGAAATAAATTGTATTATCCCCTGGACTGTTTTCGATGCCACTTGCAATTGATTTTTTACTCAGTTGGGCACTTGCGTCCTTATGCAGGGCGGTAATGCCAAAACTTTAGATGTAAAGTGAAACCATGGGTGTCTCAGTAAGAATGCACTTTCTCATTTCAAAATACAACCATGCATTTTTTAATATATTTTTGCGATTCTGTATTGGATTGTAAAAGAGACATGTTGCGAATAAAATATATATCAAATGGCCCACACGCCTCTAACCGGTCAAGTCATCGCTGTTGTCATGAAATTTTCCATGACTTTTTCACAAAGAGGTGGCTGCATCTCACGAAGAACAAGTTGCAGTTCTGCTTTGAAACTCAAGAATTTTCTCTCTCTCTCTGTCTCTCTGCCTCTCTCTCTCTCTCTCGCTCTCTATATAAATACGAGATTTCATAAAACCTCAAAGAAAAAAAATCGCACGTCCTCAAATCGAATGATCCTGGTGGCAAGTTAAAAACGAAATTTCTTAAGATAATAAGTTTAACTAAATTTTATTCTGGAAGTTGTATTGTATTTGGTTACTTTTATGTACCAAAAAAATATGTAGATTTTCAAAACCTGGAGGCAAATTTTTCATTGTTTTGATTTTTAATAGAAAATTTAGTTCTTCCTGAAATATAAAATAGGTTTAATTCACCAAAAATTAAAACTCTTAATTTATTTGGTTACTTTTAT
Source organism: Linnaemya tessellans (assembly GCA_951800035.1). Lineage (NCBI taxonomy): Eukaryota > Metazoa > Arthropoda > Insecta > Diptera > Tachinidae > Linnaemya > Linnaemya tessellans. The sequence continues at coordinate 24,697,245 of OX637533.1, read as the reverse complement.
GTACCGAAAAAACATCGATCTTCGGACCCTGGAGTAACAATCTTAGATTTTTTAATGTTTTATACAAATTTAATTCTTCCTGAATTATAAAACAGTTTTAATGCATCAAAAAACAAAAGAAATAACTTATTTAATTACTTTAATGTACAAAAAAAAATTTCGATTTTCGAACCCTGGAGTAAAATTTTTTATTGTTTTAAATATTATGCCAAATTTAATGTAAAAATGTAAAATATGCTCAATTAAAGAAAAACTTTTTTAGTTACATTTTTAGACTAAAATAAGTTTAAGCTTTTCAGCTCTGGAAGAGCAACTTTGCCGTTTCGGCATTTCAAAGCACTGTATGTAAGACCATTTCCAATTCATCAGTCCAAAAGTTAAGTCTTTAGCTCTTCCGATTTCACCTACACACAGATAGACATGTCTTATTCGTCTTCCCTAGTCATAAGGACCTGGAATGTATATATTTTATAGAGTCGGATGTTGATATTAAAAGATATTACACACCGAATGACGAAAATATATATATATATACCCTCTCACTTTTTTCTCTGTGAAAGTTCTTATTGGTAATAGTGCTTTATTATTTATTTTTTATATTTCACTTTAACAATTCGCTTTCATTTAGTACTTGTCAAAAGATTTGTTTGATTTGCTTAATGATGTGTGGCGTATACGTAATATTTGCTTCATATAAAATGTTAACAACAAGTATACTCTCTATATGAATTTTTATGTTGTTACCTGAACGTATGCAACACTTTTAGTATCGGTTTTATGAACTATACTAAATATCTAATACAACAGGATTTGCAAATTGTGAGCAAACTACAACAAACCTTGATGTTGTATTTGCTATTAACGCAACAAAAACTATTCAGAATAATGCTCAATATACAGTGTTTTGTCAGACATTCGCAGGCGAATAAATTAAACGGGACAATAATAAAAAAGAAGTATTAATGAAACCTGACATCATCGATAGCAATTAGCCAATTTTTAAAAGTTTTCAATGTTTTTAAATGGAAATAATGAATATGTGTGACACTAGTTGGATATTATTTTTTTATTTGCAGACTTTGAAGGCTATTTACTGGAGATATGAAAATATAAGTTGACAGCACACAACACTAATTTAACACAGGTAAGGGTTATATAATATATATGTGAATTCTGTTTTACATTAAAGCAAAATATTTTACGTAACTAAACATGTAAGCAAAAAATAGTATAATATTAAAACTAAAAAAAGTGTTAGAAATAGTTTTAACTAAATTTCTATAAATCACGTGAGTGAAGTTAAGTACATAAGGAGAATAACAGCAAAATTTCCATATATAATATTAAAAAATTTTACGAATTATTAGTTGTTTTTAAGGGCAAAACTTGTACACCTCTATATCTAAACTAAATTATAAAGGGTTTCTTTATAAGAGCTTGCTGATTTGAAATTTAAATAAAACACATGCCAAATTATGAAATGGCAAAAAAAAAATTTTTATTTGGTGGATAATTTCTTGTCATTTAACATTTAAATATAATTTCGGGCATATGGCCACCACGACTATTTTGCACAAAGGTCATTCTGGAGGTCCAATTTTCGACCACCTTTTCAAGCATTTGAGGGCGTATTTTAGCAATGACACGTTGTATACTGGTTTCCAAAGCGTCAATCGCCTCATCACTGAAGAGAATTTTGCGGTAAAAAAGTGGATAATCACTTTTAATTGAACACTGTTTTTGAAAATAAATTTCCACGATTTGGAAGCGTTGTTCTGGAGTTAACCTGTTCATGATGATTTGCCAAACAATACTGAGTAGAGACGTCACTTTAAACTGTCAAAACAGCTGTCAGACAACAGAGTGATTCGTATAAAAAAAAACTTCATAAAAAACGCCCTTTATTTAAAAAAATTATCAAACGTGCTGCACTTTTTATAACACTTAAAGGACAAACTGTATAACAGCCGTTTGATTTTTATAAAAGTCTCAAAAAATTACAAAACGTGCTAAAACATATACATACTATTTCATATTTTATAAATGAATATTTTAATACTATGGAATTTACTCCTATTTGAAATCCTTTCCCACTGTGCAACAATATTTATTTACTTAATTAAAAGTATTTTGTTTAACTTTTTTCCAACTCTCTGTATGGGTTTTATAAAAAATAATTAAATTTATATTTATTGTTTGAATCATTAATCTCAGTGCAATGGTATTTTATTAATATTCATTTGTTCTTCTGCTCTTTGATTTAAAGCAAAAAAAAACAGGATGAATTTTAATAAACAATAGCCAAATTAGCGAATTCAATATCGATCAAATTTGCAATACAATTTGCTTAAAAATTTCAATCGATAACATCTTTTCTACCTGTAAAAACAAATATTTATTAAACTGATATCTATCAGTAGCGTGCATGTATTGCATTATTTATGAAGTGCAATCAACTAAACATGCAACGATAAAGTAAAACATAAACAACAACTGCAACAACTAAATAAGTCAGTCAGAAGCTAAAATGAAAGTATTGTATCAATTGATGTAAATTTTATTTTATTCATTCACAGCCAAACAAATAAACTCTAATTACTATTTAATTAAAATTCACAACACACACAATTTACAGAAGAAAAAACGCACAAATGAAATGAACATCTGCATACGCTTGTTGCTCCAAGTGTCCAAAGGATAAATCAGGGCAGTCGGCTAATAACACCAAAAACAATAGAGAAATTATTTTAAAATGTGCATTTTTGAAAAGGATTGATATCTGGATATTTAAAGTTTTCAGAATAAATGAAAAAAAAAATTATTATTTTCTAATGTACATTTTGAAATCAATTTGAAATCGAGATTTACAGAAATACATATTTTTATAATAAATTCCAATTAATTGTTCGAAAATGTGTTTTAAGTTCAGAAAGACATGATAAATATTCTAAGGCTTAAGGGAAAGCCAACATCGGTTTTAATTATCAAACTTACACAGAAGAACAAAACAGCGGTTTTCGAAGGCCGCTACACTTCCATCAGCAGTACTCATATGTACAGCCAAATACGCTTTACAGCAACACGCTTTACTGAAAAAAAAGGATCACTGAAAGCGATACAAATCCCCGCGCTGATTTTAAACGCAGCTAATCTTATTCACTTCGCTTTAGCGAAATATTGCTTTATTGAAAATATCGTATTACTGAAAAGCAAAAGCAAGCCCACAACTACGTTTTGTATGAAACTTACTTCGCTTTAGTGAAAAAATAAACTTATTTATTAGAAATCGATTGCATAACTTAAGGCTGAAAAAATTGTGCATGTTTTCTTCGTTAAAAAATTAAATGGCAAAATGTATTTGTCCTTTTCGCTCTTACGTACTTTATTGTATTTTTCTATTATATTGTCAATGCAAGTGGCTACACATTTTCGAGGAATTCATGAAAAATTTCAACAACAAAATGTGAACATATGCATGTGCATGTTTTACTGATTTTAAGCTGTACGCTTAACTGTAACAAATTTCAGTTATCCGAACTACGTTTTTCGAAAAACTCGGATAACTGAAAAAAGTTGGGTTTTGGTTATTTCCAATAAAGCGGAGTCGACTGTATTGTTATTTGCCACCACTGAACCATCCAGGTTGTTGTCCAAGTCAAGCCGACCATGGCTCCGTCATTTGATCGACTTGGTACCGGTTTACACTATGCAATTTTTGTCGCAGCAATTCTTGATATTTAGTGAGGAAGAGCGAGAAAGGAATACAAATGGTATATATTCCTATATCCAGGACTCTCACACAAAGTAAGAATTGCTGCAACAAAAGTTGCATAGTGTAAACCCGGACTTGGTTGAAAAAAAATTAAAAGATTTTATCAAAATTTATATTGTGGAGTTCTTTTCAAGCACAAGTCATCGCTTTTCTAATTTTTCATCTCAATGTGTTTTTAATAACCATTAATGCAATTATTTTTATTTTCAGCCATTGAAACCGAAGTTATTAATTTTTAAATTTAATATAAAAATTTTAATTTAACAGTTGAATGCAATTCTTTCAATTCAGCTTATGAAGAGTGTGGCCAAGAGCCAATTCAATTGAAAGACTCAATCGTTAAATAACATATCGTCAAAGACGATACTCACTTAAGTTTATTTGGCGATTTATATTTCTAATTGAATAGATCAAATATGACAAAGTCGTACAACAACTCCTTGTGTCCTCTTTAAAAAACAATCGATTTTGATTAGTTTCTTCTAAGGTCACTCTCTAAGATGACCCAAACACAAGATTTTGTTGATACGTTATCAGAAAAAAGATTTAAAATAATATTTCTCTTAAAAAGATACATAAATCTTATACAAACGCACATCCACACATATAAAGGGTGGTTTTTATAGAGCTACACAAGTTTAAATCATAGTAAAACAAGGATGTATATATTTAATATCCATGAAACAGGCTTTTTTGCACAACAACATTTGCTGAGAACGGCGACGAATTGCTTGATTAGGCCGAGGCCACACAATGAGCGGCAAAGCGGTGAGCGAGTAAGCGGTGAGCGGCGAGTTTGAGCGGAAAGTGGCTTATTACTGAGCGTCATTTCTGAGCGGTTAGCGCAGTTAGTTGCTAAAATGCCATTGTCAGGAGAGGTTTGTTTAATGTTTTTACGCGAAAATCGTATTCTTATTTACAAGAATTTAATGCGTTTAAGAAAAAAAAAGAAGATTTGACATTACGGCGAATTTAACCATTTATATACAAATCTACGCAAATTTTCAAACTGATTTTTGCAATACGTCCCTGAAATCCTTTGATTTGCTGTTGCAAAAAGTTAACACCAGATCTATCTTGCCTTAATAGCGCTCGGCTTTGTACAGATGAAATTATAGGCTCCGCATTCACTTTTGCCATGTTTATACTTCGCCGCTCAGAAATCAACTAAAAATTAGAACAAATTCTATTCCTGAGCGGCGCCGCTTAGCCTCTCAGAAATGCCGCTTAGCCGCTCAGAAATGCCGCTTAGCCGCTCAGAAATGCCGCTCATTGCGTGGCCACTTCAGTAGTATTCCATATGCCGCTTTACCGCTCATTGCGTGGCCTTGCCCTTAGGGTTATTTTCAATGCTTTCCTGTACAGTGGCTGCAGCTTCTTCAGTGCGCACTGTTCGGCGTCTCACGAGATGCACATTATCAGTAACAGTAAATGTGGTCCGAAAACGGTCTATTGTTCTGCGGATCAGCCGCTCTCAAGGACGATTATGTACTGCAAAAATGGAAGAAGTGCACGATGAGTTTGACATTAAGAACAATTACTTTGAATAAAAATTTTAACAATTAGCACGCGTTGCTCTAGTGTTGTGACACTCTAAAAAAAACACGGTTTATGTATGTGTATCTCTGTATATGTATATGCCTTATAAAGTAATATTATTTCCATTTCATGCTTTATTAACTCAATCAACTCCAGCATGAACAAATGGTACAATTACAAAAGCAAAATAATCCAAGACAATTGAAATTTGGAAACCAGTAACAGGTTGTCAATATGTCGGTTGCAAAGGTAAAGTTAAATGGAACACACACGAATTTCTCAAAAAATTTTACAGGGTACTGCGAAAGTAACTACACGATTTGTTTTTTAAATAAATATTGAGTGGAGAGGATAAAATAAGAATTTAATTATAAATATCAAGTTTATTTTATATTATTGTTTTACATGAATTATAAACAAGTAAAAACGTTATATTCGACCGGGTCGAATCTTAAATACCCTCCAAATATTTAGTAAGTGAATTTGAAATGTTTAACTTGGTGGGACAGAGTTCCTTTATATAATATCGTACGTCAACGCCCACTAAAGGGGGCGGGGTTCAAGTATATACAATATCATGTTTTCCACAGACGAACGTATGGGCATTGCTAGACCGTCTTAGACTTCATCATAATTCTCTTTGGAGGGTATAAAAACTGTATTTTGGCGGGGTCGCTCTAGCAAGGGCTGTGGCGGAAACATTTCACCTTTGTCATAAAACTCTAAAAATAAATGCTTGGGATAATTATATACAAAATTAAAATTTCTTTTTTTTGATAGGGTCATTTAGAGGGCAAAGGGGGAGAGGGGGTAGGGCAGAAACAGGTAGACATAAAACTCTAAAAATAAATGCTTGGTATGATTATACACAAAATTAAAAATAAATTTTATTTAGTTTTAATAAGGTCATTTAGCGGGCAAAGGGGGAGGAGGGGGTAGGGCAGCAATAGGCAGTCATAAAACTCTAAAGATAAATGCTTGGGATAATTATATAAAAACCAAAAAAAAAAATTTTTTTGGTAGGGTCATTTAGGGGGCAAAGGACAAGGGGGGGGGGGGGGGGTAGGGCAGAAATCGGCAGTCATAAAACTCTAAAGATAAATACTTGGGGTGATTATATACAAAATTTAAAAAAAAAAGTTGTTTTTTTTGGTATAGTCATTTAGGGGGCAAAGGAAGAGGGGGAGGAGGTAGGGCAGAAATCGGCAGTCATAAAACTCTAAAGATAAATGCTTGGGATGATTATATACAAAATTTAAAAAAAAAAAAGTTGAAAGTTATCGTTCGATCGAATAAATAACATTTAAAACAAAAACAAATTTAAAAAATTGTTTTTGTTTTAAATGTTATTTATTCGATCGAACGATAGCTTTCGACATCGGCGAACAGGCAGTTATTTCTCTAACTCAAAAATTTGCTTTTTTTTGTAGCATTTTCATTAACTTTGTTGAGTATTTGTTGTGGCATGCGATAAATATTTTTCAGATGATATATTTTAGATCTCTCAACTTTTGGAACTTACTCATATAAACTTTGTTTTTAAGATATCCCCACATTCGGGTATCATTAAAATGGGCTTCGTTGTTCATCATTAAACTTTTTTTCATTTTGACTTAACATTCAACTAAGATTTATAGGCTCCTTGTTCGTATATTTGTTTAAATTCAGCGAGACCTGATAAATAGTCCAAGACACAAAGGAAAGTTATCATCAGTTTTTTTATTATTGAACTTACACAGCAAAGCAGAATAGTTGTTTTCGAAAGCTGCTACACTTTCATCATCAGTAGTCATGTGTATGTCACCACGTATTTAAAACTGCTCTAAGATATTTCAATCACAATATGAAGTCCTCAAGGTTTACCTTTGCGACTAGTTGAATTTTGTAAAGAAAGAGCTGCAAATCGTTTTTTGAAAATTCGCTGAAGAGTGCGGTCAGAAGTTCAACTGGGCAGATTGTATTCTCGTTGATATCTGCTCTGCCTCACAGCATCAATATTGTCATTAATTGTTCCTAGACTTGGACATCAGGTGGATGTAGCTGTCAAAGTTACATGCCCAGTAGATCGTTCATGACGATCATAATCTCATGAAGGTGCTGTTGGCGGAAGTATTAGAACACGAGACTATGAAGCGGAGGGTCCTGAGTTCGAGCCCGCGCTGAGTCATGAAATATTGTGTTGAGTTCTTCTGACCAGCATTACAGCATGGTTGTGCTAGTTGTTGCCAGCCTGTTTCAATGATGAAGGTATAGCACTCACTGGTCACTGAACATAATTGGCAGCGACTGACACGATCATGTACTAAAAAGCAGAGTAACAGCAGCATCCTTCGTCGGTCCTGTAGGAAAAAATTAGCCGGCGAATTAAAGAGGTTGAAATTGCTAAAAAAAAAAATTCTCTATCTTCTCATCTTCTCCTCGTTTTCAGTTTCGGCGCAATGCATTACATATGTAGGGGTTATCCCCTGGGTGCTGGTACAAGAAAAAAGTGGGCAACCTTCGAACCACCACATTTGCAGTAAATTTTAAAGCCGCCACCCCAAACAGTATCTTATTTCGGTATGCATTTGCCACTCTTCGATCTCAAGTGGACTATTATCGCTCGAGTCTGAGACCGCATTCTTGTGAGAGACGCGATATCTACTGCCTCGAATTCCCCAGCAACTACGCAATGGTCGATGGTTTATAATGTTTTCGCACTGAAAGTTAAAACCTGGTTTTAACGCTAAAACCATAAACACTTGATTTTGCGTTCACACTGCAAATTGGGGTTTTAACATATAGGCTGTATAATAAATTTGTTAAAAATAAATTAAATCGCTCATAGAAATGTGTGAATTTGTTGCTGTACTTGTTCTCTGATTTTACAACACTTAATTGACAACCTGTACAACAGAAGTTTGTATTTGAAGGAAAAAAGAAAAAGTTTCACAATGCGTTCTAAAATAGAAATTATTTTGCATTTTATGAATGAATGTTTAAAAATTATGGAACTACTTAAACAATGTTAAGAACTTCTTGGAAATCGAGTTGTTATATATAAAATCAAATAAATATTTCAGGCGTCAGAATATATTCTTATTAACATAAACAATACCAGCTGTTTCCAATATATAACTTGGCAGCACTCAATTAGCACAGCCAAAAACAGGCAAAAACAAGTAAAAACGTTATATTCGACCGGGTCGAATCTTAAATACCCTCCAAATATTTAGTAAGTGAATTTAAAATGTTTAACTTGGTGGGACAGAGTTCCTTTATATAATATCGTACGTCAACGCTCACTAAAGGGGGCAGGGTTCAAAAATGTACAATATCACGTTTTCCACAGACGAATGTACGGGCATTGCTAGACCGTCTTAGACTTCATCACTGATCAAGAATATATTTACTTTAAGGGGTCCAATTCTCTTTGGAGGGTATTAAAACTGTATTTTGGCGGGGTCGCTCTGGCAAGGGCTGTGGGGGAAACATTTCACCTTTGCCATAAAACTCTAAAAATAAATGCTTGGGATAATTATATACAAAATTAAATTTTTTTTTTTTTATAGGGTCATTTAGAGGGCAAAGGGGGAGAGGGGGTAGGGCAGAAACAGGTAGACATAAGACTTTAAAAATAAATGCTTGGGATGACTATATACAAAATTTAAAAAAAATTTTTTTTGGTAGGGTCATTTAGGGGGCAAAGGAAGAGGGGGGGGGGGCAGAAATCGGCAGTCATAAAACTCTTAAGATAAATGCTTGGGATGATTATATACAAAATTAAAAAAAAAATTTTTTTTGGTAGGGTCATTTAGGGGGCGAAGGGGAAGGAGGGGGTAAGGCAGAGTAGTACCGGGTTTCGTCTCAGCTTCGTCCTTAAAGCTTAAAAGTGTTATTTTTAAGGAATGTAGGCTTAAGTAAAACAATTTGTTAAATTTTTATGCTATTTTTGCCTATAATAACGCCCACTAAAGTGGGCGGGGTCAAAAAATAGTTTTATATTATTTAATGGCTCCAAGTTTAAGGCGTTGGACCGTATTTGACATAAAAATATATCATTTGCTTAACACAATAACCAAAAAACTTTAAAAATTATGTTGTTTTTTCTGGGTTGGTTTAGTTCTTCTTAGGGGAACTTTTTTCCCTCTTGCCCGATTTAGCCCATCTTCAAACTTAACCTGCTCTAAGCTTCAAAATATATTTATGCCAAATTTCAAGAGTCTAACTCTTTTCGTTTGGACTGAATCGTGATTTCCACAGACGGACGGACGGACGGACATGCTCAGTTCGTCTTAGATTTCATCACTGATCAAGAATATATATACTTTATGGGGTCTGAGATGGATATTTCGATGCGTTACAAACGGAATGACAAAGTGAATATACCCTCCAAATTCTTTTTTGGAGGGTATAACAAGGTTGCATTTCATTTACTTAAAACCAATTCGAAAGTGTCTTTAAGTTGGTTTTAACGAAATCATTTTGTATGGTAAAACCAGGCTTTAATAGTTTGTTTTAACGTTAAAGCCAGAATTTATTAGAACCGTGTCAGTGTGAAAACTCATTTTGATGAAACAATTTTATTATTTGCACTTCTTATAGTGATCCTATATCCATCCAAAGTGATTTAACACAACAGACTCTTTAGTTTTACGTGATTTGCGGTGGTTTAACGGTCTATATTCGTAAATTTTCACTAAATAAATATTACTTCACATGAGAGCTATTAAACAGCTGACGACCTTGCCATATCGAAGTTTTCTAAAACCACTAAATTGATAACCCGTTGCAATAATAATAAACAAAAGCAATTAAATGCAAATCAAAAAAAAGAATTCATTGCAAATGAGTGTGCATGAGTACTAGGGTTGCAAAAACTCAACAACTGCAGAAATTCAAATTTGTCTATGAATACAAATGGTTATTGTTGATTTAAATTGAAAACTATACGAAAAAGTCCTCAGGGCATCAATATCTGCAGAAGGCAATCAACACTTGATTCTTATGAATATTTTACAATAACGAATGAGTTCGTAATGATTTTTTTGAGGTTTTTCAGATTTGTACTGCATTAGAAAGAGAAACTTGTTATTTAAAAAATTTCAAAATATTCAAACCACAAAAGAAAAAAAATTCAGCTAAATTCAGACGTGCAGTAAATAATCAAACTGCGGCAACGAATGGATTTAAACTGTATTAGCATCAACAAAAGTTATGTTAACAAAAAGTCTTGTTGCATCCTACTAAGCCGCCTTTTTTAGAAGGACCAGCACTTAGGGAGTGACCCTTACAAATGCAGTGCAATGCGTCGGGACCATAAAGGAGGGGATAGTATTAAGAGGACAACTGAAGAATGATAAGAAGATATAGAATCTTTTGTCGCCATTTTATTATTTACTTCGCCGGGGAATTTGTGCTATAGAACCGACGAAGAAGGCTTCTGTTACTCTGCACTATAGTACATTATAGTTCTAATCGCATTAGCATTAGTGCATGGTTGTATTAGTTGTTGCCAACCTGTTTTGGAACCGACTGGCACGATCATGTACTAAAAAACAGAGTAACAGCAGCACCCTCCTTCGTCGGTCCTGTAGAAAAATTAGCCAGCGAAATAAAAAAGTTGAAAAGGCTACAAAAAAATTCTCTATCTCCTCATCTTGCTTCATCTGTCCTCAATACTCTCCCTTCCTTTCTAGTTCCGGCGCAATGCACTGCATATGTAGGGGTCACCCCCTTGAGTGCTGGTCCGAGACAAAAAAAAAGTAGGATAATTAAAAAACTGATATTGACTCTACGATAGCACAGGTTAAGTTCTTAAATGGGCTAAATAGGACAAGAGGGAAAAAAGTTCCCCCAAGAAGAACTAAACCAACCTCTAAAAAACAACATGATTTTTAAAGTATTTTTGTAATTTTGTTAAGCAATTGATATATTTTTTTATGTCAAAGAAGGTCCAACGCGTTAAACTTGCAGCCATAAAATAAAATAAAAATTTTGGACCCCGCCCCTTTAGTGGGCGTTATTATATGCAAAAAATTGTGTAACAATTTAACATATTATTTTACTTAAACCTACATTCCCTAAAAATAAAATTTTTGAGCTTTAATGACGAAGCTGAGACGTAACCTGGTACCACTCTGCCCTACCCCCTCCATCCCCTTCGCCCACTAAATGACCCTACCAAAAAAAATTTTTTTTTTAATTTTGTGTATAATCATCCCAAGCATTTCTCTTTAGAGTTTTCTGACTGCCGGTTTTTGCCCTACTCCCTCCTCTTCCTTTGCCCCCTAAATGACCCTACCAAAAAAAAAAAAAAATTTTTAAATTTTGTATATAATCATCCCAAGCATTTAACTTTAGAGTTTTATGACTGCCTGTTGCTGCCCTACCCCCTCCTCCCACTTTGCCCCTAAATGACCCTATAAAAAAAATTTTTTTAAATCTTGTATATAATCCCAAACATTTATTTTTAGAGTTCTATGGCAAAGGTGAAATGTCTTGCCCACGGCCCTTGCCAGGGAGACCCCGACAAAATACAGTTTTAATGCCCTCCAAAAAGAATTGGACCCCATAAATTATATATATTCTTGATCAGTGATGAAGTCTAAGACGATCTGGCAATGACCATACGTTCGTCTGTGGAAAACATGATATAGTCTATTTAAGGACCCCGCCTCCTTTAGTGGGCGTTGACGTACGATATTATATGCAAAAATAATGTAAATATTGAACAATTTTTATTCCTGAAGCCTACAAGAAGCTGAGATGTTCACTGATCTTACAGAGGTGAAACGTCTCTCCTACGGCCCTTCCCGGAATGACTCACTCAAAATAGAGATTTCAAATTGGGTACAGAGATGTCTTAAAGGAACTTTGTGCCACCACCAAGTTAAACATTTTAAAATTACTTACTAAATATTTGGAGGGTATTTAAGATTTGACCCGATCGAATATAACGTTTTTACTTGTTTATCGATAACAATTTGATTTTCAAAAAGCTTTTCACTTTGTATAAGTAAATAGTTCCATAATTTTAACATATTCATTCACACTATGAAAAATAATTTCTATTTATTTTCTATTCTTTTTTCCTTCGAACAAAACTTCTATTGTACGTACAGGTTGTCAATTAAGTGTTGTAAAAATAGAGAACAAGTACACCAACAAATTTACACATTTCTATGAGCAATTTTATTTATTTTGATCAAATTTATTATACAGTCTGTATGTTAAAACCACAATTTGCAGTGTGAACGCAAAATCAAGTGTTTATGGTTTTAGCGCTAAAACCAGGTTTTAATTTTTAAGTGTGAAAATACTATAAAACATTAATTGAGTTTGTCGCAATTAATACCATTATTGAGCTCAATTAACCATATAAAATTTTAATTGCTCAATTAACACTTCATTGTTAAAAGTTAGTCAAGACTTAGCACCTAAAATGTGAAAAAATGAAAAAAAGTCCCCTTAAACAAAATATATCGAGTCATATTGGAGTTAAAATATTGACATTAAATTTATTATTAAGTAGAAAATTAAAAAAAACATGTAAAAACGTTATATTCGACCGGGTCGAATCTTAAATACCCTCCAAATATTTAGTAAGTGAATTTAAAATGTTTAACTTGGTGGGACAGAGTTCCTTTATATAATATCGTACGTCAACGCCCACTAAAGGGGGCGGGGTTCAAAAATATACAATATCATGTTTTCCACAGACGAATGTACGGGCATTGCTAGACGGTCTTAGACTTCATCACTGATCAAGAATATATTTACTTTAAGGGGTCCAATTCTCTTTGGAGGGTATAAAAACTGTATTTTGGCGGGGTCGCTCTGGCAAGGGCTGTGGGGGAAACATTTCACCTTTGCCATAAAACTCTAAAAATAAATGCTTGGGATAATTATATACAAAATTAAAATTTATTTTTTTTGATAGGGTCATTTAGAGGGCAAAGGGGGAGAGGGGGTAGGGCAGAAACAGGTAGACATAAGACTTTAAAAATAAATGCTTGGGATGATTATATACAAAATTTAAAAAAAAAAAATTTTTGTTTGGTAGGGTCATTTAGGGGGCAAAGGAAGAAGGAGGGGGCAGAAATCGGCAGTCATAAAACTCTTAAGATAAATGCTTGGGATGATTATATACAAAATTAAAAAAAAAAATTTTTTTGGTAGGGTCATTTAGGGGGCGAAGGGGAAGGAGGGGGTAAGGCAGAGTAGTACCGGGTTTCGTCTCAGCTTCGTCCTTAAAGCTTAAAAGTGTTATTTTTAAGGAATGTAGGCTTAAGTAAAACAATTTGTTAAATTTTTATCCTATTTTTGCCTATAATAACGCCCACTAAAGTGGGCGGGGTCAAAAAATAGTTTTATATTATTTAATGGCTCCAAGTTTAAGGCGTTGGACCGTATTTGACATAAAAATATATCATTTGCTTAACAAAATAACCAAAAAACTTTAAAAATTATGTTGTTTTTTCTGGGTTGGTTTAGTTCTTCTTAGGGAACTTTTTTCCTTCTTGCCCGATTTAGCCCACCTTCGAACTTAACCTGCTCTAAGCTTCAAAATATATTTATGCCAAATTTCAAGAGTCTAGCTCTTTTCGTTTGGACTGAATCGTGATTTCCACAGACGGACGGACGGATGGACGGACATGCTCAGTTCGTTTTAGATTTCTTCACTGATCAAGAATATATATACTTTATTGGGTCTGAGATGGATATTTCGATGCGTTACAAACGGAATGACAAAGTGAATATACCCTCCAAATTCTTTTTTGGATAAAATAAATAGAGAAGGTCCCAGATTTGAAATTGAGGTTTCATGAATATGAACATTTTTTACTCTTAGTTATCATACGTTAATTAAAGTGGCTAAATTTTGTGTATGTGAACAGGAAGATAATTATGACAATTTAGTGAATTTTGACTCAATTAAAAATACATGTTTGAACACCATATAAATTGAGCACCATTAATTTGAATTCGATAGAAAACACTTGCATGTAAACTTCCACCATTTGAAAACGTCGTTTTTACAATAAACGATTTATGATGACTTGCCAAACTCTACTGAACAGAAATGTCAACCCAATTTGACATTCTCAGCTGGCAAGTCACAGTTATCGATATCGATAAATCGCATGCTACTAAAAAAAAGAACCCCCGATGCAAGCCAACATGTCTAAACTCTAAAAAATCATATATAACTTTTACACTAAATTCGTTACATAAACAGAAGTAAATTATTCACTAACATAATCACAAAACACTCTCTAATTAAAGCACACAAAAGACTAAACTCTCGTATATGGAAACTTCCTGCTCGCTTGTGTACTCGCATGATTACAAACACATGTCGTTTTTCATTGCAGTAATTGCTGGTAATAAGTGTATGAAATTTAGTAGAGTGTCAAGTTTATTATGTCAATTTTTGTCTGTCCTCTATTGTTTAACTTAAAGTTTGCACATGTGAGACACACACGCATACAGCTACGAACAACCACACACTTGTGCATGCTTAACTGTGCGTCTTTTTGTAATTCTGTGCATAATATTGATACACTTGTGTATTGAATTATAATGCATAAATCTGCTCTCATAAGTACATGCTGCAAGGATGTGTGGGTGTGTCTGTGTGTGTGCAGCAGTGTTTGCTCAAGTTTGTTGGCATGACTGTTGTTTTTGTCATACTTGTTTTTTTTTGTGTGTGAGTTTTTCAAATAGTTAAACGTAAAATTTGCATGTACAAACTGTCAAATTTTACTCCCTTTTAGTTGATGCCTGCAGCTGTGGAAGTTTGTGTGATTATTTTGTGTCTTGCAAAAGAATATTTTTGACCATTTTTCGTGTACTATTTTTTTTTCTATTTTTTTTTTTTGTGTTTTATTGCAAAATGTTGTCCATTCAATCATGGAAAATCTGTAAAGTCCGATAAAATTGAATTTGGTTATAAAATGTGTTTTGTGGCGGGTGGCTGGTTGGTTGCTTGGTTGGTTGCAGTAAATGAGCGAATAGTTTAACTAGATTTAAATAGTAAATTTTTGCCAACTAGAAAGTTCATATTTGTGTGTGCATGTGTCTGTAACTAATACGTTTTTATGGTTACTGACTGCAGGCGTATATTAGCTATTTGATGATAAAATATTATTTTTATGTGACCGGCGAAATTACAATTTTTATTTACATAAAAATAAATAATTAAAATGAATATTATATTATTTGGAAAAATGCAGTGATTCAAATGCATTAAAGAGATTTATGTGCATTAATTCGCAGTAGGCTGAATGCAGAAGAAGGCTTTACTAATATATAAAAAAGGATTTAGAATAGAAAAAAAGGAATGATTCAACTGGAACTAATTCTATTAGTTTCTTGACAAAAAAAAACGCATTAGTTTAATAAACTGAGAGCTGCTCATTAACTTGAAATAATATTTTTCTTTTTTTTTTTGTTTTTCTCATGAACTACTTTTAGGAAATATTATGATGAATATTGCAATTACATTAGCTAATGGCTGGCTAATGGTGTCACATTTAATTTTTTCACAATTTTTTTATGATTTCGTAACAATATAAAAATTCAAGAATGCTAGAGGCATTCATATATTTTAAGCTATAGGCCTACTAGCCTATCATAGTGTGATGGCGTGAGGTAATATATAAACGATTCAGTCAGTCCATAACGATCTTGTTATAATCTCAAAATATGGTCTTAAAAAACAGGGGTGATATTAATTCCCATAAGTGCGGTTTATTAACGCATGAACGTACACACGACAACCAATGCCGCTCCTTCAGTATTTATGAATGGTATAAATATCGAGAAGTTGGAAGTTCTGGATATTTTCGGGATAAAAATTTGTGGACTGAGATCATTTTTCATGTCCTTTCTGCTTTGCGAAATATTTAACACCAACAAAAACACTATTTTTTTGTAAATTCCAAAAATTTTCAATCAGTTAAAGATTCACAAAATCTGCAAATTGGGGAAAAAAATTCTAAAATAATTATAGAGCTGAACAAATTTTATAGTGATATTTATGAAAATTTGCAAAATATGTAAAGGGTGTTTTTATAAGAGCTTGCTGATTTGAAATTTAAATAAAACACATGCCTAATTATGAAATGGCCAAAAAAAATTTTTATTTGGTAGATAATTTCTTGTCATTTAACATTTAAATATAATTTCGGGCATATGGCCACCACGACTATTATGCACAAAGGTCATTCTGTAGGTCCAATTTTCGACCACCTTTTCAAGCATTTGAGGGCGTATTTCAGCAATGACACGTTGAATACTGGTTTCCAAAGCGTCAATCGTTGCTGGATTATCCACGTAAACCAATGATTTCAGGTATCCCGACAAAAAGTAATCGAGTGGCGTCAAATCACACGAACGCGGAGGCCAATTCACCGGTCCATTTCTCGAAATAATGTTGCCGTTGAAATGTTCTTTCAATAAGTCCATTGTTTCGCCCGCAGTATGACAAGTGGCACCATCCTGTTGAAACCACATTTCGTTTACATCCATATCTTGAAGTTTTGGCACCAAAAATTCATTGATCATGATTCTGTATCGATTTCCATTCACGGTAACGCGTCGTCCTTCCTCATTTTTAAAGAAATAAGGACCGATGATTCCACCAGCCCATAGACCGCACCATACAGTACATTTATCGGGATGCATTGGTAATTCTTGAACGGCGTGTGGATTATCTCTGCTCCAAATACAGCAATTTTGCTTGTTGACACATCCATTCAACCAAAAATGCGCCTCATCACTGAAGAGAATTTTGCGGTAAAAAAGCGGATAAACATTTTTAATTGAACAGAGTTTTTGAAAATAAATTTCCACGATTTGGAAGCGTTGTTCTGGAGTTAACCTGTTCATGATGATATGCCAAACAATACTGAGTAGAGACGTCACTTTAAACTGTCAGACAACAGAGTGATTCGTATAAAAAAAAAATTCATGAAAAACAAAAAAAAATTTTAAACAGAAATTTAAGAAAAAAACAAGTAAATCCGGGTCGAATCTTAAATACCTTTCAAATAATAAATAAATAAATTAAAAATGTTTAAATTCATAAATCAGAGTGCCTTTAAGTCACTCCAGGAAAAACTAAAAACTAAATTTTTAGCGTAATTAAGTGTACTTTTGTTAGTGTCAGATAGGGGACAAATGTGGTTGGAATGGTAGGGCAGAAGAAGACCAGATAACCATCTTACCATCCACGTAAAAGTTAAAAGTTAGTTTTCAAGGAATGTAGGCTTAACGAATACAATTTGTTAAATATTTACACTAATTTTCCATGTACTAATATGTTATTTCAATGCCCACTAAAGGAGGCGGGCTCCAACAATGGATTTTTCTGATTTTATGGTTTCAAGTTCAGCGCTTTAAACCCTCTTTAACATAAAAATATATAATTTGCTTAACAAAAGTACAAAAAAAACTTAAAACATTAAGTTCTTTTTTAGAGGCTGATTTAGTTCTTCTTAGGGGAAGCTTTTTTACCCCTAGTCCGATCTAGCCCATTTACGAACTTGACCTATGCTAGCCTTCACAATTTATCTATAACAAATTTCAAGGGTCTGTGGCTCCTTTCGTTTGGACTGTATCGTGATTTCCACAGACAAACAGGCGGACGGACGGATGTGGGTAGATCGTCCTAGATTTCATCACATGATCAAGAATATTATATTTTAAAGAATTATTTAAAATTGCAAAATTTAAACAAATAAATGGTAAAGGTTTTAAATAGGACAAATACTAATACCACAACACAGAAAAAAAATTTCAACGGCCTGAATTTCGACTTAAAAAGTTTTAAATTTTTTAGCCAAAAGCAACAGCATATTTTCAGACTTGAAACCCGGCAACTTTTTGCTGTACCCAAGATAAAAGAGGTTCATAAAAGGACAATGTTTTGAAGACGTTGAGAGAGATCATGAACGTGGCAAAACAAATTTTATCAGAATTGCCTCGAGGATGAGATGAGGATGCTGCTGTTAAAATCGAAACCGTTAAATAAATAAATATTCCTCCACATTCTGTAACTATTTGTCAATGTATGTTTCTATGGCTGGTGTAAGTATTATGGAGTCAGGGGCTCTTGATGTTCTGGGCATGAAAGTGCAGTGTGATGTCAGATGGACGGAACATTTCTTTCAGGTCGCAAAAGAAGCTTTTAAGTGCCTTGGCTTCTTAAGACGGTGCAAGAGATACTTCACCTCTTCTGATCTTCTTAATATTTACACCACTTACATCCGACCGAAGATGGAATACAACTCTCATGTTTGGGCCGGTGCTTCAAAGTCTATTTTGAAGTTACTCGACCGCGTACAGGAGAGGGCGATGAAACTCATCGGAGACAGTAGGGTAGCCAACTCTATTGACTCTCTTGAGCATCGTCGCAGTGTGGGGTGCGTATCGTTGTTCTATCGTTACTACAATATCAGGTGCTCTGGTTAAATTAGGGAACTTGTTCCTGAAACCCATTCTTTCTTATGCTCAACGCGTTTTTCATCAAGAGCGCATGCGTTTGTGGTCGATATTCCAACGAATCGCACTACGCATTACAGAGAAAATTCGTTTTTGGGCCGAACAGTCCGTATGTGGAACAAACTACCTGCAGATGTCTTCCCCGCCACTTACAATTTGAGGGGGTTCAAATCGAATATCCACAGACACTACTCCCTTTATCCTCCTTCCCAAAATCTATTTTCCTAGTTCCACCGCAATGCACTGCATACATATGTAGGGGTTATACCCTGACAGCTGGTCCTACTCCTAAAAAAAAATTAAAAAATTTCGCATCAAAATAGGGCAATTTTGTACCTCTTTTTCAATTTACTATTTCCGAGTGGGACGAATGGTCCCAGTCAGTCAGCAGTTGTTAATTGTTGTGCTCAAGGAGTTGGTAAATATCCTAGTTTACATGTCGTCTTGACATGACGTTGCCAAATAGTTACAGAATAAAGGGAATTTTTGTTATTTCTCCCTTCTGGCTTTACCCCATTTTGAAAAAAATCGAGTTTTTACCAGATCTCGAGTTTTTTTATTTCCTAAATCTACATTCACATCTAGCAAATATTTGACAAAATAAGCGTAACCACTATTTTTTGACAAACCTTGCTTTAATATATCGTGTGTTTGCCCGACAAATAAAATATTGCACTTGTCCCTCCTTGGATTCGAAATTTTATTTTTGAATTTTTGATACCAATTTTGTTCTTCCTATATTATAAGACAGGTTTAGTTAGCAAAAAACAAAAAAAAAACAACATCAGTTGCCTGTTTGATTACTTTCATGTATAAAAAAAAAATTCAATTTCCCACCCCTGGAAGCAAAATTTGAATTTAAGAAATTTTTTTTTTCCAATGCAAATCTTCATGACGTATAAAGTGGTTTTGTTAAAAAAAAACTTAAAATTTTTAATAATTTTAGTTACTACATGTACTACAAAATACGGAATAGGCCGAAAAAAAATTTTTAATTTCCCATCCCTGGAAAGAAATTTTTATTTTTTAGTTTTTAATAGACCATTGAGGCTCTCCAAAGCAAGAAAACGGTTTAATTTATAAACATTAAAAAAAATAATTGATTTTTGGTATAAATTTTGCGTCGAGAAATAGTTGTATGCTTCCCAGCTATGGAACCATACTTCGGATCTTTCTGAACTCTATTTAAGTTCATTTCCAATCCAACGGTCCAAGAACGAAATCTCTAGCTCCTCTGGGGGCTTGGGAAAAGCGATTTCACGTACAGACTGACGGACAGACGGACATCGCTCAATCGTCATGGCTATTCATAAGGATCCAGAATATATATACTTTATGGGGTCCCATGTGCATATCGAAGAAATTACACACGGAATGACAAACCTATATATACCCTTTCACTTTTTTGTGAAAGGTATAAAAATATGACTTAATTTCAAATGCATTTAGCTTTCTGGTTAATAAAAATTGGATCCAGTCATTTAAAGTAATCAGTAATCAGCTACGAATTGTCGGTTACTTTAATGAAAACCATTGCAGCTGCAGCACCAACAGCTGCTTTAGTTTATTTTGTAAATGTATGATACAACAACAACACATACTTAATGTCAATTGTTATATGTATTAAACAAAAGTAGTTATCGATTTCCATTTTCCTTTATCTCTGTCAGAATTACTATATGAATATATTAAGATACTCAATCCAGCCACTACTCCATATTAAAGTTAGTGAATCAAATATTGCAATCCTTTTATTAGGTTGCCAGGCTTGTTTAAACAATTATTTTAAGATATTCATTTCATTGCCTAAATTACTTAAAGCCTGTACATGTACGTTTGTGTGTGTGTGTTCATATGTGTAAATATCTTTTGAAATTCCTTACATGTCAGGAACATGTCCAAAGATGCAAAGAACTTTTCTTTATTGGTAAAATTTTAATTAAAACTTTATCATACAGTAAATAAATAATCAATTGCACAAAGAAGTATATTATATTATCTTATTGTTAATAATTTTTAGATTGCATTTTCCAAATTTTAAACATAATAATACTCGTAAATAATTCTTTATTAATACTTTAAATTTTGTTATAAATACTGCAATTATTAAATGGCAGTACTGCAGGGAAAGTGATGTAGATGAAATGTTTTTAACAAGTTTTAAATATAAATCTTTGGCCATTCGATCAATTAATGAACAATAGAAATCGATTCTAAGGGCAACATTTCATTTCAATGGCTATTGAAAATTTCATCAACAGATTTACTTGGTCAAACACAAATGTTTCACAAACAGGCACACATTTCGGTTACGCACACACACACACTCAGCCGCACAAACATTAATTGCAATAAGTGATGCATACATAATACGTGTATACAGTATACGCATGTAATATGTGAAAACACACACACCCACACACACATACAATATGTAATACGAGAGCCTACTAAGAATACATTAAATAAAGGGTGTTTTTATAAGAGCTTGCTGATTTGAAATTTAAATAAAACACATGCCAAATTATAAAATGGCCAAAAAAATTTTTTTATTTGGTAGATAATTTCTTGTCATTTAACATTTAAATATAATTTCGGGCATATGGCCACCACGACAATTTTGCACAAACACCATTCTGGAGGTCCAATTTTCGACCACCTTTTCAAGCATTTGAGGGCGTATTTCAGCAATGACACGTTGAGTACTGGTTTCCAAAGCGTTAATCGTTGCTGGTTTATCCACGTAAACCAATGATTTCAGGTATCCCGACAAAAAATAATAGAGTGGCGTCAAATCACACGAACGCGGAAGCCAATTCACCGGTCCATTTCTCGAAATAATGTTGTCGTTGAAATGTTCTTTCAATAAGTCCATTGTTTCGCCCGCAGTATGACAAGTGGCACCATCCTGTTGAAACCACATTTCGTTTACATCCATATCTTGAAGTTTTGGCACCAAAAATTCATTGATCATGATTCTGTATCGATTTCCATTCACGGTAACGCGTCGTCCTTCCTCATTTTTAAAGAAATAAGGACCGATGATTCCACCAGCCCATAGACCGCACCAAACAGTACATTTATCGGGATGCATTGGTAATTCTTGAACGGCGTGTGGATTATCTTTGCTCCAAATACGTCAATTTTGCTTGTTGGCACATCCATTCAACCAAAAATGCGCCTCATCACTGAAGAGAATTTTGCGGTAAAAAAGCGGATAAACATTTTTAATTGAACACTGTTTTTGAAAATAAATTTCCACGATTTGGCAACGTTGTACTGGAGTTAGCCTGTTCTTGATGTTTTGCCAAACAATACTGAGTAGAGACGTCACTTTAAAATGTCAAAACAGCTGTCAGACAACAGAGTGATTCGTATAAAAAAAAAACTTCATAAAAAACACCCTTCATTACTGAAAACTTTTATTGAAATCAAGTACATTCTTTGAAAAAAATATTATGACTTCGGCTGGCTAAAATATACTATGATATAGGTCTCGAAATATATTTAAAAAAACTTTATTGAAATACAGTGCGAGCTCGATGATCGCAACTAATTCTGCCACAGCCGGTTGCGATAATCGCAAAAGTTGCGATAACCGACCCTTAATTTTACATATAAAGTAAAAGCTCAAAATTTTCAATTTTTAATACATAATGTATGTAATTATTTATTGATATGAAAATTAAATAGAAACTTCAAAAATTCTATATATAGTGCACGCTAAAATAGTTCATACTAACTATGCATAAAAGAACCCAAAGCAGAATAAAAAACTAACTGTAAAATAACGAATAACTTGCCGTGCCGCTGTACACACGAAAAAAAAATAGTAAACAAACGTATGTATGTATGTACTTTGTAGTTTTTGCATCTTTTCTATGTCCAAAGGCGACGTAGAAAAGCAAACAATCAAACAATCACATTTCTGTATTAAAGTTGCGATAACCGAGACTGATAGTTGCGCTTATAGAGACTTCAATGCAAAAATTTTGGTGGTTGCAAACAACGAGCAGTTGCGATAATAGGTGGTTGCGATCATCGAGCTCGCACTGTAATACCAAGGACAGTGGGACCTTCCATATATCCTTTTTAAAAGAATTATGATGACTTAACTAAAAGGCTTAAAATATACTTCATAATTTCTACAGATGTATTTATTAAAATGGAAGCAAGGAGATATATAACTCCCATATTTACACAAAAAGTCAAAATATTTCAATGATTCTTTTAAAATTCTTTGACTTTATCCAAAATACACCGCTGAATACAATTAAAATTAGTTAAAAGTCATGAAAAAGGAATCATAATAAACTGATTGAAACAGCAGCAAGGATATCGGCTAGTCTCAAAGTACTCGAAATACATTTGATATTATCAAGAAAAACTTTTGTATTAAAATTATGCCAAAGATATGTGTACTTTGAAATTATACCTTTTAGAAAAACTGTAGTAGTTTACAGTACAGACTTCAAAATTCCAAAAAGTAATAAACATGTACCAAAAACCCTAAAATATACGTCATACATGCAATAAAAAAATTTTATTGAAATGTAATCCTTTTAGAAGTATTATGATTTCTGCTTAATCAACCTACCAAAAGTAACAAAAATTGGTCAAAGGTTAAAAAACACTTGTAAAAGTTTGTGTTACAAATTTCTTGGAAAAAGCGATACAAATATAAATACCTCCCATATATCCTTTTTTGGAAAAATTATAATTTCTACTAAATTCAGTTGCGAAAATATTTTAAAATGCACCCAAGGTTTCAAATTAGATTTCATAGTTTGATTAAACAAATATTGTTGATATTATTGCAGGGATATGTGTAGCTGCTAAGTATCCTTTTGAGAAAAATTACAATTTCAATCAAATTGAGCACCCAAAATTAACAAATTTATTCCAAGAAATTCACTCTATGAATCATACTTTCATTAAAATAAGATTGTTGAAATCATAGAAAGGATATGCGTACCTTCTATATGTATATCCTTTTTGAATATTCAACTTCTAAAAATTACAGATAAATGCCAAAGGTCTAACGGCACGTGTAATAATTGAAAAAGCAACTTATTAAAATCAGAGCAAGGATATGAGTGCACAAGAACATGTATCCTTTTTAGAAGTATTATGATTTCTGCTTAATCAAGCTACCCAAGGTAACAAAAAACTGCCAAAGGTTTAAATATATATGTAATAGCTTATGTAAAAAATGTTATAGCGGCAAAAATATAATACCTCCCATATATCCTTTTTAGAAAAATTATAATTTCGGCTACCAAAATAAGCTGAAAGGTACTAAAACTTTCCAAATACATTTAAAAGTTTAAGTAAATGAATCGTGTCGAAATTATTGCAAGGATATGTGTAGCTCCCAAATATCCTTTTGAAAAAATTACAAATTCACTTAAATTGAGAACCCAATATTAGCAAGCTTGTGTCAAAAACCTCCCTCTAGAAATTATTCTTTTATTTAAAGAATTTCATTGAAATCACACAAAAGATATGCATACGTCCTAAGTATCCTTTTTAGAAACAATATGATTTCTGCTAAGCTAAGCTTCCAAAAAAAAAAATGAAATTCCACCACAAGTTGGCAAAGACATATCAGAATTGGTGTAAGAAATTTCACTAATTTAGGAACAAAGATGTGAATACCTCTCATATATCCTTTTTATAAAAATTATGAATTTCGCTATATTTAGCTGCCAAACATTTTTTCAATGTACCAAGGGTATTAATAAATATTTAATAGCTTAAATAAATGAGTTTTATTGCAGTTATTGCAAGGATAAGTGTAGCTCCCAAATATCCTTTTGAAAAAAAGTACGATTTAAATTATATTAAACAACCACAATTGCTTTGATAATTCAAAGATGCATCAAAGATTTCTCTGTATAAATTATACCATCATTTAAAGAATATCGTTAAAGCCAAGTAGGGGATATACCTAGCTTCTGTATATCCTTTTTTGGAAATAATATGATTTTTGCTTAATTAAGCAACCAAAAGTAGCAAAAATTTGTCAAAGGTTGAAAAATACATACAATAGTTTGTGCAACAAATTTTATTGAAATAGCAGCAAAGATTTGAATACCTCCCATATATCCTTTTTAGAAAAATTATGAATTTCGCTCAGTGCGAGCTCGATGATCGCAACTAATTCTGCCACAGCCGGTTGCGATAATCGCAAAAGTTGCGATAACCGACCCTTAATTTTACATATAAAGTAAAAGCTCAAAATTTTCAATTTTTAATACATAATGTATGTAATTATTTATTGATATGAAAATTAAATAGAAACTTCAAAAATTCTATATATAGTGCACGCTAAAATAGTTCATACTAACTATGCATAAAAGAACCCAAAGCAGAATAAAAAACTAACTGTAAAATAACGAATAACTTGCCGTGCCGCTGTACACACGAAAAAAAAATAGTAAACAAACGTATGTATGTATGTACTTTGTAGTTTTTGCATCTTTTCTATGTCCAAAGGCGACGTAGAAAAGCAAACAATCAAACAATCACATTTCTGTATTAAAGTTGCGATAACCGAGACTGATAGTTGCGCTTATAGAGACTTCAATGCAAAAATTTTGGTGGTTGCAAACAACGAGCAGTTGCGATAATAGGTGGTTGCGATCATCGAGCTCGCACTGTATTTAGCTGCCAAAAATTTTTTCAATGTACCAAAGGTTTTAATAAATATTTAATAGCTTAAATAAATGAGTCTTATTGCAGTTATTGCAAGGATAAGTGTAGCTCCCAAATATCCTTTTGAAAAAAAGTACGATTTAAATTATATTAAACAAACACAATTATCACAGCATGCATCAAAGATTTCTCTGTATAAATTATACCATCATTTAAAGAATATTGTTAAAGCCAAGTAGGGGATATACCTAGCTTCTGTATATCCTTTTTTGGAAATAATACGATTTCTGCTTAATTAAGTAACCAAAAGGAGCAAAAATTTGTCAAAGGTTGAAAAATACATACAATAGTTTGTGCAACAAATTTTATTGAAATAGCAGCAAAGATTTGAATACCTCCCATATATCCTTTTTAGAAAAATTATGAATTTCGCTATATTTAGCTGCCAAAAATTTTGTCAATGTACCAAAGGTTTTAATAAATATTTAATAGCTTAAATAAATGAGTCTTATTGCAGTTATTGCAAGGATAAGTGTAGCTCCCAAATATCCTTTTGAAAAAAAGTACGATTTAAATTATATTAAACAAACACAATTATCACAGCATGCATCAAAGATTTCTCTGTATAAATTATACCATCATTTAAAGAATATTGTTAAAGCCAAGTAGGGGATATACCTACCTCCTGTGTATCCTTTTTTGGAAATAATACGATTTCTGCTTAATTAAGCAACCAAAAGGAGCAAAAATTTGTCAAAGGCTGAAAAATACATACAATAGTTTGTGCAACAAATTTTATTGAAATAGCAGCAAAGATTTGAATACCTCCCATATATCCTTTTTAGAAAAATTATGAATTTCGCTATATTTAGCTGTCAAAAATTTTTTCAATGTACCAAAGGTTTTAATAAATATTTAATAGCTTAAATAAATGAGTTTTATTGCAGTTATTGCAAGGATAAGTGTAGCTCCCAAATATCCTTTTGAAAAAAAGTACGATTTAAATTATATTAAACAACCACAATTTTCAAAACATGGATCAAAGATTTCTCTGTATAAATTATACCATCATTTAAAGAATGTTGTTAAAGCCAAGTAGAGGATATACCTACCTCCTGTGTATTCTTTTTTGGAAATAATACGATTTCTGCTTAATTAAGCAACCAAAAGTAGCAAAAATTTGTCAAAGGTTGAAAAATACATACAATAGTTTGTGCAACAAATTTTATTGAAATAGCAGCAAAGATTTGAATACCTCCCATATATCCTTTTTAGAAAAATTATGAATTTCGCTATATTTAGCTGCCAAAAATTTTTTCAATGTACCAAAGGTTTTAATAAATATTTAATAGCTTAAATAAATGAGTCTTATTGCAGTTATTGCAAAGATAAGTGTAGCTCCCAAATATCCTTTTGAAAAAAAGTACGATTTAAATTATATTAAACAAACACAATTATCACAGCATGCATCAAAGATTTCTCTGTATAAATTATACCATCATTTAAAGAATATTGTTAAAGCCAAGTAGGGGATATACCTAGCTTCTGTATATCCTTTTTTGGAAATAATACGATTTCTGCTTAATTAAGTAACCAAAAGGAGCAAAAATTTGTCAAAGGTTGAAAAATACATACAATAGTTTGTGCAACAAATTTTATTGAAATAGCAGCAAAGATTTGAATACCTCCCATATATCCTTTTTAGAAAAATTATGAATTTCGCTATATTTAGCTGCCAAAAATTTTGTCAATGTACCAAAGGTTTTAATAAATATTTAATAGCTTAAATAAATGAGTCTTATTGCAGTTATTGCAAGGATAAGTGTAGCTCCCAAATATCCTTTTGAAAAAAAGTACGATTTAAATTATATTAAACAAACACAATTATCACAGCATGCATCAAAGATTTCTCTGTATAAATTATACCATCATTTAAAGAATATTGTTAAAGCCAAGTAGGGGATATACCTACCTCCTGTGTATCCTTTTTTGGAAATAATACGATTTCTGCTTAATTAAGCAACCAAAAGGAGCAAAAATTTGTCAAAGGCTGAAAAATACATACAATAGTTTGTGCAACAAATTTTATTGAAATAGCAGCAAAGATTTGAATACCTCCCATATATCCTTTTTAGAAAAATTATGAATTTCGCTATATTTAGCTGTCAAAAATTTTTTCAATGTACCAAAGGTTTTAATAAATATTTAATAGCTTAAATAAATGAGTTTTATTGCAGTTATTGCAAGGATAAGTGTAGCTCCCAAATATCCTTTTGAAAAAAAGTACGATTTAAATTATATTAAACAACCACAATTTTCAAAACATGGATCAAAGATTTCTCTGTATAAATTATACCATCATTTAAAGAATGTTGTTAAAGCCAAGTAGAGGATATACCTACCTCCTGTGTATCCTTTTTTGGAAATAATACGATTTCTGCTTAATTAAGCAACCAAAAGGAGCAAAAATTTGTCAAAGGCTGAAAAATACATATAATAGTTTGTGCAACAAATTTTATTGAAATAGCAGCAAAGATTTGAATACCTCCCATATATCCTTTTTAGAGAAATCATAATTTCTGGTAAATTAGTTTTCAAATGTGCGCAAAATTGTAACACAGATACATTCGATAGTTTGGTTTAAAGTTTATTTTCATTATAATTAAAATCACATAACTATGCCAAGGATATCAAAATACATTTCATAATTTACGAGTGGCATATTATTGAAATTGGGACATGACATGGTTGCCTCCCTTATATCCTTTTTAAAAAGGTTATTGATTTTAAGTGATATTAAAAATGTATGCAATTAAAAAAGTATATTTAAAATTATTACTGGCAAATTCTGCAAAAAAATTTTAAATTATATCATAACACTTAGCAATAATATTTCATAAACACAGTTTCAAGTGTTTTAATGCAGCAAAACTTTAACAGTAACAATAGCTGTGGCAACGTTTGCCGGATAAAGTATGATATGATGTCAAGTGTTCAATATGAGTTCAAGGTTTTGCTGATATTTTATTTACTTTCACTTTGTTTTTCTTTTGATTATTTTAAATGCAGAGGTCAAGGGATGTTGTGTTGTGTTGTCGAAAATATATAATATAAACAGACTGCAATATGTACAAATATATCTGTTTTATTTCCAGTATATTGTAATTTAACAGCCAACAAAACCGCCTTCAATTGCTCAATTTACTATCCTTGTTGCATCGCTTTAGGTTTAGAAAAAAAATCTCTTAAGCCAATCATATTTTTCAAATAATTTGTTTTTTGTTTTGACCAATTTCGCTTAAAATTGTCTTTACAAATACAACTTCAAAACGAAACAACAAATCTTGTTGCTCTATTCATCAAATCGAATTTTCGAACCTATCGCTTACTTATTTGTATGCAGGCTGCATATCCTTACAAAAGCTATTTCCAGATAGTTTATAGCTTTGCTGGTTCTTTCCTCCTCTCTCTGTGTCACTCCCTCTCCCTCGCTCCCTTTTATAAATTTTTTCTTACAACACATACAACCTCACACGTTAAGTGTGTAAAATATTAGAAATCGTATAGAGAAAATGACAGAAAGCAAAAAAAAATGGCAGCTACAAAACGGTTATAGTTTACTTGGGATTTATAAAACCAATTGCAGAAATTCTCATGCTAATGCACCAAAACTCAACCAAACCAAATCATTCTAAGAACCGGCTCGTAAAGTAAACCATACCAAAAACCATCAATGAATAAATGAATTACTAGACTACAGCTGAACTGTGGATGGATGTATGGCATGTTAATGTAGCAAAATATCACCACAAAACATAAAAAAAATAAATGAAAATTACAACCATGTGGTTTAAAATCCTTTTGATATACTGCTCGTGTTTAGTATATGAAACCAAAAAAAAATGCATTTAAGCGATTAGATAGATGCTTGTACATACGCTTAAGGATATGTTCCCAGTGATAAATGTTTAGCTCAACATAAGCAGGGATTCTGCAATCAAAACCATATTTTAATGTTCTCATCAGTTCTTTTACTTTAGAAACATTGAAAGTTAAAATTAAATATACTTATACGTAAATATAACTTATCAACAATATAATTTGGGCACAAAGAAATTGTAGAAGAAATTCCATTAAAACAATTAAAAACGTTATATTCGAACGGGTACATTTTTATGTTATTTTTATGGCTTAAGTAAAACGAAAACAAGTAAAAGTGCTATATTCGGCTGTGCCGAATCTTAAATAGCCTTCACAGATGTAATTCTTCTTTATTTCGTGCTAAAACAGGAAGTAGGTTTAATTAAAAGATGTAACATAGTTTTACTTGTCAAAAAAATTTAATTTTTAAACTTTTTGGTCACTTTCATGTACCATAAAATATATTTTTTGTTCAACACCGGAGTCGAAATTTTGATTTTTTAAGATTTTAATACCAATTTTGTTATTCCTGAATTATAAAATGGTTTTAATTAGCAAAAACAACAACGACAATTGCCTATTTGGTTAGTTTTATATATTTCAATATCCCAACCCTGGAAACGAAATTTAAATTTTTTTACCAATGCAACTCTTTACGAGGCATGAAATAGTTTTATTTAAGAAAAACTTAATATATGTAACCATTTTGGTCACTTTCATGTACTACAAAATATTGCAGTTATCCAACTCTGGAATCTAAATTTAGATTTTTTTTTAATTTTTGATACCAATTTTGTTTTTCCTCAACTAAAAAATAGTTTTAATTAGTAAAAAAACAACGTCAATTGTCATTTTGGTTGTATTTATGTACAAAAAAAATTTTTCAATTTCCCAACCCTGGAAGCGAAATTTAAATTTTTTAAAATTTTCTTTATAAATGCAAATCTTCATGGGGTATAAAATAGCTTTGTTTAAGAAAATTTTGCAACCATTTTGTTATTACATGTATTACAAAATATGTACCAAAAAAAATTTAGTTTTTCCAACCCTGGAAAAGAAGTTCTAATTTTTGTTGTTGGTTTTTTATCAGTGCAACGCTTCTTGAGCTATAAAGTAGTTTTATTTAAGAAAAATTGCAAATTTTTTACCATTTTGGTAACTTTCATGTACCATAAAATATTGCACTTGTCCATCCCTGGATTCGAAATTTTATTTTTTATTTTTGAATTTTTGATACCAATTTTGATCTTCCTAAATTATAAGACAGTTTTAGTTAGCAAAAAACAAAAAAAAACAATATCAATTGCCAGTTTAATTACTTTCATGTATAAAAAAATTCAATTTTCCACCCCTGGAAGTAAAATTTGAATTTAAAAAATTTAATTTTTTTTCCAATGCAAATCTTTATGACGTATAAAGTGGTTTTGTTAAGGAAAAACTTTTAACAATTTTAGTTACTGCATGTACTACAAAATACGGAATAGGCCGAAAAAAAAATTTTTAATTTTCCATCCCTGGAAAAAAAATTTTATTTTTTTAGTTTTTAATAGACCATTGAGGGTCCCCAAAGCACGAAATAGGTTTAATTTACAAACATTAAAAAAAAAATTGATTTTTGGTATAAATTTTGCGTCGAGAAATAGGTGTAAGCTTCCCAGCTCTGGAACCATACTTCGGATCTTTCTGAATTTCAAAAGCACTCTATTTAAGTTCATTTCCAATACAACGGTCCAAGCTCTTTTGGGGGCTTGAGAAAACCGATTTCACGTACAGACGGACGGACAGACGGACATCGCTCAATCGTCATCGCTATTCATAAGGATCCAGAATATATATACTTTATGGGCATATCGAAGAAATTACACACGGAATGACAAACCTATATATACCCTTTCACTTTTTTGTGAAGGGTATAAAAATTTATTTTAATTCGGACGTTTCCAATGTGTTGGGAGGAGCATGACTGGGACATCTTTCCGTCTGCCTAAAAACTTACGTAACGTGCAAAAAAGCAACTGAAATAAATTAAAAATGTTTAAACAGCCAGATCAGAGTTCCTTTAAGACATTTCTGTGCTCAATTTTAAAACTCTATACTGGATCACTCCGATGAAGGCCGTGGGGGGAGACATCTCACATAAATCGTAAAAACTTAAAAAATAAATTTTCGGTATTTTGTCGGGGTAGCTCTGGCCCCCCCAAAAAAAAAAAAAAAAAAAAAAAAACTGTCTATCGTCTCATCTTTCCTAATCTGTCCCCTCAATACTATCCCCTCGTTTTCAGTTCCGGCGCGATGCATGGCATATGTAGGGGTCATCCCCTGAGTGCTAGTCCTAATTCTTAAAATAAAAAGAAAGACCGTGTTTGCCATGAAACACTAAAAATAAATTTTTGGGATAATTAAGTGTAAAAATTGTTTCCCTTTTTTTATAGCGTCATTTGGGTGGGTAAAGGGAAGGAGGTGTGTAGGGCAGAGGAGGTTCAGGTTACGTCTCTGCTTCGTCATAAAAGCTTAAAAATATTATTTTTAAGGAATGTAGGCTTAAAGAATACAATTTGTTAAACGTATAAAAATTTTTGCATATAATAACGCCAACTAAAGGGGGCGGGGTTCAAAAATCAATTAATTTTCTTTTATGGATCCAAGTCTAATGCGTTAGACCTTCCTTGACATAAAAATATATCATTTCCTTAACGAAATTCCAAAAAAAAAATATTCAAAAATGATGTTATTTCTTAGAGGTTGCTTTAGTTCTTCTTAAGAGAACTTTTTTCCCTCTGGCCCGATTCAGCCCATTTACGAACTTGACCTGTACTATCTTTATCTGTACCAAATTTTGGACGGACGGACATGGCTACATTGTCATGGATTTCATCACTGATCAAGAATTTAAATATTTTATGAGGTCTAAGATGGGTAATTCGCTGCGTTACATACTGAATGACAAAGTGAATATCTTTTTTGGTGGATATAAAAACTGTTCAATTAAAAATTTTTATTGATTTTTCTATCTTAATTGAACCATTTTCTTTGAAAATATATTTTTTTATTAAAAAATATTATTTGTAAGGGCACTGTTACACGTTCAATATATATTGTGATATTTGGATCGCGATCCATTTTAATGGATTGATGGATCACGAGCGTATGCTACATGTTCAATATTTATCGCGTCAGTATTTGCGTTATTTTTGTGCTGTGCGGATCATTTATTAAAAAAATGTCGCGAGAAAACCAAAAAAATTGTTTTAGCCGACGAGTCCCACAACTCCGGCAATACCTCCAAATTACAAATGAAGTCTTTCAAAATAATTTTTTCACTGCGTCTTTTATTTTATTTGTTTTTTTCACTTCTTATTAACCCTTAATAGCCTAATTTTTTCTTTTGACCGGAAAAAAATCAGTGTTATAAAACTTGCGATTGTCAGCCGTAAGTCTATTACAGTACCGTAAGCCTTGAATTTAGCGATTAAGCTATGCACTGCGGTATCAGAAGGAGCCTGATTACGAGGAAAAGCTGTTCGAATTTTACGAAGTGATACCGTAAAATGTTCATCATTTTGATAGTAGATTTTCAGAATTAATATTCTTTGTTGAAGAGTGTTGCCCTCTATGGTCAAAATTTCCCAACCTTTTGCAAAATAAATGTCAAAGGATGGTAGCTCAATTCTTGACATTTCATTACCAGTAACCAATTTACTTCCTAACCTCAAATTTGCCCCCATGAACACCATAGATATTAATTTTAATTAATTAAATTCATTTACTGTCGATACAGGCTACACATATTTTGGTGTTATAATTTAGCTTCCATATAAAATTTCAATATCATTGAAAACTTAAACGGTCACTCTAAATTTTATTTAAGAACCACTGAACCCAAGAGAAACATGCCCCTTTCAAGTGGCATATGTGTAGATTTTGAAAATACTCTGCACTTTTTGTCGCATTTCAATTTCCCAAAAGCAAGAATGGAATACTTGATGGCCGATTAAGGGAAATGAAATGTCTGCATTTGTAAGTAAGTTTATTTAAACAATTCCTTTATGCTCTCTTTTTCAATGTCCGGTTAAGTTTATTACTAAAAGAAAAATTTAAGTTAAGCAGTTTCAGTTGAGGAAAATTAAATTTTATTAAACTGAAACTAATAAAGCAAATGTTTTTTTCATCATTTTTATTAACTGTTTCAAACTTTTATATACAATTTTATTAAGTTACACGTGTGAGCATTTACTATATTGTTTCCGGGCAGAAACGAAATTGTTTTTTTTATAATTTTCTGGTGCTTTTGGATTTCTCATCATGTTTATGATCGTTGCCATTCTCATTATCAAGGCTGTAGTAGTTGTATTTAAATACATTTGAGACCCAGTTTTCCATATTTGCTTTCAGCTGTGACTCCTTGACCCCCATTAATTTTTTCTTAAGCCATAAAAGTTGTATGGCAACAAAGCCAATGTGTCAAACTAAATTGTCCGGATTAGTTTTCTTTTTTTTTCTCTCTCTCTCCCTCTCTCTCTTTCACTGTATTCTTGTTGTGTCCTGTTACAAGCAGGATTAAAATAAAAATATATGCGAGTGTGTAAAAAAAGTGAATGGAAAAAAACAGAACTTAAAGTAAAATTCATTGTCCATCATGTGTGACCGAGACCAATCATTAGAAAAGACAATTGTAAAAAGGCATTTTGTTGTATGTAATTTGCTTCGTTAACATTACAATTCGTTCTGGCTACCAAAAAAAAAAAAAAAAAAGGACAAAAAGGATTTTTGTATTGTATATTATAAAAAAAATAAATATCTACTTTGATTTTGTTAACACTTCATGTTTATAAGATAAAATTACCAGGGATTTGTCCGTATAAATCTGTTTAGGGGTTTGGCTACAGCCGTACACACATGCCAACCTGTATGCCTCAGCTGAAAAGGATATTAAAGGCTATAAGATTTTAATAGAAAGTGAAAAAAAAACGTATTCATAGATGGCTTGTGAGAAAGACATTTTCTCTAGGGTATTGCTGTTACTCATTTTGTATTCAATATACAAAAGTATTATGCTGAACCGACAAGTCGTGTGTAGTTATAAAACTTGTTCATAAAGTTCTAA
Source organism: Linnaemya tessellans (assembly GCA_951800035.1). Classification (NCBI taxonomy): domain Eukaryota; kingdom Metazoa; phylum Arthropoda; class Insecta; order Diptera; family Tachinidae; genus Linnaemya; species Linnaemya tessellans. The sequence continues at coordinate 24,662,764 of OX637533.1, read as the reverse complement.
AATATTCTGAAGAGGTCAATGCTACAGCCATCTCATGCTGTTGTTGCTTTTGAGACTCTTAAGTGATGTTGTTCAATCAGTACCAGTCGCAGTCGAATTGTTATAGAAGTGAAACGAGGTGTGAAACTTATTCTTTATTTGAAAGCACATTATGTATGAAATTTGCTCATTATTTTGATGAGCTATCGGAAATTTTTTTCAAAAAAACATATAAAATTCAAAAAAATGCATGAAATATTTATTTGGATCGATAGTAGGGTCGATATAATTTAATGTTTGAAGATTATTATATGCAAATGTTGGCCGCGGCTGCGCTTCAAATGGTCCATCCGCTTAGTCCAATTTTGGCATACTCTTTCCAACATTTCGGACGGTATCTCACGAATAAATGCTTCAATGTTGGCTTCCAGTGCGTCAATCGAAGCGGGCTTGTCGGTATAGACATTAGCCTTAACATAGCCCCACAAAAAATAGTCTAGAGGCGTTAAATCGCACGATCTGGGCGGCCAGTTGACCGGTCCCAAACGCGAAATAAACTGTTCACCGAACTCGCCTCTCAATTGGTTCATTGTTTCGCGTGCTGTGTGGCATGTGCCACCGTCTTGTTGAAACCACATCTCATGCAAGTCAAGCTCTTCCATTTTGGGCAAAAAAAAGTTTGTTATCATCGCACGGTAGCGCTCACCATTCACAGTAACGTTGTGATTCGCATCATCTTTGAAGAAATACGGCCCAATGATGCCGCCAGCCCATAATCCGCACCAAACGGTTGTTTTTTCTGGATGCATTGGTAGCTCTTGCAATGCTTCTGGCTGCTCTTCACTCCAAATACGGCAGTTTTGCTTGTTCACGTATCCATTCAACCAGAAATGAGCCTCGTCGCTGAACACAATTCTTCGATAAAAAAGTGGATCTTCATCCAACTTTTCAAGAGCCCATTCACCAAAAATTCGGCGTTGTGGTAGGTCGTTTGACGATTCATGATTAAATTATAGACCAAACTGAAGATGTTTGACAGTGACACAAGATACGAAACGTGCGTGAGCTGTCAAAACCAGTGTTGCCAAAAAGATAATAGCAAAAAAATCACCCTTTATATGAGGTCGGTTTAAACAATGTAGTGAATTTTTAAATTTCGCTAGCTGCTTACATTCGATTAGCATAGTTTTAAGTTGGTGGGCTCATTTAAAGCTTTAGCTGTTTATTATGTTTAGTTTGTCTGTGAGAGTCATAAAAATATACTCGACGATTTTCTGCCATAAAAAATGCGGCATTCAGAGCCATTACCGGCAGAAGGCTGCAGACAGATGGAGCAAGCTAGACACGTGCAGGGTGGCCAGAAGTATGTGGCCCTGCAACAACGACAGGAGGACAGCACAGCTGATCAACAGGAACCGTAGAGACATCTTAATACTCGTCGCAGTAGTGACGGGGCACTGGGCAATAGACAGACATGCTGGTAGGATAGGTCTCTCCTATAATGCATTCTGTCGCAGCTGCCGGGATCAGGGCAAGGAAGAGACAGTTTATCACTTCCTTTGTGAATGCCCGGCATTGCACCATACGAGACACAGGATCTTAGGCAACAGTATAATATCCGACTTTCGGAGCTATCAGGTATAGGTCTAGCTGACCTTATTAGATTCCTCGATGCGACAGGTTGGACCTAGCATCCATCACCGTATCCGAGATCTGAATTCGGTTCTACACAGATTGACACTGACGAGTGGAGTGGTCTTTCAAAACGGGATCTCAGGGATCCTACTTGAATGCTTGTGGGTTACAGGCACCCACGTATACCAACCAACCGGGACCAACAGTATCCCGTATACGCATGTTTATTGCTAAAGTTCGTGAAACTGATTTCATTGTTGATCCCCCTAGACGTGAGCGTGAGAATCCATTAACATCAACTCATCATCGTGGTAAGGCTAGACATTTGCCCGATGTCATATTCCATTATTTTGGTTGTTTGTTGAAATACTTTACAAAGTAAATTTGCAAAGTATTTGGTGCACAGATGCCGACGGGGTAACTCAGACCATATGCCGGCGATGTTATTAACCCGTATTTTCTTCCGTTACTGTGACTGACTGTACACGATCTATGCCTTCACTTAGAAAGTAGCAACGTAGTTAACAACGGAATATTCCTCAGAAGAACTGTAAAAGTATACAGTTATCTGAGATGTTGAAATTAACTAGTGCGAGTGAGACGCAAAACTCTCGAAAGAGAGTAAACGATCAGTGGTCTGGCTGCACTTAAAAAATAATTGCCAACGAGGCTCGATGTTGACTGACTCAGAGCTGCTATGCGACTGATATTCCATTATTAATTCCCATGTTTCTACCTTTTTTTTTTGCTTATTAATAAAACTGAAGTTGTCAAAAAAAAGGTGTGTTTTTAAGCCAATTTACTTCCTAACCTCATATTTGACCACCCTTTATATGTTAGAACTAAAAATTAATCATGCAAAGAGTTTCATTGAAATTGGTTAACATTTTCTGGTAACAGGCGTTAATTGGGTGTTGAGAATTTATTTATATAATTTTGTTATATCACATGCATAATTGTATCGCCATATTTTTGTTATCAAAAATTAATGTATTCGAAAAAAGTTGTACTGCTGTTCCGCCGGAATTTCTATTTTAAAATTGTTATGAAATTGTTAAATGATAATTCGCTCATTATAAAGATATCAGGCGTACCTTCATTGTTGTGCTGCCCAAATTATTATCAAAGTTTGTAATATCCTGCATTAAATTATAGCTAATAAAAAGTTGGCTGCTATTTTATTTCCAAAACTTTTGGATTTGCAATTTGTATAAATTTTACTAGGACAAATATTGGAAAAAGAAATTTAATTGTCAGCACTTTTAGTTAATTCACAACTTTATCTGTTTAATTTGCTGTTTATTGCTATTATTCTCCTCAAATGCAACCAATTTTATGTAGTCTTTGGATTTGTATGTGTGTAAATCACACAATCTTACCAAATATTAAACCTAAAATGTTAAATACTTGCCGCTAAACCGAAAAAAAGCCAAAAATACTTCAATAAAACCCAGTATTTCAATTTAAGATTTTTTTAACAAATCTCCATGTCTATTTCTATCCCTCTCTTTCTTTTCCATACAACGGCACTCATGCTCATGCCATGCATCATGCAATGAACTAAACATGAATCTTGGCAAGTGAAAATTAAACAACATGGCTGCTGCTGCTGATGAAAAAAAAAATGAAAATGTTGTCATGATTTGTAACAAATTGAAAACTAACGCCAAATTAATTCCGCCAAGTTTAACGACTTAAGGCATTTTGAGGTCGTTCTTGACCAACTTAAAAGGTCCTTGATCACGCTCCAACATATTGAAAACAGTTTTGTTTTTGTGGGTGTTAAAAGCTTCTACACCCAAAACATGCATAAATAGAAGTATTCGCGTATGTGTGTGCGTGTACATCAAGCAGCTTATTTTTACACCCAAACAAACACGAATACAATTTGTATAGTAGCATAGCCATCAACCAATTCAGTGAGTGGTACATTCCGAAACAGCCCAGCCACAAAAGCACGCATACAAGTAAAAATGGTCTTTTTATGCATTCATGACAAGTTACAAAAAGATTTTAAGACTATTAAATTAAATCATTGGAATTCTATTTGTTCTGGTTTTTTTTCTTACCATTCCGTTTATACACTTTTTCACTTGTCATACATTTTGTCGTGTCAGTTTTTGTTGTTTTAAACAAATTTCCTTTTATTTTTTTTTTATTCCAAATCTGACATGAATACATTTTTTTTCGCTCTGTTTTTTTCAATATTTTTGTGCTGATGTGTGTTGTCTGTTTCTTTTGTGGCAAATAGCACAAATTGCGACAGGCATTTTATTGTTATGGTACATGGGCTTTACAAAAAATGAAAAAAATTAAATAAGTGAACATGACAATAAGTGTTTATGTGAGTGTGTGTGTGTGTGTGTGTATAATAAAAATATTTAATTATAATTTTATATTTAAGTTATGACTGTATGTTAATTTTTATTTCGTTATTTGTGGCTTTATTTCATGGTCGTAAATGTATTTAGAAACGTTTCGATTTGTCATATTGTTTGTGGCCAATGGTGCGTATGAGTAAAAATTAATTGTTAAAATTAAAATTGTTCATACCACCATGAATTTATACACAATTATTTTGATTGCACGAGTATTTCGGTTTCATAATATGATATTACATATTTATTTTGTGTACTTTATTCTTGTGTAACCTTATTTGTGTATATTCCCTTTAAATTCTGCAATATGATAAAAATATTTTATATACAAACTGTATAACACATTGGCGTTGTTGTCAAATATTATGGTAATTTATTTGTCTTTATGAAACACTGACTACAGTGGGAAATATTTGAAAAAAACAGTTTGCGATTTTTTATAGAATTTTTATTTCCCGCGATTTTCATTTGGCAAAGTCTTAATAAAATTAAATTGGAGTTGAAAAACTGAGAGCTTAGAAGTACACATGTCGAACGTGACCATTGTGTCCTGTTAAAAAAGATCTTAAAGTATTTACCATGTCATTCTGTTTTAAAATACATTAACAACAATAGCATGTAAATTCTGCGCAGGGAAATGCTTACATTAAAGCTTAAGCTCAAGCCCATGAGCTAACCAAGAAGGAATAATCAAAAATTCAGAAAATAGGACTTGAAAAAAATTTAACGGTAACAACGAAATTAAAAGTGTGCTACACTTCTCGTATACTATTTTCTAATCAAATTTGTATAAATAAAATAGTTATCACATTCAACAAAGCCGCCTAATAAGTGTTGTTAAGCAAAAAGACATATAAATACTGATTATGAAAATGTAGTGGCTTTTGAAAACAGCTGTTTTGCTGTGATTTGCAAGTTGGATATTTCAATTGCTGTTAACTTTTCATTGTATCTAGGAATATTTATTGTGTTTTCTGAAATAAAATACGTTACAGATAATATATATATATATATATATATATATATATATATATATATACATATATATAAATATATATATATATATATATATATATATATATATATATATACATATATATAAATATATATATATATATATATATATATATATATATATATATATATATATATATAGGGCCCTTATGAATGGGAATATCTAATAAGCAATGTCCCTCTGTCTGTACGCTAGCTTCGGAAAACAGAAAAGTGGGACACCTCGGTCATGGATTGATGTATTGTAAATTCTTAAAAATCAGCAAAATCTGAATTACAGTTTCTGAGCTGGAAAATTCTTTTGATTTTGGTGTATTAAACCTAATTCTACCTACTTTATATATCAGAAAGAATTAACTGCCTGACCCACAATAGCACTCGATATCGTTCTGTTAAATAAGTACATTTAAAATAAAAACAAAATTCGAGTATTTATTTGTGTTTTAAATTTATTTACTCGACAGAACGCTATCGAGTAATAGCGTTGGCCAGGCAGTAAGTTTTTATTAAATATCAAACACGAATTGAAAATTTTTTGGTATAAACTAAAACAAATTTTCTTTTTCTTTATATATTAAAAACTAGCAGGCCCTTCCGGCATTGCTCGGCGAGTTAATTGGGTGGAAATTAGTTTAATTGCGTTTATTACTTTTGGTAATATATGGTTACTTTGCTTTTAATAATATATTTTGCTTTAAAGAAAAAGGCATATACATATCTTAATTATAAAAATATTTGAAATGAAAATTTACTATAAAATCAATGCTTAAGATCCGACTGATCTAGTGTATATATAGAAAGTCATATATCGTCACAGAAAATGCGGAACGAAAAAATATACAAAATAAATTTTTTTTTAGTTTTTTCAGGTCGATAAAGTCAGAACAAATCTCTCTGTTAGATTTTTTTTTGAGTTACTATACTTTAGTCTCAGTTTCCTTCTCAATAATCCTTTTAATTTGATACCCATACCGTGTGGTGTATGAAAAGTAGTCGTTTGACCATTTTGGGGCGTGTCTCGAAAAGTGTTTCTAGATATTTGATTATATTTTGTGTTCCCACTGCTAAAACTTCTTAAATCTGGTACCCATGTTATGGGAGTGGTGCGCCCTTTTGTTTGTAAGAAGTTTTATTATATTTTATGTTTCGTTCTCAAAAATCCCTTTCATTTTATACATATATCACGTGGATGGAAGAAAGTAGTGCTCCGCTATTTTGAATTGTCCACCATATTGTTTTTGAAATAATTTTATTATGTTTTATATTTCCTTTTCAAAAATCGCTCTCACTTGATACCCATATTATGGGGGTGGATAAATAGGAATGGTCCACATCCTTGGGGTATCCGCCATTTTGATATCGTATGTCCATCTCCTGACTCTAAGCTAACTTCCCACCAATTTGCAACCAAATCGGTTAAGTCGATCTTGAGTTATAAATAGTAACTAATAGTAACTAACTAACACGACTTTCTTTTATATATGTATATAGATATAGATATAGATATTTGATATGTGTGAAAGAAGTTCAGAGCTAGAAATTTTAAACTTTTTGTAGAATAATAAAGTAACTAAATATGTCACATGTGACATAATTTTCCATCATCACACAAACGAGTTAAAGGTACTAATTTTGCGGATTAATTGAAGAAAGTGTCATACATCGTTCAGTAACGGTATTTTTGTGGCGGCTCATTTAAATTAAATATTGTGAGAAAAAAACTTAAAAAACAAAAAAATTTAGACAAATAAATTGTTTACAATGAATAATTTCCCAAAATTAATAAATCTTATTATGCAGTATTCAACTTTAAGTAAGTTGAATAAAACTGATGTTGACTTTCCTTTGTGCCTTGGAATATTTATCATGTCTTTCTGAGATTTAAAACAAATTTCGAACAATTAGCCTATGAATCTTAATTCAATTTAATATAAATGAATATGTTTTGCCTAAATTTAAAATCAAATTATTTGCGGTAGTGCTTTTGTTTTTATATTGGAAGTGCAAAAAATTTATTTTCTAAGTTCAGATAAACATAAAGTTATTAGATGCATCGTGACAAAAATTTTAACTTGTAAATATAATAAAAAGAAATCAAATTTAAATCAGAAATACAAAACTCAGTTTTTTCTACAAGAGGCTGTTCCAGCTGTTTTTATATCTCTGCTTAAGCCGAAATTCTTCTTATGGTTTTCTTTTGGATGTGATCATTTATATTTTAATATATTTCACTGGAATTGTCCATATTCTATTTATCTCTAATACTGATGCAGTGTTTAGTTTTGTTCTTCCATTTTCCTATTAGACCATGATAAATGTATGGCTCTCAATGTGATTATCATCTACCAGTTGCATTAGCATATTTTGGAAAGCAAACAAAAAAAATTCAATACATCAACACTCTTAAATACTCTTTAACACAAAAGTATTTCTTCCCACATATTTTTCTTCGCAAATCAATTCTGTGTATTTTTCAAATAACATATCCTCCCATTGTACAACTAAACCACAAGTTGCAACAAAATATTTAATTCTACCACATCTTGTTTTGTATTGAATAAAATCTACATCTCAGCAATTCATTTAAATACAAGTATTTTCTTGTTATGCATGTTTATTTAAGTGTTTGCAAATCACACAAGTGATAAACTGTAGAATATGTAAAAGTATTTAAATAAGTTATTTAATAAAAAATTTATTTGATTTGATTTTTTCTCATAATCAATATTTTATTAAAAACTATATATGAATATATTTAAAAAAAATATTTGTGGTATAATGTCTTTTTACTGGATATTATATATTTGATTATGGGTAGTTATTTTCCATAAAATGACTTTATTGCAAAGTAAAAATATAAAAAAAAGAGATTTGGATTTATGAAATAGAAGGGATTTTAACAAATTTCAATATAAAAATTTGTAAATATGTATGTGATTTGCTGTAAGCTCGTTCAATGTTACTAAAATATTTTATTTGGAATTAAACAAACAAAAGTATTTTAATAAAAGACATGAGGGTTGGTGGCATGACTGCGTTAATTGTTATCCTCGCTTTTGACAAGAGCCTGTAATAATTAAATGCATTTAAATTAGACTTGTACCGAATACTTGTGTCCAACTAGCTCATTCGCTCAGTTTTGACAAGAACCTCTGATCAAACCTATATAATTTAAATGGGTTTGATCAGAGGTTCTTGTCAAAACTGAGCGAATGAGCTAGTTGGACACAAGTCTAATTGGATTGATAAAAAGTTGTTGTGAAAAAATAGCAATTGAACGAACTCGTTCATTCTCTCGTTTCTGACAAGAACCTTTGATCAGACCCATTTAAATTACATAGTTTTCATCAGAGATTCTTGTCAAAACTGAGCGAATAAGCTAGTTGGACACAAGTCTAGTTCGATAAAAGTCTAATTTAAATTACATTTGTTTGATCATAAGTTCTTGTCTAAAACGACAGAATGAACGAGTTCGACACAAGTCTAATAATTATGCCAGGTAAATTTGTTCTAAATACATTTGGCAAATCTTATAAAAATTAAGATAAATAAATTCTATAAATTTCATACTTAATAAAAACACATTAAGGCCAGTCATGAAAATTATATCACGCTTGCATATAACAATATAATTCCTTTTTTAAAAGGATCAACACACATGCAATCGTCAATAAATAATCTTTGAAGAAGGCAAAGTCTACAGGGGACAGATGAAGAGAGTTTTATTTTTTTCACAATCCTGCTTTTACACGTTTTATTAATTTTTACAGCAGTATTTGCAGCTTATCTGAAGTCAAAAATAAAAGACTAAAGGTACGTTCACACTTATCAAATATTTGCCCCGAAAAGCGTAAACACTAATGAAAAATATTTTTGTTCAGATACGTGTTTATTAATTAAAACAGTTTCATAAAGAAACTAGTAGACAGTATCATTAATCCAATATTATTGGAAACTATTTAACTCAATAAATACTTTTATGAATTAAAAATATTGTTATTAGTGTTTAGTGGTTACGCTTTTTTGATCAAATATTTGATAAGTGTGAACGTACCTTTATAAATATATTTAAGCTCTTCGACACGATTTGTAACAATGACGACAGAGCAGGGTGCTACGATGCACACTAGTATATGTCAGTGTTATTAATCTTCGACAATAATATGCAGTTGAACACCAATTAAATTAAAAGTACTGCAGATATATTCTGATGCTGCTATTGATGGGGTTACAGGATATTGACTTCATCATTTGCAATGCACTGTGGCATAACTTTAAAAAAAAAGTGGTAATAAGTATAAAACTTTTTTTTAGTAATAAGAGGACGACCCACCCTTATGAAGTGCCTTGAGCCGAATCCAGATAAAGAGAATAACATTGGGAAGACACATGAAGAAATATTAAAAAATAGAAAAAATTTTGTAGCCATTTTAACTTTTAATTCCCTGGCTAGCTTTTGCTACAGGACCGCGAAAGGAGGCTGCTGTTCTTCTCCCTTTTAGTAGATGAGAGCAGTGTTGTCAGATAATTTTTTTTCTTCCCCCCAAAAAAATTTAGAAACCCCCCAGATTCTACACTTTTTCTTTAAAAACCCCCTAAAGCAGAAAAGTTTAAGTAGTAATTTGGTTTCATCATTCTTATCTCTATTAAATTTGAATTGAGGTACTATCATTCTTACGCGAAAGGCACGAAAACTCCCAAATTGTTATTTTATTTTTTTTATAAAAAGCCCCCAAAATATATATCTGCAATCTTTCTTTCTTTTGTAAGAGACGGCTTGAGGAAGTTTGTTACGGGTACATGTACTTCTTTTGTTTGGAATGCAAATCCAACATGTATTTTCGTATTTTGTTGTGCAATAGGTCTCCTGTTAGCCACCACAATGCTTTTACAATATTTGTATAAAGCTTTGTAGTTGTCTCCCTGGACAGGGACTAACCAATCTGAAATTTAATTTTGCATTTATTGTGTTTAAAATTTTATTTAAAAATACAATACATTTAAACTGCTGATCTGCTTCCCACTCCTTGTTATATTTTTGTTTATATATGTTATCCTTTTTTGGCATATTGGTAATAAATTGTAAAGATGAGCAACTTTTTAAAATTTATATTTTGCAGTTCAAGAAAGACCAACAAAATTGATATAACGAGAAAAATGTTTTAATGTTTGTATATGCGTGATTACTTTCTAAATCGTCATTTCGATACAATATCTTCGACATGCTCAGTTGTTAAATTATGTACTATTATGTACCAAACTATAAATTCGAAAATCCCCTAAAAATCCCCTAAATAAAATTTTCTTACCCCCAAATTTCTCCCTAAAGAATATTAACCCCTAAATCTGCCCCTAAATAGAAAAAAACCCTAAATCTAGGGGGAAACCCCCTAATCTGACACCACTGGATGAGAGTGTCATACGCTGCCATACTCTAAAACACTTTAGTTGACATTTACGTCAATAATAGTCGGCAACACTTTACCGAATATAATTGACCTAAAATTACAAACCATATGATTTCAAATAATTTGTGGATTTTTGAACAAAATATGTTTAATATTGAACAAAAGATGTTTAATACTTTTAAACATATTGAGTCTAGTTTCCCCCTATTTTAGGTATATATATATATATATATATATATATATATATATATATATATATTTATATATATATATATATATATCTTTCATTTTAATCCTATATAACTACATAATTAAATAAAATGCACTTGTACAATTATTATTTAAAATTATATTTATTTAAAAAAATATATAAAAACTTACATAAAAACAAATTAAATATTTAGCATTTCATTACTTATTAATGTACGTACATAGTACATATGTGAAATACAAACTAAAATAAAAATATTTATTTCAAATGAGGTATTATATTACATAAAATGCACTGCATAAGAATTATAATTATTGAAATTTTTTTCCGCATCTTGAAAACAAACACTTAAACCCATTGCTTTTTTAAATTTTTTTTCACAAACTTGGCATTTTAACATTTTGTTTATACCTTTTTTATAAATATCTTAAATATTACTTGTATCTATTTATCCTTCACAGAAAATATCACGCCATATGCTATAAAAAAGCTCTCTAATGCTTCTTCTTAATGAAAAAGTTGCTATTATTACATTAAGTGTTGTGTTTTTGGATATATATGTTTAATTTTAAACATTTTTAATAATGTTAAGTCACATTGAACACATTTTTAAACACACTTGCTTAAAAAGGAAAAATTTTGACATAATAATTAGTACTTTGTTTAAAATAGGACAAATTATGTTTATTTCTCATTCATTTTTTGCTGTACGATCAAAATTCACGTAATTTTAAACCACAATATTTATTCAACAGGAATTTATGCAAAATATGAACGTAAATTCCAGCAAAAGTTTTAGAGTGCAGTAATTGTTCAGTAATTGCACAACGAAAAACAAAATCTACATAAAACGTTTTAAAATCGTCTATCAGAGATATTGTCTCAATTAAATTAGTGCTTTCTGTTTGTTATGTGGTCAAAATAGATTTATATCGAATAAAATTTGTTTGTTGGGTTTTCTGGAATTTCAAATCCTATGGTTTTGCTTTTGTAATTCTCAATTCATTTTTGGCCGTTTATGTATAAGCTGACAGGTTTTGTTATTTTGAAATTAATTTAAAGTCTACTGATGATTTGGTGTAAGAATCAATCAAATACAGGCGTATAGACAGACATACTTGACCACATAACAAATAAAAAGCTGTTACATAATTGAGACAATATGTCGAATAATCGATTTTAAAAAAATCTTACATAAAGTGGAAGAACACAACCTCAGTCCCTGAGAACGGCGACGAACTGCTTAATTAGAATCATCTTTAATACTTTCCTGTACAGCGACTATAACTTCTTCAGTGCGCACTGTTCGGCATCTCACGGGATGCACATGATCAGTAACAGTAAATGTGGTCCGAAAATGGTCTATTGTTCTTCGGATTAGCCGCTCTGAAGGACGATTATGTTCTGAAAAAATGGAAGAAGTGCACGATGAGTTTGATGAATAGAACAATTATTTTGGTGTTGTAACACTCCAAAAAAAACATATTCCACCTTCCCATTTTTCCAATACTGGCACAATAATCATTTCTAAGGGGTGTTTTTTTATGAAGTTTTTTTTTATACGAATCACTCTGTTGTCTGACAGCTGTTTTGACAATTTAAAGTGGCGTCTCTACTCAGTATTGTTTAGCAAATCATCATGAACAGGTTAACTCCAGAACAAAGCTTCCAAATCGTGGAAATTTATTTTCAAAAACAGGTGTTCAATTAAAAATGTTTATCCGCTTTTTTACAGCAAAATTCTCTTCAGTGATGAGGCGCATTTTTGGTTGAATGGATGTGCCAACAAGCAAAATTGCCGTATTTGGAGCAAAGATAATCCACACGCCGTTCAAGAATTACCAATGCATCCCGATAAATGTACTGTTTGGTGCGGTCTATGGGCTGGTGGAATCATCGGTCCTTATTTCTTTAAAAATGAGGAAGGACGACGCGTTACCGTGAATGGAAATCGATACAGAATCATGATTAACGAATTTTTGGTGCCAAAACTTCAAGATATGGATGTAAACGAAATGTGGTTTCAACAGGATGGTGCCACTTGTCATACTGCGGGCGAAACAATGAACTTATTGAAAGAACATTTCAACAACAACATTATTTCGGGAAATGGACGGGTAAATTGGCCTCCGCGTTCGTGTGATTTGACGCCACTCGATTATTTTCTGTGGGGATACCTGAAATCATTGGTTTACGTGGATAAACCAGCAACGATTGACGCTTTGGAAACCAGTATTCAACGTGTCATTGCTGAAATACGACCTCAAATGCTTGAGGTCGTACGACTATTTTGCTTTTGTGCAAAATAGTCGTGGTGGCCATATGCCCGAAATTATATTTAAATGTTAAATGACAAGAAATTATCTACCAAATAAAAATTTTTTTTTTGCTATTTCATAATTTGGCATGTGTTTTATTTAAATTTCAAATCAGCAAGCTCTTATAAAAGCACCCTTTAATAGCCCTTGCCATTATGCTTAAAGTTGAGCTCATTGCTTAACATGGGACAATCCAGTAGTTTTATATTCTTTCGTATCTTTATGATAATTTAAATAAAAATATATGATACATATAACACTTGTATATAATAAAGTTTATTGATCTCTACTGTATTTCCTTTTTTGTTTTTTTGTTTAATCTAGCATCATTTCGTGTTTCAAAGTAATATATTAACTTTTCATTTAATCATATTTAATTTAAAGGGAGTTTTAAAAATCGTAGTCAACTTTTTTGCAAGCAAATAAAGACTCAAATTTACAGCATCTTTAGTTATATTAAGTGAAACAAAAAATACATAAAAACAAATAAAGTTCAATATCCTGTTGTTTAAACAAGTGTCCAGGATGTTTAAACTGTACTGTGCTAAAGTCAAACGGTACGATAAAATAAGATGAGCATAAAACCGTAGTCACCTAGTGAATTTAAAAGATAGCAGAGTTGCCATTATTAAACAAAAAATTAAAATATAATGATGTCAACAATATGTGGTGCATTGCTCTTTATTTAAGGTCCTTTGTGTATTGGAAAGGAAGAAATTATCTTGCTCGCTCAAAAAAAAACTTTTACATTTCAAACTGCGAAAGAATTACACATACTCGTATAATGGCCTCGTGGCCTTGATTCCTATACCAGCTGGAAAAACTTTCGAAATAATCGATAGTCAGAACTCTATATCATGCTTCCTGCAGCGATTTTATCAATATAGGGTATTTTCTACACTTAACATAATTTTCATACAAAAATTTATTTTAAAATTATTTGTTGGTGGTCAAGCAATGTCTATATGCATTTCATTGGAGCTTTACCAAATCATCAGTAGACTTTAACCACAGTTTTGAAAAGTTAAAAACCTCCTATCTTATGCATATACTTCCGAAAACCATCTGAGAATTCACAACTTGTACATTACAAATTATTTTCAAAAATAACAACAGAATAAGAATAGTAGGCCTTGAAACTCATACAAAACTAAACCAACAAATAAAGTATATTCGATATGAATCTATTTTATTTTTCTACACCTTTATATAATTAGAAATCCATTGGATAACAAGAAAAGTATTTATAAGGCAAAATGAAAAATAAAATCTAAATCAAACTGTTATGAAATTTTTATTTGACATATTGTTGTCACAATACTATTATATATAAATGAAATTTATTTGTTGGTGGTCAAGCAATGTCTAGATGCATTTCGTTGGTGAAATCGTGAAATCGGTTTTCCCAAGCCACCAGAAGAGCTAGAGACTTCGTACTTGGACCGTTGGATTGGATATGAACTTAAATAGACTGCTACTGAAATTCAGAAAGATCGGAAGTATGGTTCCAGAGCTGGGAAGCTTACACCTATTTCTCGACGCAAAATTTATACCAAAAATCAGTTATATTTTTTAATGTTTTAAATTAAACCTATTTCGTGCTTTGGGAAGCCTCAATGGTCTACTAAAAAACAAAATAAATAAAAAAAATTTTCAGGGATGGAAAATTAAAATTTTTTTTTTCGGCCCATTCCGTATTTTGTAGTACATGTAGTAACTCAAATTGTTAAAAATTTTAAGTTTTTCTTTAACAAAACCTCTTTATACGTCATGAAGATTTGCATTGGCCAAAAAAACAATTTTTTAATACAAAATTTGCTTCCAGGGGTGGGAAATTTAATTTTTTTATACGTGAAAGTAATCAAACAGGCAACTGATGTTGTTTTTTTGCTAACTAAAACTGTCCGATAATTTAGGAAGAACACAATTGGTATCAAAAGTTCAAAAATAAAAAATAAAATTTCGAATCCAGGGATGGGCAAGTGCAATATTTAATAGTACATAAAAGTGACAAAAATGGTTAAAAATTTGAAATTTTTCTTTAAAAAAATTACTTTATACCTCATGAAGCGTTGCACTGATAAAAAAACCAAAATTAAAATTTCGCTTCCAGGGTTGGGAAAATATTTTCCCAACATGCAATATTTTGTAGTACAGGTAATAACCAAAATGGTTACAAAGCTTTAGTTTTTCTTAAACAAAACTACTTTATGCCTCCTGAAGATTTGCATTGATAAAAAAAATTTTTTAAATTAAAATATCGCTTCCAGGGTTGGGAAATTGAATTTTTTTTATACATAAAAGTAGCCAAAAATTTTTTTTTTTGCTAATCAAAACTATTTTATATTTTAGGAAGAACAAAATTGGTATCAAAATTTTCCACAAAAATCACAATTTCTAATCCAGGGTTGGACAAGTGCAATATTTTATAGTTCATGAAAGTGACCAAAATGGCTCAAAATTTTAAATTTTTCTTAAATAATAATACTTTATACCTCGTGGTAAAAAAAATTTCAATTTCACTTCCAGGGTTGGGAAGTTTAAAGTTTTTTTGGTACAACGCAATATATTGTAGTACATGAAAGTGACCAAAATGGTTGCAAATTTTAAGTTTTTCTTAAATAAAACGACTTTATACCTAATGAAGACTAGGATTGGTAAAAAAATTAAAATTTCGCTTGCAGGGCTGGGAAATTTAAATATTTTTTTATACATAAAGGTAACCAAAAAGACAACTTCGTCGGCTTTTTACTAATTAAAACTATTTTTTAGTTCAGGAAAAACAAAATTGGTATCAAAAATTAAAAAAAAATCAAAATTTAGATTCCAGAGCTGGATAACTGCAATATTTTGTAGTACATGAAAGTGACCAAAATTGTTACAAATAGTACGTTTTTCTTAAATAAAACTATTTCATGCCTCATTAAGAGCTTCATTGGTAAAAAAAATTAAAAATTTCGTTTCCAGGGTTGGGAAATTGAAATATGTTTTCTGCATAAGAGTAGCCAAAAAGGCAATTGACGTTGTTGTTTTCGCTAATTGAAACTGTTTTATAATTCAGGAAGAACAAAATTGGTATTAAAAGCTTAAAAAATCAAAATTTCGACTCCAGGGTTGGACAAATGAAATATTTTATGGTACATAAAAAAAGTGACCAAAAAGTTTAAATATTTTAATATATTTTTTTTTGTCAAGTAATAATATGTTACACCTCACTAAGAATTGCATTGGAAAAAAATAAAAATTCGCTTCCAGATTTGGAAAATCGAAATAAATTTGGTACATAAAAGTACCCACATAAATTCGAAATTTTATATTTTTATTGAATTAAACCTATTTTATATTTTAGAAAAAAGTTAAATTAGTATGAAAATATTAAAAATTCGGTTCCAGGGTTGGAAAAGCGAAATTTTTGGTACCCACATAAATTCCCAATTTTTGTTTTTTTTTCAGTGACTTAAACATATTTTATACTTAGCTAAGAATTAAATTGGTATTAAAAATTTTAACAACTAAAAATTCGGTTTCAGGGTTGGAAAATCGAAATTAGCCATATAAGTTCCTAATTTTGGTTTTTTGTGTATGAAATCTTTTTTCTACTTCGGGAATAGTTAAATTGGTATTAAAAGCCAAAAAAATTAAAAATCCAATTTCAGGGTTGGAATATCGACATTTTCTGATTCATAAAAGTAACCATATTATTTGTTATTTTTGATTTTTATGATGAATTATACCTACTTTATATATCAGGAAGAAATAAATTGGTATTAAAAACCAAAACAATTTAAAAGGCGATTATACGGTTGGATAACTAGAACTTTTTGGGGTACATGAAACGGATTTTTTTCTTTTTGTTTGTAAATTAAACATATTTAATATATTTGAAAGACGTTCAGAGGTATTAGAAATAAGAAAAGCCAAACATTTAGCTTCCTAGCCGAAAAATTTAAACGTTGTCTTATATACATATAAAAGTAACTGATAACATCATTTTGATTTTTTAATTAAACCTACTTTCTATCTTGCCAAGAAAGAAAGAAAGTAGAATTACATCTGTGAAGGATATTTAAGATTCCGCACAGCCGAATATAGCACTTTTTCTTCTTTCCTTTAAATTCTTATAAGCTTGGCAACTCTTCTGCATCCTAGATGTCTTTTGTATGTATAGAATTGCACATACATGTTCGTGTGCATGTATTGGAATCAACTTATATCTCGAATTCTTTTTAATCGTCTGATATAAATGTTTGTTGAATCTGTGTACTTTCGTATGTGGGTTTATGGACACATGCACAGTTACAGTTACATGACTATTAGGGAGGTGACTTTTTATATCTGTGCACATGAAAAGTACCATGACATACTGGTAAAATGGTTTTCTATAGGACCTTCTGAACTTTGACAGTTTATAATCGATTGTCATTTAAAATAAGTGGAAGAATATTGATTGCCTTTAAGAGTTCGTGAAAATAATAAAATTGTTCAAATGCGTGGGATGGATGCAACTGATTTAACAAACACTAAACCAAGAGTGATACTGCGACGAAACAAAAAATCCACTGAAAATGTGATCGTTGTTCATGAGAATTACAGGAAGTTTTCGCTTTGCATGCAAACTGCCGTAAGTTACTTCATATCTAGGACGTTCAGGTGGATCGAAAAAACATGTTCCAGTTATCCCTTCGAATAAAAGACATGTCAAGAAAGTCTATAAGACGGAAAAAATTTCGCAAAAGTTCTCTATCTGCCCTCTCAACACTTATCCCAACTTTCATAGTTCCGATACAATGCATTGCATCCATCGAGTAGCGATTCAATTTAAAAATTATCGCCACTTATGCCCCTTCGGATCCTTTTCAATTTTCGCATGTTTCAAGCAATACCTTCCAAATTTTAGCACGTCGTTATACTCACTTTTATGGCACGACTTCAAAATGTAACCACTTTTTTCTTGTTCTGGTACATGCCAAATTATTCTAAATTGATCCCAGTATAAAGCTAAGCAATTGCAACCGTTCACGGCCTAGAATAGAAAATGTAGTAAAATATTCATATTCTGTTTCACCGTCAGGATATCAGATATTGAGGACCTCTAGTTAAATAAATATGAATGAAAGAAGCTACTATCATCAGCAAAATAGTAGATAGAACTAGGAGATTGAATTAACGGACCGTTGAAAAAAATTAGACGAGGAGATCTGCACAATGGGCAGTGCATATTGGATATTCACTCTCATGGTAAAATGTGCTGAAAAGTTTAGTTTAGCTACTGGAAGCTCTGGCGTCAAAAACCATCGTTTCAAGCCATCCCAGGAGACCGCTATAACCCTTATTAACGAAACTCTGTCGCAAAAATATTTTTGGAATTGCTACAAAACGTAGTTCGGATTACTGAAATTTGTTACAGTTAAGCGTACTGCTTAAAATCAGTAAAACAATACTTTTTATATCAAATGTCTAGCCACTTGCATTGACAATATAATAGAAAAATACAATAAAGTACGTAAGAGCGAAAAGGACAAAAACATTTTTCCATTTAATTTTTTAATGGACAAAACATGCACAATTTTTTCAGCCTTAAGTTATGCAATCGATTCGATGTCAGTTTATTTTTTCACTAAAGGGAAGTAAGTTTCATACAAAACGTAGTTCTGGGCTTGGTTTTAGTTTTCAGTAATACGATATTTTCAATAAAGCAATGGTTCGCTAAAGCGAAGTGAATAAGAATAGCTGCGTTTAAAATCAGTGCGGGGTTTTGTATCGCTTTCAGTAATCCGATTTTTTCAGTGAAGCGTGTTGCGCTAAAGCGGATTCGACTGTAACAAAAACTTGTCTAAAAACCACACATGCGTGAATTTTGGTACTAAAGTACAAAAATGTGTTCCGAATTTAATATCGAAAATTCTAAATTGGCAACGCTGTACATCAGTAGACGAACTGCAGTTTCTTTCTTATGATTTTCCATAGAAAATAAATAACATGATTGATATGTTTATTTGTATTTAAATATAATTTCGGGCATATGGCCACCACGACTATTCTGCACAAAGGTCATTCTGGAGGTCCAATTTTCGACCACCTTTTCAAGCATTTGAGGGCGTATTTCAGCAATGACACTTTGAATACTGGTTTCCAAAGCGTCAATCGCTGCTGGTTTATCCACGTAAACCAATGATTTCAGGTATCCCCACAAAAAATAATCGAGTGGCGTCAAATCACACGAACGCGGAGGCCAATTCACCGGTCCATTTCTCGAAATAATGTTGTCGTTGAAATGTTCAATAAGTCCATTGTTTCGCCCGCAGTATAACAAGTGCCACCATCCTGTTGAAACCACTTTTCGTTTACATCCATATCTTGAAGTTTTGGCACCAAAAATTCATTGATCATGATTCTGTATCGACTCCCATTCACGGCAACGCGTCGTCCTTCATCATTTTTAAAGAAATAAGGACCGATGATTCCACCAGCCCATAGACCGCACCAAACAGTACATTTATCGGGATGCATTGGTAATTCTTGAACGGCGTGTGGATTATCTTTGCTCCAAATACGGCAATTTTGCTTGTCGACATATCCATTCAACCAAAAATGCGCCCCATCACTGAAGAGAATTTTGCGGTAAAAAAGCGGATAAACATTTTTAATTGAACACTGTTTTTGAAAATAAATTTCCACAATTTGGAAGCGTTGTTCTGGAGTTAACCTGTTCATGATGCTTTGCCAAACAATGCTGAGTAGAGACGTAACTTTAAAATGTCAAAACAACTGTCAGACAACAGAGTGATTCGTATAAAAAAAAAACTTCATAAAAAACACCCTTTACTTCGCTGGCTAATTTTTGCTACAGGATCAACGAAGGAGGGTGCTGTTACTCTGCTTTTTAGTACATGATCGTCTCAGTCGCTGCCAATTATGTTCAGTGCCTTCATCAATGAAAACATGTTGGCAACAACTAACACACAAACACGCACTAATGCTGATCAGAAGAATTCAACACAATACTTCATGACTCAGCGCAGGGTTGAACGCAGGATCCTCCGCTTCATAGTCTAGTGTTCTACTACTTCAGCCAACAGCACCCACATGCAGCAGGTTCTGCAAATATTTGGATATATCTTAGAAGTGTCTAAATTTTTTTCATAAATTCGTGACTATTTAAATTTTCCGCCCCTTATTTGAAATGGCAGCACTACTCCTGTCAACACGGAACTGTCACTCGACTCTTGCCAAAATTTGAACAAGCTGTGTCATTTAGTTTGTTTCTGACGATCATTAAAAGCATAAAACACCGCGTATATTTAAAAAAAAAGTGAATTTCATATGCTCATTAAGCATTCTTTTTGCGGGAAAAAATCACTCAAACCAAGGCTAAGCATGATAAATATTATGAAAACTCTGCACCATCGATTTCCATGGTAAAGAATTGGTTTACTAAATTTCGATGTGACCGTAGAAGCACCTAGATGATTCCTAACCTTGAGGTCTCTCTATCCGAAATAATTGGAAAAATTCACAATATGATTTTAGCCGATCGACGATTGAATGTGAGAGAGATTGTGGAAGCCATAGGCATCTAACATGGCTCAGTGGTTTAAATTTTAATTGGTATCGCGTTTACCCACAATGCAAGTGTGCATGCATGTCCAGTTTCTGTGGCAAAAATCCGTAAAGTGGGCTTTGAAATGTGTCGGGGGAAAGAGATTTGACTTCAACGACGAAATCAACTTACAAGCAAATGCCTATTTTGATGATCTCAACAAATCATATTTTTCGGAAGGTATAAAAAAATTTAAGAAACGTCGGACTAAGTGTATAGAAGTAAAAGGAGATTGGCTTGAAAAATAAACTAGGTTAGGTTGAAAAAGAGGGGGATAAGCATCCCAATCCGTCATGGATTACACTTAGGCTTCATAGACCTATTGTGCGCTCTTTAATAAGGAGTTCCCATTCCACTGTAGGGAGCCTCCAGCGATACCATGGAAACCTCTGAGTTTGATTACGTCAAGAACCTAGTTTCTTCAATGTACTTCCTTAAGTCTTTCCAATTAGAGCCCCTAAGGAATTCCATCTCCTGTATAATCTCCTGATTAAATGTTTGTCTTCTGACTTGGCTACAAGCTGGACAGTAGCACAAGTAGTGCTCCAGTGTGTCGTCCTCTTCCTGGCAGGCCCTGCATGTTATATCGTCAACGATACCCATTCGTGCCAGGTAAGTCCTTAACTCTGTGCATCCTGTTATTAAATAAACCAGCCTCCGCAGTGTAAATAAACTAACTTTTCATATAAAAACCTATATTTCCTTCAAAAATTCACTGACGTATTGTCCCACCCTCTTACCAAATACCCCTACTACCTCTTGGGACAGCAAGAACTTTAGTACTAATGAGCCGCTCGTATAAAGTTTTCCTGAGTAATTTGCCACACGAATGCCGTGATTGTATCCGAAATAATTATTGTCGGCAAATAATTACAACTTTCTCTCTGGATCTGAATGTATTTTTTTGAAGGCTGATTAAACTGAATCTTCAATCAGGACAATAGCTTGTTTTTAAAGGAGTGATAAATTTCATTTCAAGCAAAATGATACATAAAAATCATGTTGATGATTTTTTAGGAAACAAAATTTCCAATTAAAAATGAGCGAAAATCTATTTAATTTTACCCAACGAATATTTTTGTATAGGTACATGTTTTAAAAGTTTCGCAACTGTTTGAGAAACATTTCGAAGTGTACAGAACACGAAGTAAGGAAGAGAGTAAAATGCGGTGCGCTCTCACATTTACTTCATACTCTTTTCACTTGGTGCGGCTATGAACTGTATTGATAAAATGTATTGTGCCAAAACCCGTAGTTCGGTGTAGTAGTGTGAGTATTAACTAATTCAGCCAAAACAGGTCTAGGTACTAAATTGGTGCTCTTCCATACAAAAGGGTAAATGCTGACTTGATCTCGATGTTGAGTACACACAGGCAGCGTTGCCAACCTTGAAATTTTGAAAAGCACTAAAATCGGACAAAAAACGCGTAATTTTTGAAAAAAAGCACTAAATATAAATATTTTTTTATATTAATTGCCTTTTATAAATTGTTAATTTTATAAAGCCCGTTTGTTAAGGCCGTTGATAAAATTAACAATTTACATAAGAAAGTTCGACTAATAAAAATTCATACATAATTTAAAACATTGCGGGGGCACGCGCACTTGTTCATTGTAAATTGACAACTAAATTCAATTACTTGAACATAAATAACAAAGAAGCTTTAGTTATCAGCAGCCGATGGCTCTGGAAAAAGCGAAAGAGATACATGGAATATTGGGAATATTAATCGTCAGGGTTGGGGAATTTCGTACTAACCAAATATATAATAATAACTTAAAAATATGAATGTGATAACTTCTCATATTCAATTTTCGTTAAAATATTGGTTAAATAGTTGATATTCCTACTAACTAGCACCACTTGCAAAAGTGGAAAAATTGAACAAAGAACGCTGATGAGATGGCGTAGCGGCCTCGAAATCAGTACTGATCCGTTCTGCTGGTTTGATGATTATTGGAAAATATTCTTAATATTCCAATCTTAATATAAATTAATAAAATAGAATTTGAACAAATTCATTTATTAATAAAATAATAAAAAATGGTTTGCAGTCTTGCAGATTCGAACTTAAGCCCGTTGATAAAATTAACAATTTACATAAGAACGTTCGACTAATAAAAATTCATACATAATTTAATTGCCTTTTATTTCATGTATGATTTTATTTAATTTTTTTTTCTATTTTACACATTTATTAACAAAAAATTTTTAAAATAAGAGATCATTTATTACTATAGTATTCTATTATATTTAAAATAAAGAGACCTTAACTCTTTATTTTTATTTAACATATTTTATTTTTCAATATTTCGTCACTCCTTTGTGTGACTTCTTCGGGAAATTAATTATTTTTAAATAATTAATTTCCAATAAAAATAAAAATTAAAAATAATAGAGCACAATAATAACTATAAAGAGAGAAGAATTTTAGATCATTTATTACTATTTTTAATAATTCATATATTACACTAAAAAATAACTCAACATATTGTAAATATCGCCACAGAAAATGCTATAAGTTTTATAATGTTCTTTATTTTCCTGTAAACTTTTAAAGTGATGCACTTTCTCTGCCATATTTTATTTCTTTTAAGGTAACAAAAGTAAAATAACGTTTAAAATAACAAAATATATGCATATAATAACGAATGAATTTCAATTTGTATTTGTTAAAGGTCAATATCAAAGTCCGTGAATTCCTCATCACGGTCATCTGCACATAATAGCGTTTTTATTTCATATTCCAACGTTTTATAAACCAATTTTGTATTAATATGAATATTGACCTCATCTGGAATTTCGTACGTTTCGCAACAAGAATTTTCCCTTTTAAGTCCGATTTTGATTTGTAAAAGCGCATTAATCGAATGCAGCGCCATTCGGTTCTAATTTTTCTTTTTAAAAGATTCATTGA
The DNA here is from genome assembly GCA_951800035.1 of Linnaemya tessellans. NCBI lineage: Eukaryota > Metazoa > Arthropoda > Insecta > Diptera > Tachinidae > Linnaemya > Linnaemya tessellans. The sequence continues at coordinate 24,639,303 of OX637533.1, read as the reverse complement.
GCTAAAAACTCGTTCTACTTCAGCATTGGAATATGGTAAAGATAAAAGTTTAACAGTAAAATTTTTTATTGTCTGGTGCCACCCAATGAAAAAAAAGCACCAAAAAAAGCACTAAAAACCAAAAAGCACTGAAGCCAAAATTTTTCACGTAATAAATGTTAAAAAGCACTAAAAACAGTGCTAAAAGCACTGAGTTGACAACGCTGCATGCAGGTACAGCAAAGTTACCAGAGGGATAACTGTGTGCAAGATGATATTGAACTTCCGTAGTTGCATGACTTGAATGGCGAATAGAGGAAAATTATGAACATTTAAATCAACAGCAATAACCATATTGCTGTTTAGACAAGATTCACGATATAAAGTCTGTTCCCTTCCTACAATTGGACTTCGGTAGAGACACCAGAAATGTAAACACTGTGGCTTCATATTGAAATCAAGACAAACTAAAGACTCAAAAGCATGTCTTCTATTCTATCAAAAGTTGCATTAAATTCTGGCACTCTTTTTGTTATAAAAATGTGGACGCCAAAATTAATTCCTAAAATTACTCTCAACCATAAGAATTCACATAGACATGATAAATTTTCTAAGGCATATAGAAAACTCAACATCAATTTTAATTATTCAACTTACACATGAGAGCAGAACAGTTGTTTTCGAAAGTCGCTACAATTTCATCATCAGTAATCATGTGTATTTTTGTTTATCACCACTTATAAGAATTTTTCTTTTACTCCACCTTTTTACTTCAAAAAATATACCTGTCAGGAGCATCGGATTTTAAGATTATAAAAAAAGAAAGTCATATCCTTAATTTATGTATGTATTACACATACACATAAGAAGCAATGTATGTATGCACGTCCAGATGACAACAATGACAACAACAACAACTCATGCATATTATATTTATCTGGTATTTTTCTCATCTCTTCCTATTCATTTTGTTTACAAAAAAAAAAAACAGAGAGGGATTGGTAAAAAAATTAAAAATGAGGAAAATGCAGCAGTTAAGAAAAGAGCTACAATATTTACTTAAATACGTAGAATACATGTCATTCATTCAATAGCTAAAAACACTGTCAATAAATGGAAAACACACAGAAATAAGGAACAAAATAGAAAAAAATATATCGACAAACACATGCAATGAAATCATAAAGCTGAATAATAAAAGAAAGATTTTTCATCTCCAGTTATTAGCTTTACACACACACACACACAGACACTTCTCTACATATATTACTCATCTTGTTTCATAAACAACCAACATGTCCATAAAAGTACATGCATGCATGGTCACATCCTGCATCTAGCATGAATGAGAAGCAAACGAAAATACAACAACTGAGCTACAAAAACTTATGTTCAACAACGAATTAGGGATCCGGACTCAAATGCAGGTTATATATTCAAGGGATAAATAACGGCTCGACAAATAATCGGATTGATACCATAGATCGAAATTTCAATACATAGAGTGCCGAATAGATATCGAATGCGGTAATTTCTTTTCCGCTGATTTACAAGGCGGATCTTATAAAGAAGTCCCATAATTTAACAAGAACAAATAAGAATATTATACAGGGTGGCTCAGAAAGACCGAAGTGGTGTGAATTCCTTATAACTTTTTATTTAAGACATATTTTTTAATTTTTTTTTTAAATACAGTAAATTTATAGGGAATATTTTTAGATTAGTTATTAAAAATGATATGCCGCAAGTGGTGACCATTTTCTGCTTCGCACAAATGTGCTCTTTCCAACACATTTTCTATGACCTTTCGCAAAACTTCCGGTGTTATGTTGTTAATTTCGTCTCGAATATTGGTTTTAAATCCCTCAATAGTCCTAGGCTTATTAACATAAACTTTCCCTTTTAAATAACCCCAAAGGAAACAGTCTGGAGCGGTTAAATCCGGTGAACACGGAGGCCAATTAAAATTGCTTCTACTCGAAACGACGGTATGCACGCTGAGTCAACACAATGGACCGTTGATTTGAAAAGTAAATTTCAACGATTTGGGCACGTTGTTCAGTTGTGTATTGCTCCATTATAAATTGTCCAAGTCTTCTTTACAAAATACTGAAAAGAAGAGAAAAAAAATTATAATAAAAAAGTTATAAGGAATTCACACCACTTCGGTCTTTCTGAGCCACCCTGTATTTGACCGGGTCGAATCTTAAATACCTTCCAAATATTTAGTAAATAAAAACTCTATTTTTATTGTTATTTAAATCTTTTAATAATTTTCCATCGCCTTGTATTTAAATATTTAAAAGTTAACGTAACACGTTCTCTCAGTTGAGCTGCTGAACTTAATTGGGGAGTGGGCAGAGAGGAAGGTGACAAGCAGGTGGTCAACAATTACCTCCTGTTGGGTCTCCAAGAGTCAGCACTAGACTGCTTCTAACTTTTGGGAAGAAGTCGGTTGCCATTCCTGGCAGGGGTCTTGGCGTGGCTTTGGGCACATGTCAGAGCGTTTGGGCTTTCCCCGTGATGGTTGCTGCGGAGCTGTTTCGATGAAGAAGAAGAAGAGGAGTCAGTACAGCATTTCCTTTGTGACTGTCCGGCCCTACAGCAGCGTAGGCTTGGACATCTAGGCCCACGTTTCCTGCGAGATCTGGACTGTCTCAGGAATGCACCGCTGGCTGCCCTGGCGGGTTTTGTGAGCTGTAATCCATTTATTTACGACATCGCATCACGGTAATTCTTTTTTTTAGTAGGACCAGCACTCAAGAAGTGACCTCTGCATATGCAGTGCATTGATTCGGAAGTAGAAAGGAGGGAATAGGTGGAAATAGGAGGAATTTAGAGGATAGAAGCAGAAAGATCAGAAGATAGAGAATTTCTTTTAAAACATTTACTCTTTCCTTCGACGGCGTATTTTTACTACAATGTCTACGGTGCCGGGTGCTGCAACACGCTCTTTAGCACATGATAGCGTCAATCGTCGCTAAAGCAGGCCGATAATTACTATCGCAACTACACACTAATTCAGATCAAATATGTCATTGATTTACGTCAGTTCCTGCCTTTCGGCCTAACCTGACGATGCTCTTAACATCGGGTGAAAATTAAGTGTTACCAGCACCCCTCTTAGCACACAAGAACCACACGAAGGCGACCTCGGGTCGCCCAGGTGGCAATTTCTAGAACATGATTTGGTAAGCCCCATGATCTAACACCTTGCCAATGTGCCGATCTAGATGATCTTTTATTTGTTGATTCACAGCAACACATAGATTCTGCTACTATCAGCCGGACCTAAGTCCAACCGCAAGGATTGAACATCAATCCATATCTGACAAACCTTCCACCAAATTGGTGACCACAGCCACCACGTGTACTCCCGAGCGAGACCTCTCCAATATCCAGCCGCAGTAAACTGCCAGGCTTGTACTGGATGCCGTGGTACCAGTTCCAACTACTGGTAAAGCCTCGAAAGTCAAACCAGTGGAGGTTCTATAAACTTTCTATCGACCTCGGTTTCTTTTTTACCCAAACCTAGGTGTCGCTTCACCTATTGCTTCTTACTCAAGCACTTAGGCGAACCTACTACTTTTATATTCTTATATGCACATCTGTTACACTGTAACAGAGCTTGGGCAGTAACATATAAGTTTTACGGGGGTACATGCAAAAGTACTGCCTGAAAACATCGTAACCCCTCGAAAGCCAACCATTATAGGTTTCAACTTTCTATTGACCTTTGAACTCTTAATTAGATCGAGGCGTCCTTGGACCTCCTTTCTTATTTCAAACTTACGTAGGTGACCGCCGCGCAGGCCCCCTACTCCTTTAGATCTCTTACAGTAGACCAGATAAGTTTCCTACTGGGACCTATCCCGGATCCTATTCGCAAACCAGGCAGGTTTTATGGGTTACCAGCAAAAGTTATGTTTGAGAAAACTGTGTAACCCCCGAGAGCAAAACCAGTATAGGTTTTCAGCTCTCTATTGACTTTGGCCCTCTTACGGTACCAGGCGTCCTTAACCTACTTTCTTACAACAGACTGCATAGGAATAAACCTCTGCCAAATTCCTTCTGGATATGCTTCGGAGCGGACGGAACTCCTACTTGCAGGGATCGTACTAGGCGGTGTACTTTCTGGGGAGGTATACCTACTACCTTTTAATTTCTTATATGCCCTCCCATTGCACTGCAACTTCAGGGATTGGGCAGAGTACATATTAGTTTTATGGGCTATCAGCAAAAGCTGTATCTGCAAAAACTGTATAACCCCCGAGAGCAAAACCAGTCAAGGTTTTCAACTCTCTATTGACTTCGGTCCTCTTACGGTACCTAGGCGCCCTTAAACCTTCTTCCTTACAACAGACTTACATAGGAACAATCCTTTGCCAAATTTCAATGCGTATCTTCGGATGTGTTTCGGAGTGGGTGTACAGTGATCGTACTAAGACGATATTTTCTTCAGCAAAATATGCACCTACCACTTTTTATATTCTTATATGCCCTCCCGTTTCACCGCAACTTCAGGTATTGGGCTGGTAACATATGAGTTTTATGGGGTATCAGCAAAAGCACCGTCTGTAAAAACTGCATAACCCTTTCCCCGGATCTGTGCTGGAGCAAGGCCTGACATCATAGCCAAGCTCCCCAACGGCACCCCCGGGGGAACTAATTCAGATCAGAAAAATTCAATAAAATACTCACTACTGAGTACGAAGTCGAAACTGGGGACTTGAGGCTTCATAGTCTCGTGATAACTACTTCAGCTAACAGCACCTTCAATAAGTGCATTGACTTAAGAGCACTACTCTCTCTTTTTCACTAAATATAACCAGTTTTTATTGATTTCATCACTTAGACACTGCAACACACGCCATTCATAATTCTCCTTTTTTTCAAGGACATCATGGCATTGTCTGTCTCACAATTAGCCAACCACCACAGTTTCCACCGTAGAAGCTTTTGCGAATCTCCATAAAATATGGAATTTGATGCTGGACACAGATAATTTCATAATTAGGTCAGCAGGTATTTAATATTGATTGATTTGAATAAATCAAGAAATATATAATATAACAACAAAGAAGACAGACACTCTACAGTATTTTAATTTATAGGAGTCGTTAAGCTCAACTTATTGGTTTAATAGTATTTGTGGGCATAATAATAGGAATGCCAAGCAATTGCATTTAGATTACGATGTATGAATTGTGATGTTACGCAGGCCAATGAGAAAGCCTTAAATTGTAGACACACTAGAAAAACATTTGACGAAAGCTTATCAAGAATTTCCTTCCCCTAAAGTGATCATAATATAATTATTAAATTTTAATTTATTATGCCATTTTTCCCAAAATAATAATTTAAAAAATATTATTTGTTTAAGAAAAGCAGCACAAATAAATTAAAATGTTGAGAAAGTCAAGAAAATTGTTATGGGGAGTTATTGGAGTTACTAAAGAGAAGTTGATGTCGGCATATCGATTGGCGCTTATCATGAAACTTTTTCAGAAATTTTGATCTTTCTTCAAATAATTTGAATGTTATTTCAAATAATTGAACGTTAACAAAAAAAAAACTCCGTCGCCGGAGAATGACGCTTTGAAAGGTCATAACTGGTGACGAAAAATGGGAACATGAAGGTGAGGAGATAACAACCGTATCGCTGAGAGAACTCGCAGACATACCAAAAACCGAATAGCGAAAATACTTCTAGAAAAACGCTGACACAGTTATATTACTAGTATATCTGTGGGGGACAGCTTTGAGGGGAACAACAAATAAATTTTTGGTTAAATAAATAGTTGCCTTTGTTATTGAACACACAGCTTATATCGATTTTCTTGCGTAGGATGCCGCACATTGGGGATTTTGAAAAAATTTACATAATTCTGTAAGTTATGTTTGGGTACTCTGGCTTAATTTTCCAACTTTTTCAACAAAAGAAAACCCTGAAAACACATTTTTTTCCAAAATTTGTTATTTTTTTCTTGGACCAGCACTCAGGGGATGACCCCTACACTTGCGATTTGATCATTTTTAACCGACCTATGCTTTTTCACACAATATTAATATTTGTTTGCTATTTACAGTGGGCCAAGGTAAGCAAAAAACTTAAAATCAAAATTTGTTTACTTGAATATTTCCTAAACTTTAAGCAAAAACCCTTAAAAATCTATCTGCAAATTGTTTCCTATCAGTTCAAAACTAAAGCTTGAGGCAGATTTGGCTTTTTATAGCATCAAAGTGTCCTATTTTGGAGTCTCGTAGCTCTGCTCAATTCAATTATATATAATAAAAATTATATTAATTTCCATGTTATATATTTTTTTCTGTGTGCCATTAGATGGCTCTATTCGGCAACTTTAGTGAGAACTTCTTGAGTCGAAAATATTGTACAGCGCAGTGTGTATAGGAATATATATATATATATATATATATATATATATATATATATATATATATATATATATTAACTTTTTGATCTTTTATTTAGATTTGTAGGCTGATTCATGCAACAATTAACACACTATTCCAACCTTAATCTCTTTTAAAAATGTAAGAAATTGTATTACATTCGCACTACCCACTGTGCATTGCTTGGAAGCCTGTAGTTTTGTGCAAAATGGCATACATTTTCGTTAAAAATAATATGGGTTTTGTATAAAAATTAAACCTCCTACACCAAACTCAACTCTTGCAAAAAAGGACCGAAAACGGGTATGATTTTTAAAAACTGCCAAAACATACTCGTAATTTTTTTTTCAATAGAATATTATGCGCCGAAAAGCTTTCTGCTATATGTAATAGCTTAAAAGATGTATGGACTACAAAAAAAAGTACCAGATTCATTTTTACCTCTTTTTATACCATATGTATCGAAAAAGTACCAAATATGTATTGTACAAGGTGGGCCAAAAGAAATCCCCCTATTGGAAGATGCTCTTATTTTTGCAAATCGTGGCCAATGTCAAATCTGTTTAGACATTTGTGAACGAGACAGATGTAGAATACAAGTAAACAAGCCATGGAGCGATACACTCCCCATTCTCAATCTCGAGGACGAAGTGGACAATTTTTCGACCAAAATCATAATGAGCGATGAGGCTCATTTCCACCTCAGCGGGAACATGATCAAACAAAACTATCACTTCTTTGGCACCGAAAATGCACGAAGAGCATCTATACTGACTCAAAGTGACTGCATGGTGCGCTGTTCATGCTGTAGGAATCATCGGATGACTTCTTTTTTTCCACCTTGTAATATTTTTGGCCATTATTTTGACATTGTGAGAGTAGCTTGCGTTGATTTTGAGACATAAAGACACGGATTTTACCCTGTTTGCTTCGTTTTTAGCCCCACAATCGAATTTCCAAAAAACCCCCTTCTTAGAAATCTTGAGAAATGACACCAAATATCAGCTCTTTAGCTATAATCTCTTGGGCAGAAAAATTATATTTCAGTGAGTCAGTCATTCAGTAACTTTACTCTTTCATATATCGCAAATTGCAAGAAAGGTTAATAGAGTATTTTAGATTTCATAGATTATAATAATTAATTTCTAGATTTAAAAAAAAAAATTCCTGCAAATAATTATTAATATCCTCTTCGGATATAGTTCTCCCCACCTGATAGTTGAATTTGTTTTGTGATGGGCTGACATTGAAATATAAGTTAATTTTTGCTATTTAAATTGCATAATTAATCTGAAACATGTTAAATTAGGAATATGTGTGAAAACAATTATATTAATCCGAATATCTTAACAATTTATATCACAAACAATTTCGCATTTTTTTTATCTTGGACTAGCACTCAGGGGATAACACCAATATATGCAATGCATTGTGCCGCAACTGAAAATGAGGGGATAGTATTAAGGGACAGATGGGGAGAGATGAGAAGATAGACGTAAGATTTTTTGTTTCTAAATCAATATTTAAGACGTATGAGTAATACGATTCGATACAAACAAATATTAATCATACGCAGTCGTGCCGTGATAGAATTCAATTTCGTTTGGGAACAAAATTGATTCTGTATTTTCGTTGGTTGGCGAATAAAAAAAATCATAATCACCCCTATCATGAATAATTTTTCCCTGGAAATTTTACCCTTTTCCCTAAAATTGCAATCATGAAAAAATTCCCCGTGAATGATTTCACGCTAAAATTAAGTTCCCCTGATCGTGAATGATTTTTTTCCCGGGAGTTTTTTCACTTTTCTCTAATTTATTCACTTAGTTTTTGGGTGGGGAATAGATTAGAAAATGTAAGTATTTTCTATTATAATTCGAATATTAGAGTTTGCAAATTTCTAAGACAAAAACTTATATTTTTTGCAACAAATCAAATCAATTGCCTGCGTCTTTGTAAAACTAGTTGCTCCAATTCTAAAGATTAAGAATATTTTTAGTTTGTTTTGTCTGGTTTACAAAATGTATCCAAATTATTTCATTACTAAATATTTAGTCATACTCTTTTTCATTTTTTTTTTAAATTATTGCATAAACTTAAATATTTCAACGCAAATTCTTTGACTTTTCATGTTGTTTAATCTTCATCTCGTTTTTTGCATTCACTGAGAACTGATAGCGGGAATAATTTCTCACGGGAGATTCACGATACCATTTTTCCCTTCGAGTGGAACAAAAAAATTTCATGTGAACAAATATTCCCCTTGTTGTTCACGATAGGAGTGAATAAAAACTGTATACCCGAAAAATTATTTTCTTTATAACTCGAATAGAAGTTAAAATTAATATTTTTATAATAAGGAACTTCGTTTCTAGCCGGTGTCCCACGACACTACACATCTAATTTTTAGCTACAGGGCCGGCGAAGGAGGGTGCTGTTACTCTGCTTTTTAGTACATGATCGTGTCAGTCGCTGCCAATTATGTTCAGTGGCCAGTGACTATGCCTTCATCATTGAAACAAGCTGGCAACAACTAACACACAACCACGCACTAATGCTGATCAGAAGAATTTAACACAATATTCATGACTCAGTGCGGGGTTGAACTCAGGACCCTCCGATTCATAGTGCATTACTACTTGAGCCAACAGCAACCTTATTTTGAAATAATAATACGCGAACTTTTTTGTCTGAAGTTCTTATGTCCGAAAAGTTAACAACATTGAGTGTGAAGCCGAGAACCGCGAGTTTGACTCCATGCTCACTCATGAGTATGATGTCGAATTTTTCTGGCAACGTTTGACACCACCACGTACTAAGAGCAGAGTAAAAGCGCACTCCTTCGTCGGGCCTATAGCAAAAATTCGCCAACGAAGTAAAAATTAAATAGCTACACAAAAATTTTCTATCTGCTCCTCCGTCTTCTCAATATTGTACCCTCTTTTCTTGTTCCGGCTCAAAGCACTGCATGTAAAGGGTGTTTTTTTAATAGAGTGACACAAGTTCAAGTCATAATAAAACAAAGTAATGAAGAAAATTTTATGAAATTAATGTTTAAATACGATTTCCGCCACGGTGGCCGCCACGGCTGGAGTGGCCAATTTTCAACAACTTTTCACGGCAATTGCGGCCGTATTTCGTCCATAACTCTTCGCATGTTGATTTCCAGGTGTTCAATTGTTTGTGTCGACATAGACAAGTGAACCTTAAATGCATGATTTTTTATTTTTAATGAAAACACATTTTTTTCGAAATAAATCTGAGAAAAATTATAAAACTAAGTAAAAATATATGGTGCTGTATTTTTTTTGCACATTTGTACCTTTTTGAAGACAGCAACAAATTTAATCCGGAATGTACTCATGGTTATGATTTAAATTCAGTTGAATTGGAATGTACGAGTACACAATTGGCAACAATATGCATTTAAGGGTTAACATAACCCTATAGAAAATAATCGAATTGTGACCAATTAATTGGGCCATTATGTGAAATTATTTTTTCATCAAACGTAAATCAGTTGTTTGTAGAGTTTGACGAATAGAAAAATTATTTCGATTAAAAATTGCAAAAATTGTCCACAACTTGCTCTGGTATAACTCTATTTATAATGAAATTTCAAAGCCAACTAAAAAAAGCAACTACCAGCTGTTAAATTGGTGCTTAAATGAACACCCTTTTTAAGTAGTATCCGCTGAGTGCTGGCCCTATTCAAAAGAAACTAACTGCTCCTTGTTAAACTGTCCTCTCCATATTCTTTAATACAAAATAATTTTCTTTTGCACGCATCCCTCAACAAATGCACATCTCTGACTGTACACTTATTTACTGGAAGTGATACTTAATAAGTCCTTGAAATTCAACTGCCTTACAGAATATTTTTAATATTAAATTAAAAACTATCTACAAGCTGTTTTCATAAGCTGCCAAAAAGAACGCCGAAAAATATACAATTAGCTAAACTTTAAGCCATTAATCATATTTTTATATTAACTTTTTTTTCCCCCAATTGTTTTGTAAATGTTACAAAAGGCCAATGCAACCTACAACACCTGCATTCAACACAGTATGATGCAAAATATGAAGCAAAAAAAAAACAAAACATCTCATATTCAGTTGAAAGAAGATGAAATAACTAACAGTAGGTAGGAAAAAATATGGTTTTATGCTTGTTATTTGCAGCCCCTATACAATTTCCAAAGCAAGAGAAAGAATGCAAAAAAAAAAATAAAAAATATAAGGCAAAAAAAACATAAGCTAAAATCATAGTGGAAGATACTTGATACCGTTAAGAAGGCTATTTAAGATTGTGTAACTAATCACAGTGTTAACAGTTGAAGCGCAACTTTTGAAACGGAAACTCAAGTGGTATGGAAGTAAAAATCTTAAACGAAAAAACAACATAAATACCTTCATACACAGCTGCACCACCCACACACAGTCACACACACACACACCCACATACACACACCATAAACTAAAGTACTTTGTACAACTCAAATATTGCTGCAAAATCCTATATTGTACAAGTACACATTTGCAAAAATCTAGAGAAGCAAGAAGAAGAAGAAGAAAAAAAAACAGCCAAATGTTGGAAACGGAAATAAGTGATTTATTAAAATACAAAATTACAACAAAGAAAAAATATATGTATATAAAAAATGGCACAAAAACTGCTAAAGAAAACATAAATGCTCGAAATGTGAAAGTTGTTTTATAAATCGAACATTTTCTTTTACGACTTTAAGCTCACACAAGCTTTAAGCGGCAGGGAATTTTATTTTATTTCGTTAATAATATTTTTATGCTCTTATTCGTTTGTATGACGCTCAGAAACAGCATTTTATTTCTATTAATATTAAATTCCTTGTCTGCAAATATTTGTGATTGCAAGAAAAACTGTAGAAACTGGAAAATATTGTGCTGAATTTGATTATTGTTTTTACAAAAAAAAAAAAACTACTAACAAAATATATATAAAATAACGACCAAAAAAACACGAAAATGAAGCACCCAATTTAAGTAAAACTTTGAACAATATAAATGATTTAAGACACATATGAACTTAAAAGAAAATAAAATATAAATGATGCTGGCAAAATACTTAACAGGATTTGATTTAATATATACTTGCACTAAGTGGTTTGACAGATGTCAAATATTTAAATGATACCGTTTTCTGACTATAAGATATTGCATGTACACATAAAGCAACACTCAACAATATAGTGCACAGTGGGACGGAGGGTATAATAAATGCTGGTGTTCGATGAAATCACTAATAAATATTTCAAAGTGGCAAAGACTTACCACCTGTAGCTCGAAGTCACTAGGCATCATTCTATCGAGCAATCATATCTAAAGCAAAAAATTTAATTGTGCAATCGAACGACTTCTAATGACATCGTGGGCCAGGCAATTGTAGGCGAAATAAATACCTACACTATATTTCAATCAAAAAAATATATACATATGGAAAACAGTTGACCCTAAAGGCCATCTTTGCAATTTCCCGCAGATTTTAACTCCAACGTGGAGTTTTTTAAACATGTCACTTTTCCGACTTTTTTCGTTCACAAGGTTTTACGACGGTTTTGTGATAATCGACGAAGCTTTTGAAAGATATTTAAAACAAATTCATGCTTGAAAAAAAAATTCATGGTTTTCTTGATATTTCTTAAAATCTTCCAATCGGTTGCAATTCACAGGCAATCTAGCTTGAAAGAACCCTATGAAACGTGTTTGATTCTGTTCTGTTGTCAAATTTCATAAGCAGGTCACACACTTACATACACATACAAGATATACCCTGCAGGAGATTGAACTAGTATCAAATTAGTATTGCACTAGTACAAAAATCACCAGTACTAGTTCCCAACTGTGTACTTTCCTATACCATGTTCAAGCTCAAATTAACATTGAGTGTGTTTGGAAAATTACTAGTACAATTGGTACTACATGGAAACTAGGGGGATACTAGTACTATTAGTACTAGATGAGTACTAGTATAATTTCTTCTAGTCGGATACTAGTATAATGAGTTCTGCATTAAGAACTGGTTCATATATAAAAAAATCCCTAAATTTATTGGTTTTTTAAACTCAATGAAATTTGTTAAGTCTTTGTCTTCACAAGCAATTTTTGGTTCATCAATTCTTAGTTTATAACAGGAAATGGAAAGTTCCTCTTATTTAGTTTTTAAAATATCACTTTTTTAACACACAAGAAAACTGCGGCTTAATTACATAAATTATCGAATAAATAAACTGATATGCAGGTGGGAAAGTCTTCTAATACTATTCTTTGTTTCAAATTTGAATTTGTTTAAAAATTGTAACAATTAAAAATAAAATAAATGAAAATGAGAATTAGCCATTCGCTTTAAAACATGATCAAAAAGTAATATGAAATTCTACAAGTCAAATCAATCTACAAATGAATTACTTGAAGTACTAGTACTTTTCTGTATATTTTCAATCACCTTTTGAACTAGTGCTTTCTATACTAGTAATCGTACCAGTAGCTTAAAGACAATTAACGCTTATCCTCCTGCAGGGTAGTTACACCCTCTCAGGAGTAGTCAGAAAAGTTTCCTGATGAAAACTAAAATTTTTTCAAAATTAGATTTTTATATACTCGTAGGTATTTAACTCTACTTTATTTTGGTATTAAGTTCTTATATTTGTGTTGTTCAGGCTCTAGGACTTGAAAATAAATCTTTTTTGTAGTATGTTTTTACTATGAGCAAATTATTTTCATTTGAGTAAATTAAGCCAAAGTGTTTCCATTATTTTGTAAGTAATTTTGTGTTCGAATTTTCGTTTGTTTACATTTTAACATAAAAAATCAATAATTTTGTTCAATGATAACTTGAAATAGCAAAAAAAAAAACTCAAAAAATGGAAAATAACTAAATTTCTTAGTAAATTATATTCAACAAATAAATTCGTACTAAAATTTCACTTTTTCGGATTTGTAACTCATCAATAATGGATACCTCAAGGTTATATGTATATATAAAAAGAGCACCAGTGTTGCATAGACAAATTTCGAAACAATTTGGAGCAATTTAAGTCATTTGAGATAATTTGTGAAAAATATATGGGAAATCATGTCGCAAATTACTTAAGTTCGAAACGTTTTATTATAATTATGTAATTTTGATTTTTTCAATATTTGAAACACCTTCGGTGTGCTTCTTCAGGAAAAAATGCTGAGTAACGCCGTCCACACTAAAACCCAAAAAAGTGTTTTATTATCAAGTCCTAGAGATAGAGCCTGAATAACACAAATGTAATAATTTAATACTGGGTAAAAATAAAAAATAGTTCCAAATGCCTTTGTAGTAATTTACAACCTAGAAAGATATTAATAGGCAGAAGTACTTAAAACATATTGTGTTGCCTGTGTTTAAGAAAACAGCCGCCAAATTTGCTTCTATAAAATAATATAATTTCAAGTAACAAATAAAGTAATTTCTTTGATTGCATAAAAATTAAGCTGAATTTCAAAGAAATAATGGGAATACGCATTTTTTAACTTCATCAGCTGTTTTCAGTTTTTAACTTGGCAATACTTAATTTAGTACAGCCAAAGAAAAGGTTGCATTTTTTGAAACCTGCTTAAAACCCGATGATGGTTTCAAGTTATTTTAATCATTTTGTGGAGTAAAACTAGATTTTGAAAGATAATAAAACCGTGTCAATATGAAAACACTTTTAGACACAACAGATTTTAATTTTAAATATTTATTTTTTATATATATTTTTACAATAATTTTATAAATTTTTTTTCTATATTTAATTGGAAAAAAATTGTTTAAGACTTACTAAATTTTAAAGTTTAAATAGTGATTCTTCGACCTTTATATTTTTAATTGTTTGCATTTTTCACAAGCTGTAGGAAACTTTTTTATAAAAGAAATTGATTTTTTTTATTATCCAGGATATCTTCTTTAGGCCAATAATTAATATATCAATATTTTTAAAAATAATGTTTCTCCTTCATGTCCTATTTTGAATATTTCAAAATATAATAATAAGGAAATGGAAGGAAAAAGATTATTTTAAATTATTTTAATTTTAATTATTAAAATAAACTGTTATGAAATTTTTTATTTCACATTTTGTCATAATTCTATTTTAAATTAAATTTATTTGTTGATGATAAAGTAGACATTGCATTTCATTGGTGCTTTACCAAATCATCAGTAGACTTCAAGGTGGTTTTGAACCCACACAGCAGCAGTAGAAGAGCACTATTTTCGAAAGCCGCTACACTTTCATCAACAGTACTTATATGTATGAGTTTTTGCTACTTGCTAGGCGGCTTAGTTACATGTGAAAACAGTTTCCATTTATACACATTTTATGAGGAAATGAGAATTGCCTCAATAGAAAACTGATGCAGGACCCACACCTTTAAATACCTGTGACGTCGTTGTTGGCAATATCCTGATATTCAAAAATGGCCTATTGAAGTTATAAAACAAATTGTTATAACTTCAGAATTTATTTATTATTAAAGTTTATTTTATAAGCGGCTCCACATCGTAGTCGACTATTCAAAACTTAGAAAAAATTTCTTTTAAATATATAGTCGAACCACAATTAATCCAATGGCTTAGTATTAATATTTCAAACATTTCTTTAAAAAAATTTAAACTTTTCTCTTTAAATCGCCTAGGGAAATATTTTCCATTACGATATTCTTT
Source organism: Linnaemya tessellans (assembly GCA_951800035.1). NCBI lineage: Eukaryota > Metazoa > Arthropoda > Insecta > Diptera > Tachinidae > Linnaemya > Linnaemya tessellans. Next base: position 24,624,197 of record OX637533.1, on the reverse strand, counting down.
ATCGCTTTGATTGGCTGTCATGGCTTTTAGACTGCAAAATATTATTTACTGGTGAACTCATGTATAAATAATAGTGTCTGACACGTGTAGGCATAAATAATAAAATATGTTAACAATTTACGGCAAAGATTATACAAGCAATGTGGGTTGCCTGACCATAAAAAGAGGAAAGAGTGGAAATACAAAAATGCTTAAAGGTATTAAATACAATAGAGATAAAGCTGGCAAAGCATTAAATGAATATAGAGAGAAAAAAATTTCATCAGGCTTTTTTTTTCAACTGAAGCTACTGATTTATAGTGAGTACAAAAAATGGTAAAATAGTAGTTTTCCATTTAACAGACTAATCAGTAGATAATGTGGATTGTATAATTACTATTCTAATTAAATAACCTAGAAGTTAATACTTAATTTTTTAAGAAAGTGTTGTCAACTGAATTGAAATGAAAACTCTATCATGTGTGCTGCATATGTGATTTTAAATGGTGTGTAAAGAAGTCTACAATTGAAAAACTCGATTCTATAATTTATATTTTAAAAGAACTTGCTGTTTAAAATAAAAAAAAACAAATTAATTAATATTACGGTCCTAATTTTGCGTTAATAAAATATATGGAAAAATAATAATTAAGACAATATGTCGAATAAACGATTTTAAAAAATAACAATTTTCTAAAAATTTGTTTTTGTTTTGTACACAATTTGTTCACCGAACAAACGCCTAGAAATTTTTTTTGCCTTTCAAAATCTTTCAAATTTATTTAAAAAATAATTGTCTACAGAGTAAAAGAGAGTAAAGAGAGCAAAAATATTTAAAAATTATTATATTTTTGTACATATAAACTTCATCAACTCAAAGTGATTTACAAAGTTAGGACCTAAATAATTTCATTTATAGATTCAGATCGATTTTCAAGCAATTTTTTTAAGCAAAAAAAAATTAATGAATATGGAAATACAGCAGCTGATATGCAACAACCACCGCATAACCAAAAAAAAAAAATTTTTAATTTACAGGCTTCGAATTTTTCATCATAATAAACTTAAAGCAGCTGGAAAAATTATATTATAACATATAAAGGGTGTTTTTTTATAGAATGTCACAAGCTTAAATCATAATAAAACTGGAAAATATATTTTTAATATCAATGAAACGATCTTTATTGGAAAGAAAATTTTATGAATTTAATGTTTAAATATGATTTCTGCCATGTGGCCTCCACGGCAGGCGCCTAGAAGGCGCAATCTGGAGAACCAATTTCTAAAATTTAAAAAAATATTCCCTAAAGTGGAAGGACACAACCCCAGTTGCTGAGAACGGTGACAAATTCCTTAATTAGAATCATCTTCAATGCTTTCCTGTACAGCGGCTACAGCCTCTTCAGTGCGCGATTTTTCGACGTCTCAAGGGATGCAAATTATCAGTAACAGTAAATTTGGTCCGAAAACGTTCTATTGTTCTTGGAATTAGCCGCTCTGAAGGACGAGTATGTACGCCATTAAATGGAAGAAGTGCTCGATGTGTTTGACGAATAGAGCAATTATTTTTATTGAAAATGTCAACAATTTGCACGCGTTGATCAGGTGCTGTGACACTCTAAAAAAACACCCTTTATAATCAGACAAAAGAAAAACATTTGTTTTTTGCCTGCTTTTGAGAGCTCATTCGTAAAGCCATTAATAAAGAAATAATCCGATCACTCAGACAAATACCAACAATCGTACAATTTTAGAATTTTATACCCTCTAAAAAAAGTAATGGAGGGTATATTCACTTTCTCATTCCGTATGTAACGCTGCGAAATATCCCTCTAAGACTCCATAAAGTATATATCGATGGCTTTATATAAAAAAAGGCCTAAGTCGATTTTTTGTTACTTTACTGGAGAAGAAAAAAATTTAATAAAATCCGTAAAATTCCTGACACAAGAAATGTCTTGATCCAATTTGTAATAAAAAGATGCAAAACATTTTATTAAAAAGCCATCAAAACTTTTTTTGTGGCATAAATTATACGGATTAAGTGTTTTTCGTCTCCTATAAAGTAACCAAAAATCCAGTTAGGCCTCTTTTATATTAAGCCATTATTGATATATTCTTGATCCGCGATGAAATCTAAGACGATCTAGCCATGTTCGTCCGTCCGTCTATGAGAAGCACGATACTGGCCAAACGAAATGACCGAGGACTTTGAAATTCTGCATAAATAAATTTTAAACAAGTCAAGTTCGTGAATAGGCTAAGTCCGCCCAGAGGGAGAAAAGCTTGCCTAAGAGTTAGTTCCTCTTAGGCAAACTTCTAAAAAAACAACATGATTTTTTAAGTTTTTTGTAATTTTGCAGAGCAACTGATATATGAATTTTTATTTCTGAGAACATCCAAAACGTTGAACTTGGAGCCAGAAAATCAGAAAAATTCGTTTTTTAACCCCGCCTTAACATATTACATGGAAAAATAGTGTTAATATTTAAGAAATTAAATTATTCTGGTTTTTTTGACATCTTTTTAATTATTATTATTCTCTAATATTTTTAAAATTAAGATCTCTTTATTTTTATATGATAAAATATTATTTCTCAATATTTCGTCACTCCTTTGTGTGACTTCTTCAGGAAATTAATTATTTTATTTGATTTGAAAATATTGTTTATGAAACAGATATATTATGAAAAAATAATATAATATGTTTGTTTCATAAAAAAATTTTTCAAATCAAATAAAATAATTAATTTCCTGAAGAAGTCACACAAAGTAGTGACGAAATATTGAGAAATAATATTTTATCATATAAAAATAAAGAGACCTTAAGCTTAAAAATATTAGAGAATAATAATATTTAAAAAATTGTATTCCTTAAGTCTAAATTTCTTGAAAATTTTAATTTATTTTTTTTCTGCCGACAGTAAGATGTTCTCTGATCTTCCTCTACCCTACCCTTACACCCACTTTTGCCCTTCCGGAGTGATCCTGTCAGAATAGGGTTCTAAAATTGGGCACAGAGATTTTTTAAAGTAATTCTGACCCAGTAGGATAAACATTTTTAATTTATTTACTAAATATTTTATTTGAAGGATATTTAAGACTCGAGCTGGTCGAACTCTTACTTGTTATACGCTCCAAAAAAGAATATAGAGGGTATATTCACTTTTTAATTCCGTTTGTAACGCAGCAAAATATCCATTTAAGACCCCATATAGTATATATATTCTTGATCAGTGATGAAATATAAGACGTTCTGAACATGTCCGTCTGTCCATCCGTCCGTTCTGTGGAAATCACGATTCAGTCCAAACAAAAAGAGGCAGACTCTTGAAATTTGGTATAAATATAGCTTGAAGGAGAGGACAGGTTAAGTTTGGAAATGGGCTAAATCGGGCAAGAGGGAAAAAGTTCCCCCAAGAAGAACTAGACCAACCTCTAAAAAACAACATAATTTTTAAAGTTTTTTTGTAATTTAAGCATATTATATATTTTTATGTCAAAGAAGGTCCAACGCGTTAAACTTGGAGCCATAAAATGAAAAAAAATTTTGGACCCCGCCCATTTTAGTGGGCGTTATTATATGCAGAAATAGAGTAACAATTTAACAAATTGTTTTACTTAAGCCTACACGAAACCTGATACTACTCTGCGCTACCCCCTCCTCCCCCTTCACCCCCTAAATGACCCTATCAAAAAAAAAGTACATTTTGTATACAATTATCCCAAGCATTTATTTTTAGAGTTTTATGACTGCCGATTTCTGCCCTACCTCCTCCTAACCCTTTGCCCCCTAAATGACCCTTTCAAAAAAAAAAAAAAAAATTTTAAATTTTGTATTTAATTATCCCAAACATTTATTTATAGAGTTTCATGACAAAGGTGAAATGTCTCCCCACAGCCCTTGCCAGAGCGACCCCTCTAAAATACAGTTTTGATACCCTTCAAAGAGAATTGGACCCCATAAAGTATATATATTCTTGATTAGTGCTGAAGTCTAAGACGATCTAGCAATGCCCATACATTCGTCTGTGGAAAACTTGATATAGTCTATATTTGGACCCCGCCCCCTTTAGTGGGCGTTTACGTACGCAAACATAGTGTAAATATTGAACAATTTTTATTCCTTAAGCCTATAAGAAGTTCTCTGATATTGCAGAGGTGAAACGTTTCTCCCACGACACCTCCCGGAATGACTCTCTTAAAATAGAGATTTAAAATTGGGTACAGAGATGTCTTAAAGGAACTCTGTCCCGCCAAGTTAAACATTTTAAATTTACTTACTAAATATTTAGAGGATATTTAAGATTCGACCCGGTCGAATATAACGTTTTTACTTATTTTTTATTAAACTTGAAAAATTAGGAATATATTTCAAGTTTATATGTTCAAATATAGAGAAGGCAAAGAAAAACTTCAATTTGAAATATTTTTAATTATAATAAAAAAATTATATACAAACATGCAATTTAATATAAAAAAAAAAAAACAACATAAAAAATGCAATTAAAAGTTTTTCTATGTTATGTATATAATATTGTTAATTATAATTAACAATAATTATTGTTAATTGCTTACTGTTAATTATTATCCTGGGGAAGATATCCAGGGGATATTGATTTATTGACAAATATAAAAACATTATTGTTATTTTATATGAAAAAAGTCACCTCAATCTCAATATTAATTTTTATAAAACAAAACTAAGTGTGGAAATTTTTAAAAATATATTAAATATGAAAATATTAACAGCCTAAGTAGAAAAAAAAATTTTTTTGATTAATAAGTGGGTTGCAAAACAAGTTTTATTACGAAAGTTTGTCATATTAATTGGTTATAAGTCCGAAATTTTTTATAAATTAGGCCTTAAAATTTCCGATTTATAAGACGTTAATAGGATAAATTTTCATACAAAAATTTGTTTTATAAGCCTGCTATTAATCAAAAATATTTTATAAATTAGGCTGCTAATATATTTCTGATTTATATATTTATGTATAATAAAACAAATATTCATACAACAATGTATTTTAGAAGGCTCTTATGACTACATTTTTTTTGTATATTAAGATCTAACTGCGTTTTTGATAAAAAATATTTATGCCTTATAAAGGCATTATAATACAAATTTTGTATGGAAATCTGTTTTATAAGCCTTTTTTATATCAAAAATATTTTTTATGAATAAAGACTTCAAAATTTAAATTAAAATTTTTGTCATTAATCTTACCACACGTATTCCAAAATGTTCAACGGCGGTAACTGGCAGTAGGATGTGTTTGCGGCACCCTTAAAATATTAAACAGCTTTAATGTAAGAAATTTATTTTCTGTTTCTTTGCTTTCTAATTTAAATCATGTTTCACTACAAAGTAAATATTCAGCTCCAAATAAGTTTTTTTTAATTGCCAATATAAATTATTACATTCACCTACCAGTACACGTTCAATCCCTGGCTAAAATGCATCATAAGCAATACTTAAGCCGCTTCAGCTTTATAACACCTTCACTAACACAGCAGCCACAGTTCTGGTACATATTAGTGGGTCTTAAAATTTAAATATAATTCTTATAAATTGTGCTGACATTTAACAAACTTAAGCCACCTTCTAAATGAATTCTTTTGAAAAACAAACACATCAGAGTTTTTTGTAATAAAATATTTATTAATCTTACACGAAAATAAAAATCTGAATTTTAAATGAGTTTACAATCCTCCGGCGTTATTTATGCCCTGGAGTTTACAATAACGCTACTACTACAACACTAAACAGCATACAACTTTAAAATTCCAGCTTTGCATAGATTTAATGGGATTATTAAGAAATTGGAAAAAAATAATATGTATAAATAAATTCAATCGCTGTTCTTTTTGATTTTAACTTGAATGAAAATACTTACAATATATAAAACAAAGTGTACTAAACCAATATACCATCTAAGCAGATTACCGGAATTGACAATATAGCAATTGTATTAAACTTTAAACATTTTCAATATGTATTGTTTCATAGTACAATGATTTCTTTTTATTTCTGCTCATTTTTATAGATACAAAAATTCCTTACTTACTACTTACCTACTGTGTGACCTAAAAATAATATAACAAACAAAAAAACTGTGCCAAAAAAAGCAACAAAAACTTAAGCTCTACCTCCTGCCTCAACAACTAACAGAACAAATTTAAACAAGTAAAAAAACCAAAAACAAAAATTATATAGATAGACACAAATATACATACATACATATAATAAATATCAACAAACGTAACTTGGAACAATAAAAATAAACCTAAAGTAACAACCACAACAACAACAGCAACAGCAACAACAAACAAACAAGAAATTTAAAACAAGTACAACAGCTAGAAAAAACTGCATTACCAATTGTATAATATTTGCCATCAATACACTAAGACAACAAAATGTTCATCAAAACAACAACAGCAAGAAGAAGATTAAAAACCCAAACGACAGCAGTGAAAATGAAAAGAATCAAATGGAAATGGCAACCCAAACAAAAGGAAAAACAACGGCTAGAGCAACAGCAGCAGCAAAAGTTCAAGCTACAGTTAAAGCAGCAAGAGCAACGGCAACAGGAAACGGAAATTTATACACTCAAAATATTAGCACAGTTAAAGAGCACACAGTCAAAGTTGAGAGTCTTGTGTGCCATACAGAGCGATCAGCAGCAAAACTTGCTGAAATGCAAAACAATAAAACGAAAATCAAAATTTCACTACAAAAAACCAAAAGAAATCACCTAAAATTTTTAATAAATTTATATATAAAATTAACTTTATGCATTAGTCAAATAAATGAAAGTACATTACAAATATTTAAAAGAAAAACTAAATTAAATATAAATTTTAGTTCTACAAATAATAATCATGCCCCACAATGTATTATAAACTTACAACAAAAGCTGCAAGAAAAAGCCCACAGTTTCAAAACGCATTCATTTTTTAAATTTAAACTTGTCCTAGAATTTTTAACAAGATTTCACTACTTTAAACGAAAAGCTGTAAGAAATTATGTTAAATTAACAATAAGACATTTCATAGGAATTTGCCTTAAAAGACTGATATCATTAAAAAGATTACAACAAATTCCTGAAAATCATCGACAACTAGATGAATCATTAAGCACAACATATGATAAAGAATATATAAAACATCGGATTGACAAGGATTGTTTATTATGTAAAGAGTTTATAATAACTTTAAGGCGTAAAAAGTTTATGGAAAGCTTAAAAGCTTTATTAAGCTTACAACAGCGTAAAATTGAAAGCGTACAAAATTGTAAATACTATCACACTGATGGTTGTCATTCCTGCAAAAATAAGCCCTTGATATTTGAGAAAAAATATTTCACATATAGCGGAAATGCAATATTCTACCAACAGTGTGGCCAACAAAGTCCACGAAGTTCCCCAAACTTGCAACATCAAATAATCCTAGAGAAACAGCTTATTGCAATCAAGGAAATAATTGTTTGCGTATTATGTGGCAGTATAGACTTCAAATTACGACAACATTTTCTTAAGTGTGGCCAACCAGTTTTAAATTTAAATACTGGCAACAAAATGACATTAAAAGCTACCGTAAATATACAACTTCAAAGATATACATCATCAAATAAAACAGAGTTACAAGAAACTGCTATTCATTTTCTAAAAAAGTGTGGCCAACTTTTTATTATATCAAAATGCATTCATTTAAATAAATACCAAATTAAAGCTCTAGGGATCTGCCCGCATAACCACAGCAAAAATTTTACAAAATTTTATATTCAAATATGTATTGGTTTTTACAAGTATTGCCAACTACATTGCATTACGACTGCAGTTGAACCCGGCTACACTCAAAAAAATGGAATTGAAGCTGCCATAGAGAAACATGAAGAAATTTGCCGATATATTCCAGTTTTTAAATTATTAAGACTTTCAATTGATACTTGTTGTAAGTGTGGCCAACTAAAGAACCGTAGAGTTGTATTAGAGCACAAAGAAGAACTTAAGGCTCAGTTAGTATCAAAAGTTCAAAAAATGTATAATATAAAGCCTGATAAAATGAAGAAAACCAAAACAAGCGAACAACCACAGTTTTCATTAAGTTCACCACAAAAGTGTGGCCAACCAACAACTAAAAAAACTTTATACAAGCAACTGTTGAAGATGAAATGTGAACTGGGAATTAATTTCAATTCAAAACTACAAGAAACTGCAAGGGGATCTTACAATCAAATAATGATATTTAGAAATGGAGATACAAGAGAGTTCAACACAAACTCACCTCTAAAGAGTGGTGAACTAAACAAACAGGCAGGCCTAATAAATATTAATATGTTAAGAGATAAACAAATAATATGGGGTTGGGAATTTCATATGGAAATTAAAACTGCCATGAAATTACAAAAGCTAATAGAATTTATTAAAGAAGAACATAAATTTACACTCATGGTGTCACTAAATATTGACAAGGAAAATATGTCACATGTACAAAGGAAATATATAGTTCTGGATTCATTATACAATCAAAAAAATGTCAGTATTTTCCAACATCTTCAACAAAATCCTCATAATTTTATTGAAAGAAAATTTCTAAATACTACTGATAGCATTAACGTCATTTCTAAAGCTTTTGAAAGCCAGAAAATATTCCGCAATATTTCACAAAAACAAACAAATGTTCGACAAAAACTCAGCATAGCAAATGGCTTACGACACCAAATTTTACACACTTTCATTAATGGCATGCACGAAATAAAATTGGCATATGAAGCAAATATTGCGAGACAATTTCACTTAGATGACAACAATAATTCCCATCATGTAGAAAGTAAACATAAAAGAGTCCTAAAGAAATGCCAACATATTCTATATTCCATTTTACTCGTTTATATTTGTTGTTCTTGCTATTGGCATATTTACGGATTTCCGTTGGTGTTAGTAAAAATTTTCAAATATCTAAAAGATGCAACAGTGAATGTGTTAACACGACGACTTAAAATAGCAGCAACAGCAACAGCAGCAATTGCAACATCAGTACGCTGTAATGATGGCAGCATTAAAACAGCATGTGATGGAAAATTGAATAAACCGGCAAAAGTAGCAGACTACCAGCAAAATATTTTCAAAAGGCAGACGGCACACACACGCACATCATCTTCTACTGGTGCATATTCATCGTCTTATTGTTCTACAACATTGTTAACAACATCTTCATCATATTGTAAGTGTCTAAAGAATTTAATATTACAACACAAGCAAGCCCAGCAGCCATGCCCGCTATATTGTTGTTGCCAAGAGTATCATCGTCATCATCATCATCGTCATCATCCACATCATTATGATCAACATAAGCGACAAAAACAACTAAAGCAGCCGCAGCAACAGCATCAGCAGCCGCAGCAATATAAATTCATAGCAACCATTCACTTGCAACTGCCATCATTGTTGGCATTTTCACGCACATTGATTATTCTCATGCTGTTGTCATCATTGTGGCACACATCGGAAGGTTTTCATGGCAGCGGTGTAAAATTGAGCACAAATACGGTTAGAACAAAGTATGGTCTGGTGCGTGGCATTGTTGTACGTTCATCGCCGTCATTAGTGGAAGCTTATCTGGGCATACCTTATGCATCGCCACCTGTCGGAAGTCTAAGGTAATTATTTCTAGATTTTCATAACATTTTCTAATACAATTTCACGTTTCTTTTGAGTGCTTTTAGTTTCTTTTCAACTTCCTTTGTGTCTTATCAAGGGGGTGTTCGTTATATGCGACATCCTTGCCTTTGAATGTGTAGTGTGCGCTATAAGTGGTATTATTAGGTATCCTTTTTTGGTTTTTGTTATCAATCAAGGTCTTCAAATAACATTAACATAATTTATTTGTATTAGTTCTTTCTGAATTAACAATAGTGCGGCTTTTAGACAAATAAGATAGCCTGTATTAATTACAAAGAGTGCAGCATTACTTGAATACTTTTTGAAAATGTTAAATTAGATAAAACATAGATAAGAAAATGTTAGATTAGATAAAACATATATAAGAAAATGTTAGATTAGATAAGAAAGGTAAGTGAGCTCGGAGTCTATTAGGCCCATTATGAGCCACGAATTCTGAAATTTAGGTTACTGACAAGAATGATAAAATAAAGATTACGCCTTGCGCATGATTTACCGTTTGATGACGTATTTGTTCCCTCGAAGAGATTGCCAAATGTTTATTATATGCAAAACTAATACTTTCTCGTACAAAATTAATATTTTTTGCTATATTTGGCAACTCTTCACACAATTTACTCAGAGAGATTTCCAATTTACTCAGAGAGATTTCCAATTTACTCAGAGAGATTTCCAACAAGCAAATGAAATCGAATTTATGAAAGTGCAAGTTTTGTGTTATATTTTATAATAAATTGTGTTATAATTTAAAATAAATATAGTAAAATAATTGTTAAATAACTTAAAGTGTAAAAAATTTATTAAAACTTGATTTTTAAAGCTCATAAACTGTAAACAAAAAACCTAAATTAAAGAGAAAAGAGAACAAAAAGAGCAAACATGAAATATGCAGTGGGCAATTGCAAACAAAGTGACAGCAAAAAACAAGTGAGAAATAATTGTGTTAAAATGTAATATTGTTATCAAAATTTTTTTTTTGTTTTCAAAAGGCTGTGTCATTTTATAGTTTTCCAAGAGATGAAGCTCAAAGGAAGTTATGGCTGATATTTTGCAAGGAAAAAAAATTTTTTTTAATGGGGGAAAAAGAAAAATAATTAGCACTTGGGTTCAATATTTATATAAAATAACTACAAATGAACAATTTCAAATAAAAAAAGTGGAAAGTAAAATAATTTTTTAAAATTTTTTGTTATCAAACAAATTTTATTTGAAAAATCGCACTTTGCCCCACTGTCCTGTTTTTAAAATAACATAATAGTTCTCCAACTGAATTTTATTAGCCAATCAGAACACATGTTGAGTGACGTCAGAATTCCATCATGCGCAGAAAAGTATTTTTATTTCAGCTTGTTGGCGTAATCTTTATTTTATCATTCTTGGTTACTGACAACAATCCTGGGGGTTACTCTATGATTCAATTCGAAGAGAAAACTGTTCGAAATTGTATGAAGAAAAAGTTGGTATATTTTTAAATATATTTTTTTTGTGGGCCATTTAAAAGTTTAAATTTAAAAATGCAATAAATCAAAAACGATTTGAAATTTTACCAAATTTATTTTTTTTTTGTGAAGTACAATTATTATGGATAGTTATGCGACTTCAACTCTTGAACCAATAGAACTTTGTAAGGCACCAATAGAACTTTGTAAGGCATTTTCGAAAAATTCGATGTACACTAGTGCGTGAAATGGGTACTTCTTTTTATACCCACCAAAAAAGAATTGGAGAGTATCATTCCATTTGTAACTCACCGAAGTATCCATCTGAGACCCCATAAAGTATATATGTCCCTGAACAGTGATGAAATCTAAGAAGATCTGAGCATGTCTGTCCGTCCGTCTGTGGAAATCACGATTCAGTCCAAACGCCAAGAGCTAGACTCTTGAAATTTGTTATAAATATATCTTGAAGGACAGATCAAGTTTGTAAATGTAACCCCGTCCCCTTTAGTGGGCGTTGACGATATTAATGCAGAAACAGTGTAAATATTGAACAATTTGTATTCCTTAAGAAGCTGAGAAGTTCTCTGATCTTGCAGAGGTGAAACGTCTCCCCCATGGCCCTATCCGGAATGACTCTGTCAAAATAGAGATTTAAAATTGGGTACAGAGATGTCTTAAAGGAACTCTGTATTTAAGATTCGACCCGGTCGAATATAACGTTTTTAGTTGTTTTTTTCTCCCCTCTATCCTGTTGCTCCAGTCATCGACCGAAGAATTATATGGCCATTCCTAAAACTATTCCGCCACCACCAAAATATTAACTTCGTGAGAACGCTTTCAGCCACAGCTTTAACATTTTCGGGTGTACGCACTGTAAGAGCACTTTCACGTCTTGGTGCATCAACAATGATACCAGTTTCACGAACTTTAGCAATAAACTTGCGTATACCGGGCACTGTTAGTCCTTCTCTACGAATGAAGCTTTTACGACATTTTCGTGTAATTTCTACCAATTGCCTCTGTTTTGGAAATAAATTTCCAATAAATCCCATCGTTGTTGAAGTATAAATCGATTCATTCCGTTCAATGGAGATAATATACTGAATTAGTTTGGCTGAACAAAATTATCGAAGTATTGCCAGATTCGAAATAACCGGTGGCTTAAATTTAAACCGATAGATGGCCCACCCGATATAATCGTAGAGTATAAAATTACTATGGCACACCAATTAGTACAATTTGCCAAATTTCTTAGGTTATGCATTTTTATCAAATTTTACTAGTTTATCATTCTGACTGTTTTACGATGTCATTCATCTTTTATATAAAACAGACTTTAATAAAATTTGGATCATTTAAGAAATAATATCTGAAACCAAATTTTATATATATATTAGCTTAAACAAGCATAGAGCAAGAAATTGTTCCAACATTTTTCCTTGGTACAATTGTGATCAAAAAAAGTATAATTTTATGAGCCTGCTGGTACAAATTAGATGTTCCCATTTTGGAACGCTGTTGTTAACATTGAAAGTTGAATACATTTTCTTTCCAATCGAATTACGCAGTAGCCCCTTGAATTTTTTACAAAGTCTGAGATGCCTTTAAAAAAAAATATGTATATATTTTTAAAAAGGGAAGTTCTCGAAAATGGTACTTTTTTGAAAATGGTATGCTTTTGAAAAAAAATTAAAAATTTTTTATATAAATACTTTTTTGAAAACAAAAAGTACTTATTTGAAAATAGTACTTTCGGCTAAATAATGTTTTTTTGGAAAAGGTACCATAGAGGGAAAGGCACCAGTCACAACATCCGTCATGGGTTTTGGTTCTCAGGAACTAGCAAAGCTTGCGAGTTCTGGAACTTTATATGAAAGGTAATGGCAGCATTTACTTGGCATTAAAAAATATTAAATCAACGTGGCTATAGACAAAATTATGAGTCAAGTTTGAAAAAAAACCGAAAAATCCGATTTTTAACAAAAACTTGATTTGCGAGACCTCTAAACTTCTTTCTACAATACAGTTATTTGAGGTACTGAAATTAACTATTTCCAGGGAGACAAAATACTCTCGAAAGACAATAAAAGAAGCTATGAAGCGGAGGGTGCTGAGTTCGAGCCCGCGCTGAGTCATGAAATTGTGTTGAATTCTTCTGATCAGCATTGGGGCGTGGTTGTTTTAGTTGTTGCCAGCCTGTTTCAATGATGAAGGCATAGTTACTAGTCACTGAACACAATTGGTCGGCGACTGCCACTATCATGTACTTAAAGCAGAGTAACAGCACCCACCTTCGTCGGCCCTGTAGCAAAAATTAGCCGGCGAAGTACAAGGTTGAAAAAGCTACAAAAAAACTGTCTATCTTCACATCTTTCTTAATCTGTCCCCTCAATACTGTCCCCTCGTTTTCAGTTCCGGCGCAATGCATTGCATATATAGCGGTCATCCCCTGAGTGCTGGTCCAATATAAAAAAAAAGTGGTCAACTGGCAAAATTAAGATACTCGGTGACAGGCTCTAGATATAACCTTTATATACTTGTCCTGTTGTGGTGTCCTTAGTTCCAGTTCCAATTATCGTTTAAAAATAATCGCTAATGAAATTGTCTAAACAAGTCCAGTTTTTAATAAAAATGTCATACAAGTTCCCTAAGTCTCGATATAAAATCTACTTCTCTGATGACTATTACAAAAAAAAATTTTAAATATATTTAAAAAATAAAAATTATATTAATTCACACTAGATATTCAGGTATTCAAAAATTATTCCTTAAATTATATTGAACACATTTTTAGAAAAAATACAGAAAGGGATAATTTGAGGCTATTTCATAATTTGGCTGTTAAATGATGAAATATCAACAATTGAGCTGTCATCCTTTGACATTTATTTAGTTGGGATATTTTAACCATGGAGAGCCGACCGGCCATTGTTTGCGCCGAACGTTTGCAATTTGGCTGTTAGAAAGGCAAAGAACACGTTTTTCAACAAAATTATATTTAAGCCCATTTTCAAACAGGTGCTTATGTAAACAAAGAATATGTTCGCATATGGAGCTCACAAAACCCACAAACAGTCCTCGAAAAACCATTTCATCCAAAAAAAGTGACCGTATGGTGTGGTTTGTGGCCAGGCAGCATTATCGGCCCGTAAATTTTCGCAAATGAGCAAGGAATCGCCGTCACCGAGATTTTCTGTGGCCACAATTAGCTAATGTTGACATTAGTGACATTTGGTTTCAGCAAGATGGCGCCACAACACATACAGCCAGCCTAACAATTCAGTTATTGCATGAGAAATTTCCAGGTCGCATCATTTCTCGATTTGGCGATGTCAATTGTCCGCGTCATTCTTGTGATTCAACGCCGCTTGATTATTTTCGCTGGAGACATTTGAAAGGCCGGGCTTATAAGAGCAAATCACAAAACAACTGAAACTCTGGAAGATTAAATTCGGTGCTGCATTGACGAGATAAGCGAAGTTTCGTTGGAAAATTTGGTTAAAAATTTTTTTAAAAGAGCAGACTTATGTCGCCGTGCTAGACGTTGACATTATACCTCATTACTAATTCCCATATCTCTGCTTTATATTGGTACCAAAAAAAAACTGAATTTGTCCAAAAAAAAATATGTGTTTTTGAGTAAATTTACTTTTGAACCTCAAATCTGCCCACCCTTTATTACTTCATAGTCGAATTTTCTCTACAACACCGGCGAAATATTTTATCTTCATGACTGAATAAGTTAGCGAACTCACCATCGTCGGCTTCCAACTTTACGTGTTAAGTGCTTCAGCTGAAAAAATATTTTTGATGTGTTATGCTAGAGTTAATGTCGACGTCGTCGACGGCGTCAAATGTCAAAAAAAAAAGTTGAATCGTATGAAATTGTATGAGAGCAGTTAATCTTAACGCGTTGCAACGCCGTAAAAGTTCAATCTATTTCAACTTTTTCGGCGTTGAAACGCCGTCAACGGCGTCGACAGTAACTCTAGCATTAACATCTATACGCGCGCCTCTAGGGCAGTAAACTATCAGTTTCAATACATACGCAAGTGTAAGTGTAAGAGTTTGTTTGTTTGTTGTTGTTGCTTGGCAGTCGGTTTTGAAAGTGATTATTGGGCGATTTTCATATAATTTTCCCACGCGATTTTCTCCGGAAATTCATAGCCGATTTTATTAATTTTTGGATTAAAACGCTAGTGCGGGTTTCGACGAAGGCCAAAAATTAAGGCGATCCGATATCGGCGAGCGGAGATTTAAGTGTTTTAATTCGGAGTATTAATTTGAAGTAATATTAAAAAAAGTGTTTTATGTTGATCTTCAGTTTTGTCTTATGCATAGCAAAGAGAATAGTGACGTGGTTATACGTACATATACATATAAAAATGAGATAGCAAGACAGCAACGTATGTAGCTTATGTACAAACATAACAATGTATGTATGTATGTACATTTGTCTGTTGCTTTGCATTCTCTTTGTTTTTTGTGGGTTTAATATAAAATAAATAAACAAAAAGGTGTTAACACATCGCCCGTGAGTTCGAACACTCATTGATTTTTTATTTTCTAATATGCTCATTATTGCAAAAGGTACTTTTTCGGAAAGATATTTTAAGGTACTTTTTATATGTGA
Organism: Linnaemya tessellans; assembly: GCA_951800035.1. Lineage (NCBI taxonomy): Eukaryota > Metazoa > Arthropoda > Insecta > Diptera > Tachinidae > Linnaemya > Linnaemya tessellans. The sequence continues at coordinate 24,608,454 of OX637533.1, read as the reverse complement.
TTATTTTGTCCAAGATATATGGAACAAGTATTTTTGAAAATTGTACTCTTTTCACAAGTGTTTCTTGTTAAATGTGGTTGACTGGAAAAAAAACATTTTTGTGGAAACTAGTTTTGTTTAAAAGCTGCTTCAGGGGAAAAAAATCCCTTTTTTGGTTTTACTTTCACATATAAAATAATCACTAACAAAGCGATCGCCCATCGTCAAGTCGACTTTACTATGGCATCGGCTCAACAATGCCATATTTTGTTAGTGCATTCTCGGATCTATTGTATTTTACTTACGTGCATTCTTTTTTCTACAATATATATATTTTATATTCTTTTATTTGTATTACAAAATGTTATTAAATATTTTACCATCGCTAGTTTTGCTACATTTCAGTTTTGTTTCTATTTATTTGATTTGCTTGTATTTTTCTACTGAAAATTGTGTTCTTATTATTTTCGTTTGCAACCTCCATACTTTTTGGCAGTTATTTTATCTTAATATTTAAAATCTTAATGCATTTTATATCATTGCTATTGTCCCCAGGGATATTTGTATGGATGCTGCTGATGGTTGTTTTTGTTCGGTGTGATAATATTTCTGTTGTATAGAAGATATTGTTGGAAAACTGTTAATGTCTTAACAACAATAACTAAGGCATTAACAACAACAGCGATAACTATATTATACGAAAACAACAACGTGAAAAGCATAGAACTGGCTAAAATTAGATGTTTTTGAGTGATAAAAATCGATTTCATATCTTAACGAGCTTCAAGCAAAATTCATTTCTCTATGGCATTCTACTCGTACATTTTTTATTTTGCAATTTCCCGATAAAATATTTACCCTGAATTTATATTAAATTTTGTTCGTGATTTTTTTATTCTTCTTCGTTTTGGCTAATCTGTTATTGTCAAAAGTGAAAGGTTTTCTTTTTCATTTCGAAATAGTTAACTTTCTTAACTTGTCAAAATATTAAGGATTCATTTCAGACAGATGAAATCATGCCTAAATTGATAGTTTGTTTTTTTTTTTTTGCTTGCCATTTAATTGAAATAAATGTTAAGGAAGAAGACTTTAAGGATATTAACCAGAAAAAAAACTTAAGAAAACCAACTCCTTGAAAGGTATTGCGTTGTTAGTGATAAAAATTTTTGGTTTCATATAAATTTAACCTTCTTTAAGTTGCTTCAGTTTTACTTTTCTTTTGTGCTGAAGATAAGAACAATTGCTTTTGTGAAGGCTGCAGGATAACAATGCCAAACAACTTTTATTTCGAATAACAATTTAATCTTATTTTGTTAAAGCTAATGCTGAAATTTATTTCAAATTGAAATAAAAATAACTTGTTATTTATTTTCTTATAAATAAAGGAAAACGAATTTTTGTCAAAGTTCAAAAGTAACAAATTCTTATTGACGCTTAAAAGGGTAGAAGAATTTTAACTATCCTAAAATTTAGCAAGATTTTTTGTTTAATATTCAGGTTTGAAGTAAAAATAAAAACAAACAAACTCACATTAAATTTTCCGCAGGATATAATTGTTTGAGTAAATAAATAATTCCACGTTAGTATCGAATATGCGGTTTGGACTTTTTATCAGATAAGAAATTTAACCTTGAGGTGTATATCGTGATATGAATTCATAAATTACCTAACAGGGTAATAAATAAAACTCGCCAGTATAAAAAATTTACCAAAACTATAGAATATGTTTTTGTTTTAAATATATTTACTCGACAGAATGATATCGAGAGACATCGTTTGCCAGGTTGTTAAACATCTTTTTCTGTTCACGACTGTTGATAAGAAAATTATTTTTACAACCTTCATCAAAAATGGTGAAATGGAATGTTAGGTTTGCTACTGTGTGTAATTTTCCCAAAATGAAAATGCGACCACATAAATTATTCTGGGTCCTTATAATTAGGCAAGACAAATGAGCGATGTCTGGCTGTGTGTCTGTCTGTACGTGAAAACGGTTTTCCCAAGTTCCCAGGAAAGCTAGAGACTTTATTCTTGAACCGATGGATTGGAAATAGTGCTAAATAGAATGCTTTGGAAATTCAGAAAAATACGGTTCCAAAGTTGGAAAGACATGAAAAAAAAATTTTTTTGTGATTAAATCAGTTTTATACTTAGGGAAGAACTAAATTGGCATTAAAAACCAAAAAAGTTAAAAATTCGATCCAGGGTTGGACAATTGAAACTTTTATGGTGTATAAAAGGAACCAAATATGTTCCTAATATTGTTTTTTTAGTGAATTAAACCTATTTTATATATCAGAAAGAATTAAATGGGCATTAAAACCAAAAAAATTAGAAATTCAATAGGTAACTTTGACTTGGACCAGAGATTGACTGCATGGATCATTCATATGATAAGGAACAGGAAGATAGGTTAGGTTAGGTTAAAAGGGCTGCCCGCAGTAAGCGAGAAAAACACTCGGAGGCCATCAAAAGGCCCATTGTGATGCCCAGAGGACTATACCCTACACACTCTTCTCAAGACGAAGTGGTGGTTCCTGAGAACCACCCAGAACTTCTCACAATGCCCGTCAGGGCAGCCAGCGGTGCATCCCTGAGGCAGTCAAGATCCCGCAGGAAACGAGAGCCTAGATGTCTAAGCCTACGCTCCTGCAGGGCCGGACAGTCACAAAGGAAATGCTGTACTGACTCCTCCTCCTCCTCATCGAAGCAGCTCCTGCACCGGCCATCACGGGGAAAGCCCAAACGCTCCGACATGTGCCCAATTGCACAGTGCCCCGTCAAGACCCCTACCAGGAGTGCCAACGGCTGTTTCCCAAAAAACAGAAGTTGCCTAGTCCTAGCTCTGCTAAGCGAGGGCTATAGAGTTTTGGAGATCCTACAGGTAGTAATACTTGACCACCTGCTTGTCACCTCTCTCCTTGCCCACCTCTGAAATCTGCCTAGCAGCTCAACTGAGGGAATGTCAATGTCCCTACGCGATACTGCTTCATCCAAGGCCGAACCCGCTCTCGCGCATTCGTCCGCCATCTCATTCCCCTGAATGCCTTCATGCCCTGGAACCCAAACTACATTGACATCATGCCCCCTAAGTCTGGCCAGAGATTGAATGCATGCCAGTACACATCTCGACTTTATCATCTCCGAGCCCAGGGCTCTAATTGCTGCCAGACTATCTACACAGATGTCAATAGTTCTTGCCTCCAAATTGAGCCCATCAATCCTTAATGCTGCCTCGGTAATGGCATAAATCTCTGCTTGGAAAACTGTCGAGGTATCGGGTAGCCTGAGCGATACCGAAAGGCCGAGACCCTCGGAAAATACCCCCGAACCAGCGCCAGTGTCCATCTTCGAGCCGTCCGTAAAAACCAAAGTTGCATTACTACGAGTCGCGGAGTTTTCCATCCAGTCCTTCCTCTCCGGGAATGCGACTGAGAAGGATTTGTCGAAGCACATGACCGGAGTCATATAATCAGTCTGTCCCCCCAGGACCTCAGTGTGGAGTTGCATTGCAACCGGGTGCCGTGACCCAAAGATCGGAAGGAGTTTTAGATGGGCTCCGCTCCTAACCAAGGGGGAAGCCATGTCCAAATACATGGTTTCAAATTGGTACTCATGGGTGACAGCTGTCGCGCATGGGGGCGTTGGTAGACGCATTGTATTCACCCGGTGCTAAGACCACCGTCAGTTTGGGCCGCACGGCAGGTACTGACGTTAAACTTTTGACATATTTGTCCCCCCAGGACCTGCCCTCCTACCTTTTGTAGGATAATGCCATGTCCCGTACGGTCATGCCTGAAACTGCCCGACTCCATGAGCCTGAGGGCAGATCTGGCAGATATGTACTTGATGTATATCTCAAGGGGAGCCAAATCAAGCATTGTCTCTAGACTGGCCTGAGGGGCCGTCTAGAGACAGTCTTCGAAGGGTTTATGCCTAGACCGTTCCCGTTGGCCCAGTCAAGTAGTTCGTTCAGCGCCGATTCCATGAGTTCACTTATCGTAGGCAGATATTTACCCCTTATAAGGAGCACAACGTCATCAGCATATGCAACTACCTTGGTGCCACCTGCGTTCAACCTAAAAAGGATGCTGTTCAGGACAAGGTTCCATAGGAGCGGAGACAGAACTCCCCCCTGCGGAGTGCCCCTTGTTACAGCCTTCCTCCTCGTACTCATGCCCAAACTGGATACTATGGATCTGCTCCTAAGCATGTTCCCTGCCCAGTCCGTAATTAACTGGTACGCACCGATTTCTCTGAGCGCCCCAGTTATCGAGGATATGTTCAGATTGTTAAAAGCGCCCTCTATGTCTAGGAAGGATGCCATAACAAACTCCTTCTTGTCAAGGGAATCTTCTATAGTGCCGACAACATCATGCAGCGCCGTCTCCACCGACCTACCCTTCTGGTAGGCATGCTGTGCACCGCAGAAATTCTCTGGCGAGAGAAGTTCCCTGACATACAAATCAACCAGTCTCTCCAGTGTTTTCAGTAGAAAAGATGACAGACTGATTGGTCGGTAATCTTTAGCGGTACTGTGGTTTATCCTCCCCGCTTTTGGAATGAATACCACAGTAACCTCCCTCCACTCCATAGGAATGTACCCGTAAACGAGACTTCCCCTAAAGATGGTTAGCAGCCATGGTAAAATCGCCTCCATGGCATGCTGCATCAGCGCTGGGAAAATACCATCTGGCCCCGCTGACTTAAAGGGCTTAAAAGATGTCACTACCCATCTTACCCTGGCTGACTGTACAATGGAGTCCACCAAATCACTCCCTAGGATAGCTGTTTGCACGGGGACGACAGTACCACGTACGTCCGCCCCGTCCTCGCAATCCGGAAAGTGAGTTTCCATTAGTAGCTCCAGGGTATCCTCGCTGCTTTCAGTAAAAGTCCCGTCAGGCCTCATAAGGGATCCCGGCTCCTTAGAGAGTAGTTTTCTTAGGCGGGAAGCCTCAGATGTGCCCTCCAAGTCACTACAGAAACGCTTCCACGATTCCCTCTTTGCCTTCCTGGTTTCGCTCTTGAAAACATTGAAACCCCTACGATAATTATCCCAATCTATGGGATTTCTGTCGCGCTTCGCCTTATTAAAAAGTCTCCGGCGGACTGTCCTGAGCTGCTTGAGTCTCGGATTCCACCACTTCTGATGGACTTTCGTTGACGGTTGCCGCTCCCGACAAGATGCGTGATAGGCGTCCCTCAGTGTCCTTGACAAAAGGACTGAAGAGTCCTCCAGCTCCTGAATGCTGCCCACCTGCTCCGCTACTGGAGGTGGTAGGGCCTCCACGAGCTTTCTGAAACTTCCCCAATCCGTTTGCCTAGGGTTCCTGTAAGGCTTGCCCCCACTCGGAATAAGATCGATCGTAAAAGTGATTCTGTTATGATCAGAGAATGAGCACTCAAGGCTCACCCTCCAGTCAGATATTCTAATAGAGCCCCTATCACTAACCAAAGTTAAATCAATGACCTGTTGCCTGATCCTATTGAAAAACGTTGGCCTATTGCCCTTGTTGCAAATCCTAAGATTGGTTGACAAGAGAAATTGTAATAAATCCAGGAAGATAAGTTGCGAGGTTAACTAATTATATTTTTATTTTATATTTATTTATTATTTATTTCAATTTTATTTGAAATATCCTTTATTAAAAGGAAACACATTTAATTTATTATTTTATTTTATATTTTTATTATTTATCTTTTATTTTCGAAATTCAAACTTAAACTGGAAAACAATAATGAAAATTTTTATAATATTTTAAAAGTATTTTCAAAGGTGATAGGATATAAAAATTAATCAACAAAGTATTTTATAAACAAGTTGTACAATACAATAGATACATATACATGAATACATATACATGTATACATAATGTACATATAACTGTTAACGACACAAGAGTAGGGGAGAACGTATGTTGCGGAACGCCACAAGGATGAATACTATCTCCCTTTCTGTGGGTGGTGACCATAAATACCCTACTGAAGACATTATCCCAGGAGAGATTTTCTCCCGTCTGCTATGCAGACGATGTAGTGCTACTGATAAGGGGAAACAACCCTAGGGTTATTTGCGAAAGGGCAATAGAGGCCCTTAATTTAGCTTATAACTGGGCTACACAAAGTGGTTTCAATGTCAACCCAGAGAAGACAGAAATTTGTATGTTTACAAGGAAACGGAATATTGCACATTTGGAATCACCGGTTTTTCGAGATAGGACGATACAGATTAATAAAAAGGTCAAATATCTAGGAGTGATACTCGACTGGAGGTTATCCTGGAAGGACCATATAGAAAGTAGGGTGATCAAGACCCAAAGAGTCTGGACCTATTGCAGAAGTGTAATCGGGTCCAAATGGGGAATGAGCCCAAAGATGGCACACTGGCTCTATACGAGTGTAGTAAGACCAATTGTGATGTCCGCCTCGTTAGTATGGTGGACGTCCTTGGAGTGGAAGGTTAATATCAAACATCTTCAAAAGATACAGAGACAGTGCTGTATCGGCATCTGTAGCGCGATAAGAACCACATCAACTAAGGCGATGGAAAATATTCTATCAATAGTGCCTATTGATATACAGGTTAAATACGAAGCAGCTCCGGCTGCTACGAGTGGCTGACAAGGGAACAGATAACCAAACATCAGAGTATAATACACGTCTTATCCGGGAACAACGCTCGCACGGTTACGTGCGATAGAATCCCTATTAGATATGTACAATCACACTGCACCACCATAATATCGGAAGGTATGGAATGGGAGGGTGTAGGTACGATGAATCCCATAACTAACCTATACACGGACGGGTCGAGGATTGGTGATCGATCGGGTGGAGGTTTCTATGACATGGGTCGTAACTTCCGCCTGCCGGATCATAGCACAGTATTTCAGGGTGAGATCGTGGCTATTGCGGAAGGGATAAAATGGTTGAAGGAAATCGATAACCGACTACCGGTTCGTCTATTCACGGATAGTTGAAAGATCATCGAGGCCCTGGGGAATCATGTGGTTCAATCTCGGTGTGTACTACAATGCAAGGATGAGATTAACTGATACACGCACTGTGGAGGCATAGAGATAATATGGATTCCAGGACATCAGGGCATACCTGGAAATGTTGAGGCAGATAGGCTAGCAAAGATGGGAGCATTAATGGCGAACATCACGCTAGACAGTCCGAAGCCATTTCAGGTTTTTAAGAACGAACTAAGGCGGTGGGCTATAGAATTGCATACAAGAGATTAGCAGCACTCTACCGTAGGTAGTGTGACTAGAATTCTATGGGGAGATCCTAACACTGAGTAGGACAGCACTACGGAGATTGGGTTGTTTAATAACAAGACATACAGAGTTAAGGAATAACCTGGCACGAATGGGTATCGTTGACGATATAACATGCAGGGCCTGCCAGGAAGAGGACGAGACACTGGAGCGCTACTTGTGCTACTGTCCACCTTATAGCCAAGTCAGACGACAAACATTTAATCAGGAGATTATACAGGAGATGGAATTTATTAGGGACTCTAATTGGAGAGACTTAAGGAAGTACATTGAAGAAACCAGGTTCTTAACGTAATCAAACTCAGAGGTTTCCATGGTATCGGTGGAGGCTCCCTGCAGTAGAATGGGAACTCCTTATTATAGAGCGCACAACAGGCCTATGAGACCTAAGTGTAATTAGGTTAGGATTAACCTAGAAATTCAATTCCAGAGATGGACAATCTAAATATTTTTTGATAAAAAAAAAGTAACCATATAAGTTCTTAATTTTGTTTTTATTTTAATTAAACCTATTTTATACTTAGGGAAGAACTAAATTGGCATTAAAAACCAAAAAAAATTAATAATTCGATTACAGGGTTGGGCAATTGTAATATTTTTGGTACAGAAAAGTAATCATATAAGTTTCTTATTTGGTTTTTGTTTTAATTAAATCTATTCTATCTATATACTTAGGAAAGAACTCAATCGGCATTCAATACCAAAAAAATTAAAAATTCTTTTCCAGGGTTGGACAATTGAAACTGTTTTAGTATATAAAAGGAACCAACCAAAATTAGTAACATATTATTTTGGTTTTTTACTGAATTAAACCTATTTCTATTTCAGGAAAAATTATGTTTTTTATTAAAAAATCAAAAATTCGTTTTCAGGGTTGGACAATTGAAATTTTTTTGGTACATAAATGTAAACATACAAGTTCTTAGTTTTGTTTTTGTTTTAATTAAACCTATTCTATATTTAGGGAAGAGCGCAATTGGCATGAAAAGCCAAAAAATTAATTTCGGGGTTGGACAGTTGAAACTTCTTTTGGTACATAAAAGTAACCATATAAGTTCCTAATTTTGTTTTTGTTTTACATAATTGTTATTTTAATCAATAAAAGAGGATTTCTTGATTTGAAAATGGTAGTATATACGGGGTAGACAATTTGAGGTTAGGAAGTGTATTGTCTGTCAAATGATTAAATGTCAAAAATTAAGCTGTCATCTTTTAACAGCTGTTTAGTAAAAAATTGGATAATTTTAAACATGAAAAGCCCGCTGACCGTTGTTCGCGTCGAACGTTTGTGAATTGGGTGTTTGAAAGCCTGAACGAAAGCAACACATTTTTCAACAAATTCATCTTCAGTGCTGAGACCCATTTTCCATTAGGCGATTGTAAACAGCCAAAATCACATATGGGGCTCACAAAACCCACAAAGAGTCCTCGAAAAACCATTATATTCAATGAAAGGGTACTTTGAATATTATTCTTTTTGTGAATTTTTAAAGTTTCGTTTAGATCATGTTTTAAAATGAAAAATCAGTAACGATAAATTGGTAAAATCATTTTAAATAATTTTAATTTTTGGTATACATATATGTCATTAGTTTCTTTAATGTGTGAGAATTCCCGGAATTTTGGGAATTTTTATATTTTTCCTCCACCTTCCCAGGAAATAAAAATTGCGGGAATTAAAAAACTCTAATTATTATTAAAGGTATTTTTAGAGAAAGCCACTTGTACTCTCTAAGACCCTAGCACTTGATGTAATAAAACGATTTATCTCTATATTTACAAAGCTTTTCATTTAACATCCACATGATTTTACTTTCATTATTCACAGATTTATGCCACCCATAACACCTTCAACGTGGAAGAATACCCGCAATGCTGATCGATTTTCACCTGTTTGTCCACAAAATGTGCCCATACCACCAAATGGCCCCGAAGCACTATTGGAAGTGCCACGAGCACGTTTGGCACAATTGAGACGTTTATTGCCGCTGTTGAGTAATCAATCAGAGGATTGTTTGTACTTGAATATTTATGTACCCATTGAAAATCGCAGACATAGACGTAAGTTTATTTATTGACACATACTCCATTTTATTAAATCAATTTATTTAAAGTGTTTATGGCATACAATTGTTTCAAATTGACATAATCAGGAAATCTTCAATTCCGTAGTGCATTGCAGTTTGTTATTTACAAAAATTACTGCAAGCATTGTGGAAATGATGATTTTCTGGTTGAAAGAGCAACAAAATTACAAAATTTTGTGCAAATTTTAGAACAAAAAAAAAAGATTTAAAGAATAGAAATTTTAAATAACAAAGTCAAGTGAATTAGGGAAAATATAATATGGTTCTGACACTGAAAGTTAAAACATGGTTTTAATATTAAAATAGGAGGTTTTGCATTCACACTGCAAATTTGGCTGCCCACATACAGGCTGTCCAATAACTTTGATCGGAATAACATAAATCTGTCATAAAAATAAGTGTATTATTTGTTGTGCTTTTCTCCACTTTTTAAAATACTTTATATATACTTCTTAATTATACAAATATTTATACACATTGGATAAGTCTTTAAAAATCATTTTATTTCGTATAAAAATCATGCAAATTTATAAAGAAAGAATTTAAAGTGTGGTGGAATTTGTGTTGAATTATCAGCTGTTTCCAATATTTAACTTGGCAACATCCCACGTAGCACAGACAAAAACATGGTTGCATTTGAAATGATTTTGAGTTGGTATGCAGACATGTATTTTTAATTGAGTCAATATATACTTTATTGACAAAATTATCTTTTGTTCACATTTATAAAATTTACCCAACTCAATTGTCGTATGGCAACTAAAAATAAAATGTTATTATACAGGGTGGGTAAGTTTAAGCTTAGGAAGTAAATTAGCTGCCAAATGCTGAACTGTTAAGAATTGAATTGTTATCCTTTGACATTTATTTAGTAATTATTTATTTATTTATTTATTTAATTAAATTAGTCTATGGACAATTTCCTTACAGATTATTTAAGCAGAATAGTATATAAATCAATTAAATTAATACAAATTAAATATTACGCTATTTAAAGAACATAATAAAAGTTAATGATTAAAAAAACATATGACGTTACGTTTCATGATACAAAGGTTCTGCGAAAAATCTATACAATGATACATTTCATTAAAGCAAGTAAATAGTTTTCTAAGAGGATCTGACAGTTCATAGTTAGTACGACAAGCTGTAACATAGAGTGGGCTAAAAGAACGAAGTGAACGTTGAAGAATATTGAAACATACGTTGTTCAGTAAAAATTCGGAAAAGATTTACCATAAAAGAGGTGTTGAGCATTGTTCTCCGGCTCTTTAAAGTAGGAAGATTAATTTCAGCTAATCTCGTAGAGTATGATGGAAGTGCCATCCTATTTCTATAAACTTTTCTTAGGCAGAAAATTAGAAATTGTTTTCGAACGGATTCAAGACGTTCAATATGAACGTTATACAGTGGATCCCAAATTATGCTACCATATTCTAAAATTGGCCGAACTAATGCAATATACAATGTTTTAGTGACATAAGGATCATTAAACTGTTTTGCCTATCTTTTAATGAATGCAAGAAGTTGGAAAAATTCAAGCATGGAACGCAACACTCTTGAACAAAGAATTTAATGTGTGAAAAACTAAACTGTAACAACGATTTTTTTCAACAAAATCATCTTAAGTGAAAAGGCCCATTTTCAGTTAGGCGTTTATGTGACAAATAAAATTGTCGCATATGGGCCTCACAAAATCCACGAACAGTCTTAGAAAAACCATCACATTGAAAGTGATCATATGGTGTGGTTTTTGGTCAGGGGTCACCATCTGCCTGTAATTTTTCCAAAATGAGTGAGGAAATGCCGTCACCGTGAATTCTCTGCGATACTACACCATGCTAACCACCATTTTTTGTGGCCACAATTGGCTACCAGTTGACACCAGTGGTCTTTGGTTTCAGCAAGACGGCGCCACAAGTCACACAGCCGGTTGCGAATTTCCCGGTCGCGTAATTTCTCGACTTAGCGATATCAATAGGCCGTCTCGTTCTTGTGATTTAACGCCGCTGGATTATTTTCTCTGGTTCCATTTGAAATTCAAGGTTTTCTTGAATAAACCGCAAACAACTGACGCTCTGAAGGATGAAATTCGGCGGAGCATTGACAATAAGCTTTGTTGCAAAATGGGGTTCAAAATTTTGTGAAAATAGCGTACGTCTGGCAACGTGGTAGAGGTTGACATTTGCCCAACATCTTATTCTATTAATTATCTCCATATTTCTACTTTACATTGGTATAAATATATTTGAATTTGTCCATAAGAAGTGTGTTTTTAAGAAAATTTACTTCCTAACTTCAAATTTTGCCATCCTTTAGAAATAAGTGTATTTGTTGTATATTTATCTTATATAACACTTAGCTGACAAACTGTACAAGGGCAGGTTTTGTTTGTACGAAAAACTAAAAAATTCACTTTAAAGTTGAAATTATTTTCTAATCTGTAAATAAATAGTTTTAATGTTGATTTATTTTTATTGACCTTATCAGTTTATTGTAATATTTATCAAGCTTGTGGTCGTTTTTTATAATATATTATTTCTTATAATTTTTATTCGATATTTCGTTAACAGCTTGTTAACATCTTCAGGAAATAAAAATTATTAAAATTTTATAAAATTTTTTTTATAAAATTTTAATAATTTTTATTTCCTGAAGATGTTAACAAGCTGTTAACGAAATATCGAATAAAAATTATAAGAAATAATATATTATAAAAAACGACCACAAGCTTGATAAATATTACAATAAATAGTTTTAAATTATATAAATACTTAGACGAAAGGAATAAAAATTATGCAAATTCTCAAAGAAACAATGAGAGTGTGGTGGAATTTATGTTGCCTTCTCAGCTGTTTCCAATATTTAATTTGGCTACACTCCACTTAGCACAGACAAAATTAATGTTGCATTTCAAATGGTCTTAAATTCTTCTGGTTTCTTGCCCTCTTTTTAATTATTATTATATTCTGATAGTTTTAAGCCTAAGGTCTCTTTATTTTAATTTTATTCTTAATTTCAATATTTCGTCACTCCTTTGAGTGACTTTCTTCACACAATAAAATTAAAATAAAGAGACCTTATGCTAGAGTTAATGTCGACGCCGTTGACGGCGTTTCAACGCCGAAAAAGTTGAAATAGATTGAACTTTTACGGCGTTGCAACGCGTTGAGATTAACTGCTCTCATACAATTTCATACGATTCAACTTTTTTTTTGACATTTGACGCCGTCGACGACGTCGACATTAACTCTAGCAATAGGCTTAAAACTATCAGAATATAATAATAATTAAAAAGAGGTCAAGAAACCAGAAGAATTTAAGACGCTTACAATGCGTTCTAAAATAGAAATTATTTTACATTTTGAATGAATATTTTTAAATTTTGGAACTACTTATACGAAGTGAAGAACTTCTTGGAAATCAAGTTGTTAAAAACAACGTGGACGGATTCTGAAATTTCTGTTTAATAGAATAAACAATACCAGCTGTTTCCAGTACATAACTTGGCAGCACTAAACTTAGCACAGCCAAAAACAGGCAAGACCAAGGTTGCATTTCGTAAAACCTTCTAAAACCAATTCGAAAGTGGTTTTAAGTTGGTTTTAACAAAATCATTTTGTGTGGTAAAACCAGGTTTTAACAGTTGGTTTTAACGTTAAAACCAACATTTATTAAAACTATATCAGGGTGAAAACTCCATTAGTGTAAGAGATACTTCAGTCAATCTGATCACCATACTATTTATACAGAAAGATTTAGAACATGTGTTTTATTTTCTTACAGGTTTTACCACCAATAGCGCCGAATTAAATGACACACCAAAACTGCCAGCGATACTGTTCATACACGGTGAATCATATGAATGGAACTCTGGCAACCCATATGATGGCTCTGAATTGGCTGCACATGGCAACATCATAGTGGTAACGATAAACTTTCGTTTGGGCATTTTGGGTTTTCTCAAAACTGGCGGCAAAGAAAGTGCACAAGGAAATTTTGGTCTCATGGATTTGGTGGCCGGTTTGCATTGGCTGAAAGAAAATCTGCCTGCTTTTGGAGGTGATCCTCAGCAAATAACATTATTGGGACATGGTACAGGAGCAGCACTGGCTAATATATTGGTGGTGTCGCCAGTAGCGAGTGGTGAGATGGCAAATTATAAATTAAATTGAATGCAGAAATATTTTAATGTAATTGTATAAATTAAAGATCTCATACAACATACGGTGATGGTAAGTGGTTCGGCCTTATCGCCCTGGGCCATACAAAAAAATCCGCTGTTTGTTAAGCGTCGTGTTGCCGAACAGACTGGCTGTCATGGTGACATGCTGTATTATGATCTGGCACCATGTTTACGTACAAAAACCGTGGCCGAACTTTTAACCGTAAAAATCGATCATCCCAGGTAAGTTATATGGTAGTGGGAAACGTGCATAGCATGTGTGTGTATATGTTTTGACATATCATATTTCATTACAAGATTTTTGGTGGGCTTTGCGCCATTTGTCGACGGCACTGTAATATCACCCAACACAGATTCTATAGCCAAATTATCACTGCCTTTGGGTTCAGCTATCGTTAGGTAAGTGAAACTAAATCCATAAGTAATTATTGCAAATATTAATAATACATTTAATTTTGATTTATCAACAGCACATCGGGAATTGAATTTGCTAATTTTCCTAAACGCAACCTCATATTTTGTCTTACATCAGTGGAATCACACTTAGACTTGAATGCTCAAGATTTGGAATTTGGTTTCAATGAAACACGTCGTGATCGTATTTTAAGAACTTATGTACGTAATAATTTCCACTATCATCTCAATGAAATATTTGCGGTATTAAAGGTTGGTTTTTTTTCAATTTGAATTATCGAATAAATATTAATGATTTTTGATTAAAACACAGAATGAATATACGGATTGGGATAAGGCCATACGCAGCCCTTTAAGTTCACGTGATGCCACATTGCAATTTTTAAGTGATGGCCATACGGCATCATCGCTTATAAAATTGGGCTATATGCATAGTTTAAGGGGAGGAAAGGGATATTTTTTACATTTTAAACATCGTACCGTGGAGGAGGAATATCCTCAGGTTAGTAGGAATTTAAATATTCGTATTTAAGAAAAAATTAATTATATTATTTTTAATGCAATTCTAGCGGACGGGCTCAGTGCGCGGTGAAGATGTACCATTTTGGTTGGGCCTGCCCATATCACCACTTTTTCCGCACAATTATACAACTCAGGAAAAACAAATCAGTCGTTTAATGTTAAGATATCTGGCAAATTTTGCCAAAACGGGGTAAGTATTCACAAAGGAACACAAATTGCAATCGTCATAAATGCAACTTAAACTCTAGTTAAAGAGCAAAGTCAGCGACTCTCTCTCTCTCTTGACTCTCAAAGATCATATCGTTAAGGCAGAATTAGTTTGTACGTGCTGTTCTGTTCTGAATCAGCTGTTTTGCTTCTATTCAATTGAAAATCTGTATGTGTGATTTGTTGTTCCTTTTTCGTTCTGGTCTGTTGCGGATAAATCTGTAGAAAATAGAATTCAACGTTAAGTTAACAGTGCGCATTTATTAGTTTTTTATGGTGACAAATAAAACACATTTTTTGTCGAAAGTTTTCTTTTGTTTTAATTCAAGATTTTTTAAGTTTGTACACACAAAATATTAATTTTTGAACTATTAATTTCTTTATTTCATAATTTTTCACAAAATTATTTATATTCACAGTTTAAATTTATTTGTTTTGATTACCTTTTGCTTCTAAAAACAGCTGATTTCATTAACAGAACAAGTAATTACAAAATATTTTCTACAGAACTTCACAGCACAGAACAGCAACAGAAAGTAAAAACTAACGAAGCCTTTAGTGTCATGTGGAAAGAACATGACTTGCATTTTCTCGAAATTGATTTTATTAGTGATGCCAATATCTATTTGTATTTCACACTAATAATTTAATTAATTTAATAATAATTAATTATATTATTAAGAAAACAATTTTTTATTCAGACTAAAGTTCAAATCTGCCATCTACAAATTATTATTATTATAAGTTTTTTTTTTAAAGAAGTTTTATTAAATTCGAGCTATATTATTTTGAATGGAATATTTAGAATATTTTTATAATCATCAAACTAGCAGAACGAATCAGTACTGATTTCGGGACTAGTACGCCATGTCATTAGCGTTCTTTGTTCATCTTTTTCCACTTTCCATGGTAGTACCTGTCATTAGGAATATCTACTATTTAATCCATGTTTTTAACGAAATAAAATATAAGAACTTCTTGTATTAATTTATTTTAATTTAACTCTTTGCTTCTTCCAGAGCCATAGGCTGCTGAAAATTACATCTTTCGTAATTTATTCATGTCCAACTAAACAGGACAGGTGTCCTCGTTTTGTAAAACATCAATGTACATTTGTATTTTTCAAACTTATTAATTTTATTCCGACTCAAATCTGAAATCTGCTAATTGTTATTTTATTTAATTTTTTTTAAGAAATTTTATTAAATTAAAGTTATTTTATTAAGATTGGAATATTTAGAATATTTTTATAATCATTAAACTAGCAGAAGTAGAACAAACTAAAATAACATGAATTTAATCAAAATTCTTTAAAAAAAATATTTTATGAATTGCAAATTTGAACCTGAGTCTGTATAAATAATAATAAAATTTTTCCAAAAGTTTTATCAAAATATGAATTGGAAGCGATTTGGATCGATAGATCCAAAAATTAAAACAAATACCTTTTTCTAATATTTCTATTTAACTAACTTTTAAAAGGCTTTAATGCTCAATTCCATTACCTAATCAGCTCTTGACATTAAAAGACGACGTTGATCGCCACTAACCGAATGAAAATGAAAAAATTCGCGAGTTGATTTTTTGAAAAGCTATGAAGTTATGTATCTAATCAATTAGTGTTTTCGATTTTTATTGGATTAGAAAAATGTCATCAATCGCAGCTTATACACGTTATACGTAGGAATCAATTGGTTCATCCAAAAGTTAAAGTAGTTTGAAACTTTAAATAATAGTGTTTTATTAAAATATGAAGCTCAAAGAGCTTAAAAGCTTAGAACAGCACAAAAAATTACGTTACGATAGCTTTACGGTTAGAATTAGCGAGAAGTTGCAGGAATGACCTTTGATATTAAACGTTTTTTTATAGCCTTTACAAAAAAGTGAAAGGGTATATATAGGTTTGTCATTCCGTGTGTAATTTCTTCGATACCAATATAGGACCTCATAAAGTATATATATTCTGGATCCTGATGAATAGCGATGACGATTGAGCGATGCCCGTCTGCCTGTATGTCTGTACGTGAAATCGGGTTTCCCAAGCCCCCAGAAGAGCTAGAGACTCCGTCCTTGGACCGTTGGATTGGAAATGAACTTAAATAGAGTGCTATTGAAATCCGAAGTATGGTTCCAGAGCTGGGAAGCTTACACCTATTTCTCGACGCAAAATTTATACCAAAACTCAATTATTTTTTTAAATCTTTGTAAATTAAACCTATTTCTTGCTTTGGGAAGCCTCAATAGTCTATTAAAAACTAAAAAAATAAACAAAATTTTTCCAGGGATGGAAAATAAAAAAAAAATCGGCCCATTCCGTATTTTGTAGTACATGTAGTAACTAAAATTGTTAAAAATTTTAAGTTAATCTTTAACAAAACCTCTTTATACGTTATGAAGATTTGTATTGGCAAATTTTGCTTCCAGTGGTGGGAAATTGCACTTTTTATATACGTGAAAGTAATCAAACAGGCAACTGAGGTTGTTTTTTTTTTGCTAACTAAGCCTGTCTTATAATTTAGGAAGAACAAAATTGGTATCAAAAATTCAAAAATAAAATTTCGAATCCAGGGATGGACAAGTGCAATATTTAATAGTACATAAAAGTGACCAAAATGGTTAAAAATTTAAAATTTTTCTTAAAAAAAATTACTTTATACCTATTAAGCGTTGCACTGATAAACAAAAAATTTCGCTTCCAGAGTTGGGAAAATGAAAGTTTATTTTCGTACATGCAATATTTTGTAGTACATGTAATAACCAAACTGGTTACAAAATTTTAGTTTTTCTTAAACAAAACTACTTTATGCCTCATTAAGAGTTGCATTGGTAAAAAAAATTTGAATTTCGTTTTCAGGGTTGGGAAATAGAAATATATAAAAGTAACCAAATAGGCAATTGAAGTTGTTGTTTTTGCTAATTCAAACTATTTTATAATTCAGGAAGAACAAAATTGGTATTAAAATCTTAAAAAATCAAAATTGTTCGAACAGCCAGACTCCAGCGTTGAACAAATAAAATATTTTATGGTACGTGAAAGTGACCAAAGAGTTTACAAATTTACATTTTTTTTGTCAAGTAAAACTATGTTACATCTTTTAATTAAACCTACTTCCTGTTTTAGCAAGAAAGAAAGAAGAATTAGATCTGTGAAGGGTATTTAAGATTCGGCACAGCCGAATATAGCACTTTTACTTGTTTATATTTTTTTTTCATTCGTGTCTGCCAGCAGCAAATTAATAAAAACATAAAATTTAATTAGTCACCGTATTGTAGAGTTTTTATTTTGACTACAATGTGCATCGATAATGTGATCGCTCAAAATTCAATTTTGAATTTGATTGAAATTATAGACATCGATACAGACTTTGCTTTTTTTAATATGATAGTTCTATTTATAAGCTCTCAAACATTTTGTTGAACTATTATCACTCTTTTATTTTTCTTTTAGTAATCCTAATCAATCATCACTTTCATCACCACTACCATCGTCGTCTTCCCTAATCGCTTCACATCCCTCATCCCCCTCATCTTCATCATCCTCATCTAGTGGAACTTCAGATGAATCTCCAGAGAAAATCAAAAGATCTTCTTCATTCAATATTGTAAATGCTACTTCATCAACCTCCAGTGGTCCAATTAAAAGTAGTAAAATTATAGAAGACGTTGCAACTGCCGCCGCTAGGGAGGCGTTGAATTTGGCTGTGCTCTATAATCAACGTCGTACAAAACGCACTTATTATAAACGACACTCCCGTAGTAATGATGATCATAGTGGCGATGTTTCCAATGAAGCTAATTATTTTATAAGTACCAACAATAATAACAACAACAATAATGATAATAATAACAGTAATAAATGGGATGGTGATGAGCTGCCATTTTGGGATGCCTATGATGTTGTCAATCAACTGTACATGGAATTGGGTAAGTTTTGTATTGTTTTCTGTTTTGATGAAATTTAGCAAATTAAAGGGAATGAAAAACTTTTTAAGTACCAGCCAGTTCACAATATGAAACTTTTGCAGGTACGACTACAAAGGAAATCAGTAAACCATTTTTTAACACTTTTTTAAGAAAAAAATATGCTTAACGCACGAAATTCACTTTTTCCATTATTGTTAAAGTTTATGAGGTTGCCTACTTTTAATGGCTGTCAAACACAAATTAAAAGACGCAGTTTGGTCGAAATTATCAGCAGCCGTCGTAAATACATGGTGGACAAATTTGAGGTTTGGAAGTAAATTGGCTGTGAAGTGATGAAATTTTAAGAATTATGCCGACATCTATTGACATATATTTAGTAAGACGACGGGAAATTTTAACAATGAAATACTACATTCTTAAAGAAAGAATTTTATTACTGAAAATGTACTATCAAAATGGTGAACATTTTACTGTATCACTTCGTAAAATTCAAGCAGCTTTGCCTCGTAATCGGACTCCTTCTAAGAACGCTGTGAAGTAATTTAATAGCTAAATTCGAGGGTCACGGCACTGTTGCTAACAATAGACCAAAACAAGGCACTCGTTGAGGCCATAGTGATGCAAACATGACGCTGTAGAGCAAAGTGTTGAGAATGAGTCTGGAACATCAACTCGTCAGCGTTCACAAAAATTGGGCGTCACCAGAGGCACTTTGCGCAACATTTTGCATAAAGGGCTTCATCTTAATGATTATTAAGCGTTCATGAATTAAGGCGTGGAACGCTTGTAAATTAGCTGTTCGAACAATTGAAAGCAACAAGGCATTTTTCAATAAAACATGTTTAGTGATGAGGCCCATTTTTCAAGTAGGTGATTATTTAATCGAACAAAACATACAAAATCCACAAACAGTCCTCGAAAAACCATTACATTCAAAGAAAGTGACCGTATGGTGCGGTTTATAGTCAGATGGCATCATCGGCGCACGTATTTTTTTCGCAAAATGAGCGAGGAAACGCCGTCACCATGAATTCTCTGCTCTACGAAACCATGATAATAGATTTTATGTGACCAAAATTGGCTAGTGTTGACATCAGTGGCCTTTGGTTTCAGCGTCACAAGTCACACCGCCTGCCAAAAAATTCAGTTATTACATGAGAAATTTCTCGGTCGCGTAATGCTAGGAACATAACTGGGACGAACGACGAATTTCGCTTAGTACGACGAATTTCGCTTAGTACGACGAATTTCGCTTAGTACGACGAATAATTATTGATATTCCTTTTTGTAATTATTTTCTGAAAAATTTTTTGTCTGTAAATAAATTATTATTTTCATTTAACAGCTGATGGGGTGACCATATGAAAAAGTGGGAAATAGAAAAAAACTATATTATAAAAAGTGTTCAAAATTAATAAAAAGTCGTCCGAATGATACATTTTTGTGAATTGGTGAATGCATTTTTAGTATGTACTGAAAATTTTAGTGCTAGATGCAACAATACAGTAGTGAACTATGTTTTTCTACAAAAAATCAGTTTGAGTATATGAAACCTGGTCACTTTATATTGATTTGTTCGTCGTTCGTTGACGAAACAATTAGAAATAAATGTATTTCAACTTTCGCTGAGTATGACGAACTTCGACCAACGCCCCGATTGTGTGCATTTTCATATACACCAATGTGTTTTATTTTTGATGACGAATATTCGCGACCAAAAATTCGTCGTTCGTCCCAGTTATGTTCCTAGCATAATGTCTCGATTTGGCGATGTCAATTGGCCGCCTCGTTTTTGGGATTTAACGACACTGGATTATTTTCTCTGGTGCCATTTGAAAAACCGAATTTACGTGAACACACCACAAGCAACTTATGCTCTGAAAGATTAAATTCGGCACTGAATTGACAAGATAAGCGATGCTCTATTGCAAAATAAGGGAAGCTTGGCTCAAAATTGTATTAAAAGAGCGGACGTCTGCCGACGTACTAGAGGTAGACATTTGCCCGACATCATATTCCATTATTAATCCCATATTTTTACTTTACTTTAGTGTCAATAAAACTGAATTTGTTAAAAGAAAGTGCATTTTGAAGGCAATTTACTTTCTAACCTCAAAATTGCCCACCTTTTTTATTATATTTTTAAAATTAATGTTATTATCATTTGCATTTCATTGAAGGCAATAAAGCTGAGATCCAAAGTCATTATAGAGGCCACAAACTATCGATGTGGCTAAATTTGATCCCACAACTTCATAGACACGCCAACATGAATGACCAGTCCATGAGGCATCATCAATTCCAAGATGATTTAAATAATTTAAATTTATATGAAGGTAAGAAGAAGTACATAAAACGAAATTAATTACCTAAGAAATAAAACTAACAGAAAATATTTGTGTGATTAATGCAGGTATCGTTAGAGCTCAGATGCAAACAAAGCCAGATGATGACGATGAAACCCTACTGCTGCCAAAGGGTAGACTAGCAACGACACCGCCACCTGCTCCAGAAACAAATGCCACACAGAAGCCTCAGGGACCTACAACAGGTGAGTTGTTGTTATTGTATTGTTATTTAAAAAATATTTTGATTAAAAAAATTTTAATGCAATTTTAGAATGCGGCGTGGATGGTGCCATGTTTGTGGCTGAATTGACAACACTGCCACCGGCCGATAATCGTTCGTTGGTTTTAGATAGTCGCGAAAAGGAAATGGCTACAGCTTCTACCGGTCTTATAGGTAATCTAGAAGTCTTAAGACGTTTAAGTGGCAAACAGTTTCAAAGTTATACTACCGCTCTAGTAGCCACCGTGGCTGTGGGTTGTTTCCTGCTCATACTCAACATTCTAATATTCGCTGGCATTTATCATCAACGTGAAAAGCGTGCTAGAGACGCTAAAACCAAAGAGGAATTGCAGGATAACGACACTAGTAAAAACTCCAGTATGCTGAAGTTAAATGCCATGGGTAGTGAAACGGGTTCATTTAATGACAGCGTCGGTGCTGGCGTTAGTGGGAAAACTACTGTGTTATTTGGCGAATACAGCTGTTATGATGAAAAGTCTTTGCAAACTAAAGATGAAAAATTAATAGTCGAACTACCACCTGCACAAATGGTTGATGCCAATTGGGCGGGCTGTTCTACAAGTACCTTGGACTTGCTAAAAACCAAACACCACGCTCCGCTAGACACCAGCTATACTCTGAGTAATGTTGTGCCCATTAACATTGAAGCGCAGCCGGAACCTTTAATGGCTGTCAACAATTTGGAAATGGTTACCTATAATCCTTTGCCCATGTCCTCGGGTCTTATAATAGATCCGTCGTTTGCTGCTACCTCATCATCATCATCGGGCTTGCTCAGTAAGCGTGGATCTGTTGTGGGCTCTTCAGGGCAATTAAATCAATATGATTTCGCTTCGGTACAGTCGTCAGATCAAATGTCTTTTAAGGATATAGAGAATGCAGTCAAAGCCTCGGCTGCCATGAATGATGCCATAACGCAAGACGATGATATACCTGAGCCACCACCACCGCCCAGATCATTCCAAAGTATGCAACAGCAGCAGCAACAACAGCAGCAACTGCTGCAACAGGCTAATGCCCCTGCGGCGACTAGTAGTAGTAGTAGTAGTACCGGGGGTATATTACGGCAAGCCGGTGCCACATCGACCACACAGACTGGTGGAGGTAAAAAACGTGTACATATACAAGAAATTTCTGTCTAATAGTTAAGTTTCCCACTCATGTTTATTACGATTTAACCACTCATTTGTAAAATTTGTGCAGAGTATATTACTGAAGCCACAAACAGAAAATATTTCAAAACTATTCCTTGTACATATTTAAATACCATTTTGAATTTAACAATTTTTTAGAAACGTTTGGCTTATTTTACGATGATAATTGCTTGAAAAATACACATTTTAAGGGAAAAGTGCATCACAAAGCTCTTGTTTCGAATTTCGAAAATGATACATCTTTCATAAAAAATTTATTATAAATATAAAATTTAAAAAATTCCTCTGTTCAAAGTGTAAATTAATTGCAAACATTTTTAAGGCATGTTCGAAATTTCGAACTTAATTAAATATTTTCGAACTTGACCAATAACCTATTTTAAAAGCCATAATTCATGAATTCCAAAGCAGCTTATACTACTTTCACTTTATAAAACTTAATTTCAGACACACATACGTACGTATATGTATATTCGAAAATTTCACGAAACGTTTTTCAGTGTTTCGAAGAATATTTTTTAAGTCCGAATAGAATCATTAATATCATAAACTTAGTAAAGTAGTAGTTTCTAATATGTTTCAGTTCATAAAAGATTTTCGAAATTTCGTAATTAATATCGAATATAAACAATTTATCATTTCAAAGTGCCCATTTTAAAAAATATTATTCTTTATTTTACGATGATAATTGCTTGAAAAATACACATTTTAAAGGAAAAGTGCATCACAAAGCTCTTGTTTCGAATTTCGAAAATGATACATCTTTCATAAAAAATTTATTATAAATATAATATTGAAAAAATTCCTCTATTCAAAGTGTAAATTAATTGCAAACATTTTTAAGGCATGTTCGAAATTTCGAACTTAATTAAATATTTTCGAACTTGACCAATAACCTATTTTAAAAGCCATAATTCATGAATTCCAAAGCAACTTCTACTACTTTCACTTTATAAAACTTAATTTCAGACATACATACGTTCGTATGTATATGTATATTCGAAAATTTCACGAAACGTTTTTCAGTGTTTCGAGGACTATTTTTTAAGTCCGAATAGAATCATTAACATCATAAACTTAGTAAAGTAGTAGTTTCTAATATGTTTCAGCTCATAAAAGATTTTCGAAATTTCGTAACTAATATCGAATATAAAAAATTTAGCAAACTATCATTTCAAAGTGTCCATTTTATAAAATATTATTCTTTAGAGGCGAAAATGTTTGAATATTATTCGCTGTTTCATGTTCGAAATATCAAAATAAATTTCGAATTTCCAAATTCATACAAAAACACAAAAATTCAAATTCTTCATTTTATTAAATTCTTGTATTTTTTAAAACATTTAAATATATATTAGAGATATTCGTCAATACGAATAATCACCCTTATCGCGAATGTTGTGGAAATGTGTTGCCTGGGATCACACCTATACACTCAGGTCTCGTTTTATGCGGTAGATGCGATCCAAAAAAATTGGCATAAATCAAATTCGCATAAACCGATACTCTAGCTTCATATAAAAACTAATGATTCGTTCCAAAATTCTGAAAAATCGCATATATTAAAATTTTAGTTAATAAAACAAAAGCGCATTAAAAAATCAACAAATATGTATTTATTTTACAGAATGAAATTTATTTGTTGTGTGGTTAAGCATTCTTATATCCTAAATGATAAACAAGCACCTAGGATATAAAAAACCCTTCAAAATTGATGAATTTTACACTTACTTTTTCCCAAAGTGAAATGCTTATTAAGGTTAAAAATTTATTTCTTAAAATAAGGAATTCTCAGCTATGCACAAAAAAACACTGCAGCGTGATTAAAAAAACAGCAGTTAATAAGAAGGGAAATCCCCAGTTTGTTCTTTCAATAATAACACACACACACACACAACACTCATACATACGTATCGTCTACGCATAAAAAAACAAAAAATTAAACCAACTATAACGACTATATAAGTTATGCAAACTTGCCTTAATTTAAACAGGGTAAAAAAGCCTAAAAACATCTAAAATTTCAAAACCTGTTAGAATTCTAAAAAAATTTTTCATTCATAAATTCGAATCCGCATTAAAAAGATCCGCATAAAACGAGACCCGAGTGTATATGCCTTTTGGTCTTTTGCGGTGCTGGAAGAAAAGAAGAAATCTATAGAATGATTTTTACAAAGACATTTTAAATTGAAATAAAGTAATATATATTTTTTTGCCATTTAATTAAAAAACTTTTAAGTCTTTATTATTTAGTTTATCTTTTTATTTATTAATATTTTTGTTTTTTGCTTATATTCTACAAATATTCACCTAAATGTTGTATACGAATTCCAAAGCCGAATATCTAAAAATGGTCGAATATTCGGCAATTTGTATATTCGCATATCTCTAGTGTGTATATTAGGGGGGTCCTAAACTAGAATAATTTTTTTTTTCCTCTTTCCGCACAGTTTGGTGAATTTTAGTAAAATAATTATGCTGAAAAAACTTCAGGCTAAGACGTGCCTCAAGTCCACTCAAATTTGGGAAAACTCTATATATCACAGAAAATCACAGATTTTATTGTACTGTAACTTCAAGTCTGTTAATTTTACAGCAAAATTTTGTAAGAGAAAATTATTCGCCACGAAGTTTCCAACATATCTTACTTGAACAAGTTTTCTCCTAGTCTTATATTAAACAAGTAAGAAGGCTATATTCGATCGGCTTGAATCTTAAATACCCCCCAAATATTTAGTAAATAAATTAAAAATTTTTAACCTGATGGGTCAGAGTATTCTTAAACATTTCTGTGCTCAATCTTAAAACTATATTTTGACAGGGTCTTTCCATGGGGGAGAGATACAGCTCACCTTTGTCGTAAAAACTTAAAAAGTAAATGTTTGGGGTAATTAAGTGTAGAAAAAAAGTTTTTATAGAGGAGGAGTAGATAGACCGGTGAAGATCAGAGATCATCGCAGCTCCTTTATAAAAGCTTGCAAATTTAATTTTTAAGGATTGTAGACTTCAGTAATACAATTTGTTAAATATTTATATTACTTTTCCATACAATATCTTACGTCAACGCCCATTAAAGGGGGTAAGATTCAAAAGTGGACTTTTTTCTGGCTGCAGGTAAAATGCTTTGAACCTTCTGTGACATACAAATATATTATTTGCTTAATAAAATTACAAAAAAAGCTATAAAAATTATATAATTTTTAAACGATTGGTTTAGTTCTTCTTAGGGAAACTATTTTACCTCTGGTCCGACTTAGTCTATATACGAACTTAGCCTGCGCTATCCTTTAGAATTTATCTAGACCAAATTCACTATATATAAATTAAGGGATCTCAGAGGGATATTCCGCTGCGTTACATACCGAATGACAAAGTGAATATGTCCTACAATTATTTTTTGTAGGATATAAAAACGTACTTACGTGTACACATTTGGGGTATTCACATATTGTGTGCTATTTTGTCATATTGTCATAAAATTTTAATATTTTAGACCAGTTTAAAAAACTTGTTGTTGTGCTGCGTACAAAAAAGTCATAAAATAATAGCACTCTTTCAGGTATGTTTTTGTTTTGTCATAAAATAGATCTAGAGATCTGAGTCGAACGGCTGAAAATCTTTAGGCGAGACGGCAAAAGTGTAAGTTTGCCGCCATTACTTATATGGGATTCACGACTAAAAAACGGCTCAAAAATTATTCACTCGTATATGTCTGTACATTAAATCTCATTTTTATAACTTAAAAAAGAGAACTAAATCGCAAAAACTAAATACTTACGCAGCTGGCAGCCACTGAACGTTTTTCAGTATGACGCCGAAAAAAAATTTATTCAGCTCATATCAAGGCAGCAGCTGTTTTAGTTTATACATATAAATTCATTTCGATATTCTTGTGCACCAGAAGACAAATTTAATAATTTTAAATAGAAATGGAATTTAGACTTCTTTTTGACATTTTCTTTTGGTTTGGTAACAGCTAATTACAAATGTGTTATCTTATCAGCTGATCGATGTTTGAAATATCATAATAAGTTATGACGGGTTGTTCACACTGGTCACATTTCACGTGCTATTATTTTATGACTTATGACTTCAGGGTGAATCCCCCAATTGTATATTGATACGCACAGTCGAATCCGCTTTAGCGCAACACGCTTTATTGAAAAAAATCAGATTACTGAAAGCGATACAAATCCCCGCACTGATTTTAAACGCAGCTAGTCTTATTCACTTCGCTTTAGCGAAACATCGCTTTACTGCAAATATCATATTACTGAAAAGCAAAAACAAGACCACAACTACGTTTTGTATGAAACTTATGTACTTCGCTTTAGTGAAAAAATAAACAATGACAAATTTATTTATTAGAAATCGATTGCATAACTTAAGGCTGAAAAAATTGTGTATGTTTTGTCCGTTAAAAAATTAAATGGCAAAATTTATTTGTCCTTTTCGCTCTTACGTACTTTATTGTATTTTTCTATTATATTGTCAATGCAAGTGGCTAGACATTTTCGAGGAATTCATGAAGAATTTCAACAACAAATTAAATAATTCTATGAATAATTTTTTTTTAACTAAATTTTTACGTTAAATTGACGACAGCAATATGTCAAAAATAAAATCCATGTGTATAAATGAAAATTATTATTTTGAGGGCAGCACAGCAGCAGGACTGCACAACAGCATTTGCTGCTGCTGCCAACTTAGGCTATTTTCTATTTTGACGGGCAGCAATAAACAAATATAGTGGTGCCATTATATATATAAATTGGAAAAATAAGAACAACAACGTTTTTTAATATTAAACATAAAAGAACATTACAAATATACAATATAAAAATAAATTTATATGTTTTTATAGTTTTTCGTGATATTATAACATTTTGTATCAATAACTTTAATATTGTTCATTATAAAATATATATGCGGCATCCCTGTTGTTATTTTGTTGCTGTCTTCAAAATAATTATGAAGCTAACTTCATAGCAGCATTTGAAGTTGGCAGCATTTGAAACCGTGAAGTTGTGAAGTCTGCTGTCGTCTATGTGTTTAGAACTTAACTGTAACAAATTTCAGTAATCCGAACTACGTTCTAGAGAAAAAGTCGGATAATTGAAAAAAATTGGGTTTTGGTTATTTCCACTAAAGCGGAGTCGACTGTACATGTAGTTATACAGATTGCCATAGATACGTATGTGGAATGTTAGCATGAAATTATCAAGTATACGCCTCAGAGCTCAGTGGAAGGGAATTCTGTACTTCAATACTAAAGGTACGTTCACACTTATTAAATATTTGACCAAAAAAGCGTAACCACTAAACACTAATAAAAAGCTTTTTAATTCAAAAAAGTATTTATTGAGTTAAATAGTTTTTAATAATATTGGATTACTGATACTGTCTACTAGTTTTGTATGAAACTGTTTTAAATAATAAACACGTATCTAAGCAAACATATTTTTCGTTAGTATTTAGTGGTTATGCTTTTCGGGGCAAATATTTGATAAGTGTGAACGTACCTTAAGGAAATTGTGAGACAAACGCAAATTTTCTTTTTAAAGTAAAATTTTAAAAATTCTTTATTAAAGTAGTAAATCACGTCTTTTATTGTCCTTAAGTGTACATTCTTCTTGTAAATTCGTCCACTGCGCTTTTTCGAAAACTTTAACTGTAAATAATACTTTGTAAATTACCTACTTTTCAATTTAAACATACTCTGACTCAACTTTTTCACTTATATACTTTCAAATGTTTTATAGACATTTATTATTTTTTATACTCATACATATAAAGCAAACAATATGCTAAGTATTGATTATGTAATTGAATCCACATCCATATGTATTTATAACTATCCATGTAAGTGTATAAATGTTGTTAATTTCCCTTTAAATGAATTAAGTTGTTATAGAATAAAATGCAATTAAAATTAAATTAAAGATACATGTTTGTATAGTTTTAAGGAAATGAGACTAAATTAACAAAACAAAAACACTAATGAAATTTACTAAATATTAAAAAAGAAACTTAAAATTAATTTCTGCTAAAATAAAATACATATACGAGTACATACATATATACTATATTTTTAAATTGTAATTTAACTTTAAATAAGCAACCAAAATGTTTAATTGTTTCGAAATATTTATATTATGTTGATTATTTAATTACTATAAAGAATTTAAATGCTAATTAAAAATGAAGGTTTTAGTAGGGGATTTTTGTAAAAGGAATTTAAAAGTTAAATCAGATTTCAGATATCTTTACTCAAAGCATAGTCACACTATAGAGAGTGGGTTGGCTTTGATGAAAACACTCTTTTGGAGCCAATGTTTGAACCAAGAAATTTATAGTACGTTTTAACTATTTTTAACCGTTCTTCGATTATTAAACGTTCCAATTTTTGTAAAAAAAAATGACAGATTGTCAGACCATCAGTTTTGAAACCACCAAGTGAATAACGTTATATGTATGTGGAAATAGTTTTACTGCCTATTTCACCATGTCGAAATAGTTCTTTCTTTCCCATAAATACATTTCAAACAAAAACAATTTCTAAAATTTTGTTTAAAATATATCTCTAGAAAACATGTTTGAAATAAAAATAGTTTTTTGTATTAATTGCCTATTTCTTTCTTTCCTAGAGATATATTTTAAACAAAATTTTAGAAATTGTTTTTGTTTGAAATGTATTTATGGGAAAGAAAGAATTCATTCGACAGTGTGAAATAGGCAGTAAATGTTTCAATAATTTCACAATTTAAACTCAAAAAGGTGGGCCAGAAAAAATAGCCCGAAATAATATCTCAACATTTTTTAAAAATGTGTTTAAATTTTTCTTTTATTGTCACGTACACACGAAGGTAGAAAAAAGTGTTGTCATTCCCCCCACACCATACGCTATTGACTGAATAAAAATTCGCAGCTCTTAGTTATGGACAAATATTTCAAACCAAATTATTCGGAAAATTTTTGGAACAAAAACTATTCCAATAAAAATTAATCGACTAAACTTCTTAATTTTTATCTTTCTTCAGGCTCTAGGGCTAAGAATTAAATTAAAAAATATACAAATATACATAAAAAGAGTTTATTTTCAATTCTTAGACCTAGAGACTGAAGAAAGATAAAAATTAAGAAGTTTAGTCAAAAATAAGTTCGAATAAAATATACAAAATTAATTAATTAAAAATTAATCGATTAATATTAAAATAAATTTTTAACAATAATTCGATTGAAAATTACAAAAAGAGTTTATTCGAATAAAATATACTGTAATCGAATAAAATTATTCGGTTAAAAGTTGTTTCTTTATAATATATGAAGCTGTTACAAGATAATTACTAATACGAGTACTTCAAATATAATAATTTATTTGAATAACGATGTCTATATAAATTGTTGAAGGGGAAAAAATATTTCCGTGATATTATGCAAATTTAAATTGCCCGGGCAACCGTATTCGAATAATACTAGTTTAGATTATTATAATTATTTCAATTAAACACGTCTAATTAAATTATTTAATCAGTTTTCACATAAATAATGGAAATAAAATTATTCGAATAAAATATGTATATTCGAGCGACATAAATTAGTCGACTAAATTCACATTATTAAAAACTGCTCGAATCAAATTGCTCGAATGCCAATTTTTCGTACAATATATTTCATATGAAAATTGTTCGCATAAAATTATTTGAATAATAATTATGCACTGAATAATTAAATACATCATGACCGTAAACAGAGTTAGTTTCAAAATGCTGGTTTTAGACTCTTAAAATATGCTCTATGATTTTCAAAATTATTCCAATAATTTTTTTATATTAAATTTTAATCGAGATATTATTTTTATAAAGATAAAATTTATTCGAATAAAACTTTTTTTTTTAAAAACATTCGATTATAACATTATTCGACTGAAAATTTAAAAACTTTTGATATATAGTTCTTTTAAAAAAGTTATTCGAACTAGTGCAAATTACGGCATTCGATATCGATGGAAATTTCAATTTAAATTGTATTGAAATTTCAGTCAATATCGAATGCGGTAATTTGACCCTATTATAATTTAGATTGAACAAAATTAGGATTTTTAATACAATTTAAGCAAATAAAATTAATTTAGATGTCGAATAATCCGAGTTCAGACGAATAATTTGTATATATATAATAACATTCGTAAATATTTTATTTCGTAACAAATTATTCCAACAATTATTACGAATGATGTTATTTCCACATCTAATACATAAAATACTTGTTTGAATAAAATGTTCGCAAAAAATATTTTCAAACATGTCTTTGAAAATAAAACTATTTTGACAATATTGCTTGAATGGAAAGTAATCGAATAAAAACATTATATGAAAAAATATATTTTTAAATGAAGTATTTCGAATACTAATTATTCGTATATAAATAGCTTCAACAATAGGATAAAAAGTATTCGAATAAAATTATATTATTTAAATGATGTTATTCGAATAAATATCTAACGAATAAAATACACATGATTCAATGCGAATAATTGGGCTGAACTTATTTCAGTAAGTATTGTTCAAATCAATTTATTTGAATGAGTAGTTTTCCCAGAAAATAACGAATGGAAATTAGTTCAAGAAAATGATTTTAATAATCAATGTTTTTCTAATATTGTTCGAATAAAATTATTAATTAAATTTTTTGTTTAATCTTTAAAAAAATCAAATATGTTGGAAAACTTACTGCGTGTCTCAAAAATGCGCAAGCTATCCGACGATCGAATCATAACATTAAAAATAAAAACAATTATTAAAATTTGCGGCATTACCGAACAAGGAACAAGTAAATAACTCATATTAAAATTATTTCAATAAAAATATTTAAATATCCAGTTTATTTTAATAAAAAAATCTGCGGTTAACATCATTCAATGGAATATTGTAGAAATAAAACTTATTCGAATAATAAAAATTACTATTAAACTTAGTTTAATAAAGCGATTCTATTAATTCATTTCTATAAAAAGTATTCGAATAAATATTTTTATTTATTCAAACTACAATAAAATCATTAAAGTTATTCCAACTATTCAAATTTTTAAAATCGTTTTATCTTACAGTTTATTTAATCAATACTTTCAAATTATTTTCGATTCTTATATCTACATTTTTGAGATTCCTTTAAAGTATATTTCTCATTAAAACCTTCTTCTATATAATAAGTCATGTATATCTTATAAAATAGGAAAAAAATCAAACTATATGGTTCAATGTTGTGTACCTTTTGTTAAAATTTAATATTTGAATAAAAACTTCTAGATTTTTATATTATTGTATTTTCTGTATATTTTGTATTTATGTATATGTAAATGCTTCCTGCTATTGTATACATGCGTACATACATATGTACATGTATATGCAAATGTTATTTAAATAATATCTGCATAAGATGTCTTAAAAATAATATAACTATCAAAAATATATTCATACTTGCCTAGATTTAAGAAGAAAATAGTATATTAAAATTTTCAAATTGCAAACAATAAAAAAAGATTTACAGAAATGCATACATACAAACATTAACAACTATAGTCCCACATTAGCGTACTTTAAGACGTTTGTTTATGAAACTCCCTACGATATGCTTTAGTTTTGTAAATTTTTAATTCCTTGATAAAGTGTAATACTCTTCTCTAGATACCATTTATTAAGAAATTTATAAGCAGAGAAAATTAATATATACATATATACTATCTAAAGAAATTTAGGATAAATCAAATAAGTATGTGTAATTATAAGTGAAACATCCATACTACATAATAATACATACCTATATGTCTTCAATATTATGTTATTTAAAAAATTTGGTTTGTCTAATTAAGTAAATTAATCCAAAACATTAAATAAAATAATGAAATTGAAGAAATTATTAAGTGAATTAAGATAAAACTGTGTAATATGACTCAATCTGTGTGAATTTTTATTTAATATGTGACAAAAAAAAAAGAAAACTAAAATAACTAATAAAAAAATTTAATATAAATAAAATCAATTCAGTGAGTTCAATTTCTTTTGTACCATTTCTGGCAGTTTATCTTATAAAATATTGTTTATTCTTGTATTAACCACTTCGAATGGAATTGAAATTCTTAAGAAACTTTTATGTATAAAGTTTTTGAAACGCAAAATGCTTCGAAAAAAGTTTTTGTAGGCTTCTATGAAGCTTTTCTCATATGATAAGAAGCTTGGGCTATTTTCTACGGTCGTTTCTGTTGTTTATATCTGAGGAATAATGAAGCAACTGTCAAATATACAACCCTTGTATAATTAAATTTTTTGTTTAAAATATATTTGTAGCTTAAAAACTAAATGCTTCTTAAAATTCATATTTATAAAAATAAACAGAATATCAATATAATAACAACAAAATGCAAATATTTATACCATATCAAGCGAACAAAATGATTAATTTTAGAAATAAAAACTTTTAAGTGACATTAAAAATAGTCTATATTAATCCTTCTTATTTTCTAATTATTTGTCAACGTCATGTTAAGACTATATCAAAAATAGAATACTTTCGAATTCCATTTAACTCGGACCGGCATTCAGGAGAGTCTGCAGTCAAAGGTGGTCTGCAGTAAGCAACTCTTGTCCACAGCGAGTTCGTAAGCGCCCTAAATTTAACACTGTATTGAGGTGACACGTTGACAAGTTTTCAAAATAAAGAAGAATATTTTGATGGTCTGTCTATAAAAGTACGAAAATTTTATTACAATTTATTACTATTATTCACTTTCTTCAATTTCCCTCTTTATTGTTACATCCTGGTCGAGCAACATTCTTTTACTCTTATGTTTCTTAATATGGCCTTCATCTTTTTCTGCTTTGATTTTTTTATGTGTTGAAGGCAAACAATCGTCACTGCAACTTAATTCACTTTTCACATTGTTGAAGAGATGCGAACTTAGCACTTCAGTATCATTTCCATTAACTGAGGGCATAGATGAAGAGCTTTTACGTCTCTTACGCGACGTTTTTTCTTCCGTCTTTAACGGACTTTTTGCAATAACTGAATCATCAGAATTGTCTTTAACTTTCTTGGATTTTTTCTGTTTTTTCTTATTACTTTCTTCTAAGGCATCTTCATATTCTGAGGGTGCTTCAGATTTTATTACTGAGAGTAAATCATCCAGCTCGTGTATACCATCTCTTTCCTCAATGCCGGAATCACCATTATCTTCTTGATTGAATAAAATTTTTTTCTGAAATGGCATGAACATATTTACTATGTATAAGTTCTTTTTAATAGTTATTTATACTTACACTCCCAGTTGCATTGTTTTCCGCACCAGGTAGCAACAGTTCACCTTCTATGTAGGGAAACACATTTTGCAGGTTGTATTTGCGTATTCGAAACTTAACCTCCTGATCCATATGCACTTCACTCTTATCCACTTTTTGAGCAACTCTCAAATTAGCATTGAAAACTCGATAAAGTATCACTCCAACTTGATGGGGTCCTATGTGTTTTACTATACCTGTAAGCTCAGCTCCTTCCTCGGGCTTAAAAACATACACATCGGCATTAATATTGACATGAATTCTTGGATCGTCCGCTCGAATGGCTGCAGTTGTACCCAGTACTTTAATTTTCTTCACATCCAGTACAATACCGTCTAATTGTAAATCATAAAATCCTACTTTACTTCGAACTAAATGTGCCTTCAGAAGATGTTTGAAATCTGCCAAACAGAAAGGCCCCATGGACAAATGTAAATTTGTGTTAATTTTGCGAACACAAGACCCCTCAGTCAGGGTGTATTGCTCCAGTTCTTTTGTGGTATATTTAAGATACTCCTGCAGCCTTTTCGCCATTGTCTTTAACAACTTTCAATAATATAAATTTTATCAAAATCTTGATTGCGACAAGCACATTGTACATGTGTTAAAAGAGAAATGTCAAATAATAAGTGGAGTATGTTCAGTCCAAGGCAAAATAATTTTACAGATTACACTTGCTATATACAATAATATTTATTAAAAAATTTAGAATAATGGGACATGAAGAATCTAACGGTAAAACGGGTATTAAAACTATAACATGTTAACATCAGGATGATACAGCTCTCAGATTCTTTTTCACAATAAAACTTGTGTAAATAGGAACTGTTATCACATTCAACTAAGCCACCTAATAAGTGTTGATAATGAACACAATACACATTAGCACTGATGATGAAGGTGTTGCGGCTTTCGAAAACAGCTGTTCTGCTCTGCTGTGTAGGTTGAATAAAACTGATGTTGACTTTCCTTTGTGCCATGAAATATTTGTCATGTCTTTCTGAGATTTACTTGTGGTACACAAAAACTTGACATCAATGGAGACTCACCACGACTTGGCCAAAAAACTATCATCTGCTGTAGCACTGCCACCTCACATTTATTTCACCATGGTACAACTCAAAGGGCCTTACCCGGCAGCCACACTTTAAATTTTTCCCTTTCAATACTCTTTCAATTTGCAATACACTCATATATTTTTACTAACATACTCCCAATTTTTTAATTGACAACGAGATTGCTAGCCATTTTACCTTTCTATTAGCCTGGCAATATTTCGTTCAATTTAAACAGCTGATCACAGAAAA
The DNA here is from genome assembly GCA_951800035.1 of Linnaemya tessellans. NCBI lineage: Eukaryota > Metazoa > Arthropoda > Insecta > Diptera > Tachinidae > Linnaemya > Linnaemya tessellans. The sequence continues at coordinate 24,573,466 of OX637533.1, read as the reverse complement.
ATTTTATCGCGTCACTTTAAATCAAGAGTGCCCAGGCCCTATGCGCTTGATGCTCATTTGTTTTTGTAAAAGCGCTTAGCTATAGGATGTGTGTTTTAAACTCGCATACAGCACCCACCCACCCCCACAACTTTGTCTTATTATTATTTTATTGTTGTTCTTCATTGTATAAAAGCAAGTGGAAAGCAACAACACTTTCGTAAGGTTTGCTGGTAAACATTGACGACAGCGACCATCAGTGAAGACTTTGTTTTTGTTTAGCGTATGATATCGCTTTGTATGTATTTGTTTTTACAACAAGAAATATTGAATAAAACTTAGTTTTTATTTCAATGTATTGGTGTTTACTCTTCCATGAGGAACTTTTGGGCACACTTGCTTTAAATTATAAATTAAGGTAGAAAAAAGATTATCAGAATTAAGAAAAATTGTGCCTTATTCAATTGTATTTATAAAAATTCTTGTGATTATTTTTTATAAAAAGATGCATAAAATTAATATATATGTAAATGTTTTGCGATTATAGAATTAAATCGTTTTTCATCAAAGGCAAAGTAGTTCATGTTATCAACTTGAAACCAATATATTGAAAGTGTGGATGCAGTAAGTAAGACATGGTCAAAATGCTTGCTGAAATTGGTTACGGTATGAATAGTGAAAATTTGTTAATATGTGTGACACCAACGATGCTTGATGGAAAATAAAAGAAGTAAAAGTGTTATATTCGGCTGTGCCGAATCTTAAATACCCTTCACAGATGTAATTCTTCTTTCATTAATTCGTGCTAAAACAGAAAGTATATTAATTAAAAAATAATTTAAAAAAAATAACAAAATATGTTATCAGTTACTTTTATATATAAGACAACGTTTAAATTGTTTGGTTAGGAAGCTAAATGTTTGGCTCTTCTTACTTGTAATACCTTTGAACGTCTTTCAAAAATATTAAATATGTTTATTTTCAAACAAAAAGAAAAAATCCGTTTCTCGTACCCCAAAAGTTTTTAATTGTCCAACGGTAGAACAGTCTTTTAGATTTTTTTGGTTTTTAATACCAATTTAATTCTTCCTGATATATAAAGTAGGTATAATTCATCATAAAAATCAAAAATAACAAATTATATGGTTACTTTTATGAATCAGAAAATTCCGATATTCCAACCCTGAAATTGGATTTTTAATACCAATTTAACTCTTTCCGAAGTATAAAAAATATTTCATTCACACAACCAAAATAAGGAACTTATATGGCTACTTTTATTTACTAAAAAAATTTCGATTTTCCAACCCTGGAACCGAATTTTTAATACCAAATTAATTCTTCCTGAAATAATTCTTCCTGAAATTAATTCTTCCTGAAATTTAATTCACTAAATAAACAAAATTTGGAGTCTATGTGGGTACTTTTATGTACCAAATATATTTCAATTTTCCAACTCTGGAAGCGAATTTTAATTTTTTTACCAATGCGATTCTTCGTGAATTTTTAAACTTTTTGGTCACCTTCATGTACCATAAAATATTTCATTTGTCCAACACTGTAATCGAAATTTTTTAAAGATTTTAATACCAATTTTGTTCTTCCTGAATTATAAAATAGTTTTAATTAGCAAAAACAACAACGTCAATTGCCTCTTTTGTTACTTTTATGCATAAAAAATATTTAAATTTCCCAGCCGTGGAAACGAAATTTTAATTTTTTTTAACCAATGCAATAGTTTTATTTAAAAAAAACTTAAAATTTGTAAACATTTTGGTCACATTCATATACTACAAAATATTGCAATTATCTAACCTTGGAATCGAAATTTTTATTTGTTTTAATATTTGATACCAATTTTGTTGGCTTTTTGGTTACTTTAATGTATAAAAAAAAATTCAATTTCCCATCCCTGGGAGCGAAATTTTCATTTTTATTTCCTTTTTTTACCAATATAAAGTCGTTTTATTTACGAAAAACTTAAAATTTGCAACCATTTTTGTCTCTTTCATGTTCTACAATATTTTGCATGCACTAAAAAAACTTTAAATTTACCAGCCCTGGAATTGACATTTTAATTTTATTTTTGCTTTTTTATCAATCCGATTCTTCATGAGGTATAAAGTAGTTTTATTCAAGAAACATTTTAAATTTTTAACTCTCAGGACCCCAAAACTTAACGTTGCGACCAAGGTGTATTAATTTTATAAGGTGGCAGCGCGACTACAGCCATACAACAATCCAGGGACATTTTGTTTTTGTAAAATCTTAATCTATATCAAAAGCAGACTACATCGAGGAACTTTATTTTTTTATTCAGAAGTTTATACCAAACCAACAGTTTTTTAATGTAGAAACACTTGTTTGAAGCCACCTTGTTAAACACGCCTTGGTCCCGACAATAAGAAAATAAACACCTTATTCTATAACGTAGTATACATGTTATGATATTGATCCTCGATTGAATTTTTAATAGTTTGAAAATATCCATTGCTATATCTGTTCTATACAAATGTGTCATGCATGAATAATTGACCGCATTCATACTTCTTTATGATATTATAACAATACGCTCCTTATTAGGACTGTATTACAGCATGCGGCTTATAGCAACTGTGTGTATTTAACTTTGCATTTACTTTATGTTTTGCTCGCTGTTTTCGCTGTAAACCCATAAGCAGTATTACAAATAAATCATGAACATTGATTGAAACGACAAAAACATTAATTAAATAATTTTAATATACTTGAAAAATGGTTTCGTCAACACGCAAACGCATTCTACTCTTGCTGATTGTTATTGTGCTAACATTTCTGCTAATACGCGTCCTATTGTACAATGGAACATTATTGGACGTAAGTATGGAGAATCCAGGTGCAAAGGTGGCACAAAATAACAATCACAATGTTAGCCACGTACATATATTTCGTATTTGCAAGCAAAAATGTATGAATAACGTAACATAAATATTAATAGGAAACACAAAGTTATAGAAGAGCGCCCGGCGCACCGGTTATCGTTGCAGTATTTTATGAAGCCTTATGTCCGGACAGCAAACACTTTATAATGAAACAATTATTGCCGGCATACAAAAGTGTAGCTCCGTTAATGGATGTACAACTAATACCTTACGGTAAGGCTACTACAAAGACCAACAATGATGGTAGTTATCGTTTTGATTGCCAGCATGGGAATTTAGAATGTGAAGCTAATATATATCATGCATGCGTCATTGAAGTTGTCCAAGATGCGCTGGCGCGTCTTGAAGTGGTCGCTTGTATGATCCGCGACAATCATATACCCAAAGAAGCTTTTCATAAGGTAACTTTTTTATATGTGTATTTATTAGCTTTTTTATTAAATCACTTCGATTGTAATTTCTTATAGTGCGCCAAACAACACAATATTGAAAACATTGATCTCATACAAAAGTGTCACGATAGTTCTAATGGCAGCGAACTGCTCAAATTGAATGGTGATGTTACTCATGCTCTTAGACCAAGTATTACTTTTATTCCCACTATTACCTTGGACGGCTCCCAACGACGTCAGCCGGCAATTTTGAAAAATATGTTGGCGGAAGTGTGTAAAGTTGCTGGAGACAATGAACAGGCAGAAGAACTTTGCAGTGAGCATGTTTAAATTTGAAATTTGAGCAATTCCATTATATATTCTATTTTAATTGAAACAATATTTTACAAACTTCAATTATTCATTTCTTATTATATATTAAAAATATAATGTATTTTTAATAATTTTCTTGTCAACCAAAAAATTTTTTTAACAAATTCGCATTAGCCGTTATTTAGACTAACGTAATATCGATGGTCAGAAGTAGAAAGGCAAAATTTACATTTACCGCGATTGTAATAGATTTCACACAAATACACCTCGTCAGAAACATTTAGTGCAATAGTATTAAAAATAACGATATTACAAACAAATTATAATTACAGTTTCTATTATGATCAATACAATTTCTGTTATGTTTTTCCTTCTCCTGTAAAGTTACAACTATTTGAGTTAGGGTCCTTCTACTTGTGACTATCGATATGTACACTACACTTTTCTGGTCATTTAAGATGTTACAATTGTTGTAATATCATTATTATTTTAGTATGACAAATTTTCGTATCAAATTATTTTAATATTAGGTAAACATATTTTTTTAAATAAATTTAAATACTAAAGCTAAATATTTGTATTTTATGTTGTATTTACTTTTCCGAAGATAAATCCATCGTAATCACCATTAAGCACTCGCAATGTGCTTCTTATAATTTAAAATGAATTTGGTGTAGTTTTAGAAGCGACCTAAATGTAATTTTCGTTATCATACAAAGGACATTTATGCCAAAAACTTACAGTGAATAATATATGGTATTTTAAACCGTGTTTTCCTAAAGAAAGAAGAACTGTTACACACTATCATCAAGGAAATCTTTAAAACCAAGATATCAAGATATCGTCATTAAATTGAATTGTTCGAAATTTGTTTTAAGTCTCAGAGAGACATGATAAATGTTCTAAGGCACAAAGGAAAGTTAACATCAGTTTTTAGTTATTCAACTCCACAGCAGAGCAGAACAGCTGTTTTCGAAAGCCGCAGCACTTTCATCATCAGTGCTCATGTCTAGTGTGTTTGTCTCCACTTATTAGGTGACTTAGTTGAATGTGATAACAGTTCTTTATTTTTAACAGATATCTTTATTTAAAAAAAAAAATGTGAATGAAAACTACCGTGCTATTTAAAAAACTAAATCTGTAGATTCCATTATTTTAATCAAATTAATTCAAATTTATACCAACACCAACAGACAGTAACTTAAAATTTCATATAATATTTTAATAATATCAAGTATTTATAGCAAATTATTTAATCCTTATCCTTCGTAGAATACTTTACAAAGTAAATTTGCAAAGTATTGGTACACAAATGTCGACCAAGTAACTAAGACCATATGTCGGCGATGTTGTTAACCGGTATTTTTCCGTTACTTCGACTGACTGTACATGACCTGTGCCTTCACATAGGAAGAAGCAACGTAGTTAACCACGGAATATTTCTCAGAAGAACATTAAAGTGTCGCACACATGCACAATTACTAACAACGCTCACATATATAACACAAGGAGTACTTATTATACACAAAAACTTGACATCAATGTAGCCAAGCAATGGCTGAGCAAAAAACTATCATCTGCCGTATCGCTGCCACCTTATATTTCTTTCACCACTATTGCTTAATTCTCTTGTTTTGACACACATCCATATGTATGTATTTACCAAGGCAGATTTACCAGGTACTCTCAGTACCGCAGCTGTATATTGAAATTTGTTGAGCTACTGTCAAAAGTTTATGTACAAGCCACATAATATGCTTTTTTTCTTAAATCTTCCTTGTTAATGATGCTTCTTCTTCCTTGATTTTGACATTAGCTCTTCATTTTCTACCAACAAAATACGTGTGGTTTTTGGTGTTGTTTCATTGTTGTACTAGTAAGAGTACCTGGTAAATCTGCCTTGGTATTTACCTTTAAAGTGTGACAAGTGAAATTATTTCACTATTTACCAACAACTATTTTCTTTTTTCTATGAAATTCTGGAAGAAATCGACTAGATTTATACAAACTTTGTTTTCAAAAATGGACACTGAAAATTTGGAACCTATGGATATGTTAGCATACATAACTGAAGAGCTGCAAGGACGTTATAGATTAGCTAAAGATGTTGGTGCACAGGCACAGGTTTTTCAAGACTTTCTTAGACGTTGGGAGGCAGATACCGCTCTGGATGTCCTAAGAAAACAGAATTATGAAATTCAAAAAGGTAGAGTAATAGAATATATACCTGTAACGAAACTGTAATCTAAATTATTGATAGATCTTGATTGGTTTAATGTGAGTCAGCCGTTAACCATGGAAGCCTTAAGGGGAAAAGTAGTGGTTTTGGATTTTTTTACCTATTGTTGTATCAATTGTATGCATATATTACCCGAGCTCAATGCTTTAGAAAAATTATATCCAATCGAGAGTGGCTTAGTGGTAGTAGGTGTACACAGTCCCAAGTTTGAAAATGAAAAAGATGCTTCCAATATTTTAGCTGCTGTCCAACGGTATGGTATTGCACATCCCATAGTTAATGATCCCCGTATGTCGTTATGGCGTGCTATTGGCATACGCTGTTGGCCCACATTGTTGGTATTGTCGCCCAGTGGAGCTCCATTGTTAATGTTAATGGGCGAGGGACATGCACTATTTTTAGAGCGTTTCATTGAACAGGCTTTGAGGTTTTATGCACAAAAACAAGACTTGAAATGCTTCAGTTTACCCTTAAAGATTTCGCTGGATTTATTGCCTGCAACTAAACTTAGATTCCCAGCCAAAATAACGCGCAGTGAAGAGGGAAATTTTGCGGTAGCGGATGCCGGCAACAATCGCATTTTAGTTATTAATTCAAATGGTGATGTGCTGCATAAAATCGGAAGCGGTACAGCTGGCTTAGCTGACGGCAACTTGGAGACATCACGTTTCAATTCTCCCCAGGGTGTAGTATTTCTTAACAATGATACGCTGATTGTGGCCGATACTGAAAATCACGCTATTCGCCAAGTGACATTAAGCACCAAATCTGTGGAAACTTTAGCTGGTACGGGTCAACAAGGACATGATCGTTTGGGTGGTAAAATAGGTCCATTGCAACTTATATCATCTCCTTGGGATGTAGCGGTATTTAGGACTCGTGATATGGATATGTCTTTTCATTTGGACGAACAAAATGTACCTGAAAAAACAATAATTATCATATCAATGGCTGGTACTCATCAAATATGGGGCTACTTTCCCGAAGGTATGATTTGGTGGAAATTCAAGAAATTTGAACCTCGTACTTGTGTTTCTGTAATTGGCAATGGTATGGAAGAAAATCGAAATAATTCTTATCCACAAAATGCCGCCTTTGCACAACCATCTGGTTTAGCTATGGCCAAAGATTACTTGTTTATAGCCGATAGTGAGAGTTCGAGCATTCGTAAGGCTTCAATGGTGGATGGAAAAGTGTTGGGCGTGGTGGGTGGGGACCGTAATCCACAGGTAAGTTGATTGCGTGAATTTAGAAAATTCTAGTGAAGAAGTGGGTTGTTTTCCCATAACACAATGTACAAATACAAATTTTCGTAAGTGCATAATTGTCCAATGCGTTTCTCAAATAGACGAATTCGCAAAATTTCGTTTGTTTTTTAGTCACTTTTTCTAATGTTAGTCACGTCATGTGATTGCATTTAATAGGGGCTGCTGTCTGAATATTATATTGAATCTTATTAGAAATATATCCAAATAATAGACATTTTTTTGTTTCAAAAATAGTTTTCAAATATGACTGCAGATTACTTAACCCATAACAAACAAGTAATTTTAAAACATAAATTTTGAGAACATCTTAAAAATTGATTTTTAAATTGATTTGAATAATTTAATGTAATTTGTTTGAAATATTGTCTCAGTTGGATTATTAAATATATGCATCTCATCAGCAGACTTCAACCTGTTAAAGCGTATGCTTAAACTGTTGAGAATGGAGAATTTTTAATTTAAAAAAAGACATAAAACTCTATTAAATATAAATCAACTTTATTTTTCTATCCAATTAGTTTACCTTCGATAAATAATAAAAGTAATATTTAATAAGGCAAAACAAAAAATAAAATTATGTTAAAGTATTCATTATGCATATAATCATTTTCCCTTTCAGATATTGTATTTAGTTAATTAATCAAACAGTAAACTACAAATTGTTTGCCTCTTATACTCATATTTTTCATTTTGTGGGCACACATCTTGTTCTTCATTTGCTTCCTCGTCAGTGTCGCCGTTTTCTATTAATTCTTCCTCTGTATTCACCCGTCTTCCATCTAACAAAATATTATGCAAAATGCAACATACAACAATCCATTGGCAACACAATATATGACTTTGAGGAGAGTTGATGCGCATTTTTAAATCTTTTAAACTATTAAAGTTTGCCTTCAGCATTTTGCAGCAGTGCTCTATCCTTACTCTGTACGAGCTATGCCTTCTGTTAAATAGTTTTCTTTTTTTACTGTCCATTTGGTTTGGCGTAGTACTGTAGGGTGTTATTACAGTTGGCGATAAAGAATAAGCAAAATCTGCAGCTATCCATTGTCGATGAGAAAAATATTTTTTGGGCTGTTTATGAATGTCACATTTTCTAAAAATTTTATAGTCACGAACACTACCAGGATATCCTACAACTGAGTGTCGTATGCGAAGTTTGTAATCACAGATTAATTGGGCTTTTATAGAATATTTGTGTGTGCGGGAAAAAAAAGATATTTCATTGATTGATGGAGTTTCAGTAAGTGGTATTTCAAATGCATCAATATATCCAATACAGAATGGAAGTTCATTATATGTGTCTGAAACAATTTCTCCTCTTTCCTCTGCATTTGGCCAGGATATATATTTTGACTGTAGGTTCAAAAAAGCTTTAAAAATGCGTCGAGTTATTTTGTCTATCGTGCCGCCGTTACCAACACCAAAAAACTCCGCAATTTTTCTTACACTCGTTCTTTTCCCAGATGACCCCAGTCTGCATAAGACTATTGCTAACTGATATTCAACGGAAAATTGTTCGCAAGAATGGGATTGATTAAATTCTCTATCATCAGAAATTAAAGATACAAGTTTAGTGAACTCAATTCGATTAACTCTAAGCATGCGGAAAAATTTTTTCTCATCCAATTGTGATAAGATATTCAGAGGTGATTTTAGTGATTTTGGAACTTTATGTGATACACCTCGGCGATGCGGTGCAACGGCAATAATGCCCTCAACCAGCTCATCTAAAATGTCGTCAATTGCATCTTGTTCACAGGCATCTAAAAAAAATACTGGTTATATTTGTTCGAATGATAAAAATATAACACCTTCAAACTCCATAACATCAATGAATTCGATTTCATCAATAGCATTTTTAACTAAAAAATCGATTATTTTATCTTTTTCCGTAAGTTTTGCCATTTTTGATCTTCAATTTGTTTTTGATGTTTAATGCATTCACTTTGACGAGAACAAAACAAAAATCAGCTGCTTCGCTATTTTGCAATATGTACATAACAGTGCTCATGCTTTGTGGGGAAAAGTCGTAGTAAATACAGTGAACTGTTGATAAGTTGAAATTAAAGGTTACAGTGAAAATATCAAATGACCAAGAAATGGAAAAACCCAAAGGTTGAATAAAAAATACCAAGAGAATTTAAAAATTTAAATAAGGAATCTACGCATGTGTTTTCATTTGTAAGTTAATTACAGTTGCCACTAAACACAATTTTTTAAAATTTAAAAAAAAATCTCAAAATTCCTTCATATCTAGTATTTAAATCAGTGTGTGAATGCTAAAAATACATAATCCCTCTTATTCTATTTGTCAACGTCACGTCAAAATATGAAAGTTAGAACACTTCTATACTCATTCTCTTTAACAATTGTCAATTTCTCACAACTTTTTGCTATATTCAACGACATAGAGAGTAGTAAGAGGCTGTCAGAAGTAGTTAATTGTTGCACAGAAAGGGTATGTAAGTGTCCTATTGTCTTGACGTGACGTTGATTAATAGACATGACTTTTATGTATATATGTATTTTAATAGAAAATTATGATCGCGTGAGTGACATATATCATTTCATTTATTTAATTAATTTAATCGAGCCCATAGGCACACAAACAATTGCTTAAGAATACATTTTAGATATAAAATTTATATATTATTAAACTATGCTATTTTCGATTTTATCATTTTTCAGAATCTTTTCGCTTTCGGTGACATCGATGGCAAACAATATGCAGCTAAGCTGCAACATCCTTTGGGTCTTACCTACAATCATATTAACGGTAAAGTTTATGTAGCCGACACTTACAATCATAAGATAAAAGCTATCGACATTGAAACGAGTACCATTGAAACATTGGCGATAAAGCAATACGATGATGATACTAAATTGCAGCATTTTAATGAACCAGCTGGCCTTTGTTTCGATTCAACTGGTAAATTTATGCTTGTTTCGGACACCAATAATCATCGAATATTACGTGTTAATATGCAAACTCTCAAGGCTGAATTATTTCAATTGAAATTCCAACAGACTAACCATGAGGAAGAAACCGTTACTGATGGTCCTTTGCGTTCCAGCTTGGAATTGGTTAAAAGTGTTTCTCTTAAACAGTTCAAAGAACTAAAATTACAAGTTTCCATTTCACTAGACGACCAGTTGAAATTTACTTCCGATGCCCCTCAGAAATGGTCACTTCATAGTGCCAATAGTTCCTTAAAATCCCTAAATACTAAAGGTTCCCTAACTGATGGTAAATTTACAATTCTGTTTCAGCGCATGGAAGAGCCTAAAGCAAATGTGCCAAAGGAATATATTAAATTTGATTTATCTTTAAGTCTTTGTGATGCCAAAAGTTGTCTTATGAAACGCTTTTCATTACTGTTGAACGATGACGGCAGTGAAAGAAGTTTAAAAGCAGAAAAATGTGACGTGAATATTCATATTACACCGAATGATATAAAAATTTTTTAGGCATTTTGCACAAAAAATATGTTGAGATTATTACATTACTTTATATATCCTTAACAGTGTAATATATTTTTATTTCTTATGTTATTTCTCTGTTTATATAAATAATACATGCATCTAAAAATATCATTTAGATATGCAGGAATATTTCAAATAGGGTTTCACAATATATTGAAAATATCATTAATTAGTATTTGAATGACTTTGAAGGATTCTGTTCAGTTAGCAAAAACATACATATATCGTTAACTTTCTTTGTTTCTTAGAAATATTTTAGTTACAACGATCATAAACTCTAAGCGTTCAAAGTCAAACCAATTTAGCGTGGGTCTATTCTATAATTATATGCTGTAGCTTAACCGGTTATTGTAGTTAGTCCTTAATTTTTATGTCTAATATTTGTAAAACATAGAGACCGTTTTCTATTCAAGATATTTTTGTATGCGCAGTAGAATTAACTGTTTAAAATTTCACTGGAATAAAAAGCGAAAAACTGTTTCTAACATTTTTTTATTTATAACAAAAACAAATTTTATGAAGTCTCTTTTAAGAAAAGTTATGTAAATAGATACAAGAAATCAACTTTTTTGCTCAAAATTGTGGGAAAAATCAAAAATACTTAAAAGTAAGATGAAAATTAAATTAGTAAAATGTAATGAAATGTGTAGCTCAGACTTTATAAATCGTGCTTAATTGGAAATATGCGGACTAACGCATATAGTACATTTTAAAAGATGGAGCAACGGATAACTAAATTCTCCGTTATTATTATATTGTCTGTTTACAAACAAAATTTCACATAAGAAATAGTTAAGACCATATAAATCCTAAGAAGAGATAGAAGAGGATAATTCTGTCTACACGAATTTATACCACATCACACCACAAACATTTATTATAATTAATAATAAATTAATTGGGATCAGACATTTTATTATTTGATGATCGTAATTTACGTGCTGTACAACTTGTCACCGTGAGTGTGCATGATAATGATTGAGAATGTACTCACGATTTCATCCATAAGTGTACTTGACCGTAATGTTTAGTAGGCCTATGAGTAATTCGGTATGATAGAAAAATTTCAAACGATAAGTTATAGATGTGATTATATATGACAGTCCACAATGAAGTACGTAGTTTTTAATATTTCATGCGTATGCACATACATATGTAGATATATGTTTGTACCCAGCAAACAATATGAGTCCCTCAGAAAAAAGCTCCTAAACCCCTCAGATATGAGCGTGTTTTCCTATGAAACCGTCAAAAAATTTTATACTGAATATGAGCGCTTTAGAACTCCTAATTTTAACGATTTGTATGGAAAATTGTGAGCCATTTTGCTCACAAATCAATCATAACAGTCTCTTAAAAGCGTCATAAAAGAGGGATTTCGGAGCCAAAAAGAGTTATATAGGAGTGTTTCTTTTTCTTGAAATTAGGGAACTCATTTTATTTGGAAATTTGTGTTTTTTAGCTTTTAATGGAAAAATTTTCTTAATATATTTTTTCTGCATAGAAATAATTTATTCTTAAAAATTTTTACATTTCTTTAGTTTTAAATGCGAAACGAAAAAATATAAACTTGAAATTCATAGCCTCACAAAAAATCATCATTTGCAGTCTGGAACCATTTACTGGACACCATAATAAATATCTCTTCCCCGGAAGAGAATTTTCGAATAAATGCACCTGAAATAGAGAGAATTTTAAATACACATATTTATTGAAAGAAACAACTTGATTTCATTCTACCCCTACTTCGAAAAGCGGAAGTCGTCGTCATTGCCATTATGGAGACCTTTATTTGTGCTCCTCTCCAGGAAAATTTTGCTGCAAGGCTATCAACCATAAAAGTTCCCCATATTTGGCGAATGAACTTGGAGGGATCTGACGCTGAGTTGCATTTAAATACTTCGGTTTCCTAAAATAATTTTTTAAAGATATTAATCAAAAAATTTAACACTTAAATTTAAAATATAACTTACCAATTGGTTGTGTAAGTCTGACGAACTTCTGATTTTTTCCTAGAATTGGTCCACTTCCGACATCGTTTCAAATGGTTTTTTGGGTAGAATTATTAATGTTTTGCTCTCTTGGAAAAGTCTTCGCTGCGAGGCTATTTCGGATAAAAGACGCGTGTGAACTCGAATATTTTCCTCCTCCAATGCTAGAACTCGTTCTTTTAATTTTGTAAATAAATAATAAAATAGTCATTAATAAATTCTCTCTGTTTTCATTTATTAATACTTTTACGTCCTTTGCGATTTCATTGGTTTCTTCTTACTTTTTTCGCCAGTTGTTGGATACATTTTCTCTTTTTATTTAAAAACATAGAAATAAACTTACTTTTTGCACAATTTCTCAAAGATTTTATCAAAACCACAGCCGAACAGCGTAAAATGATCACAATAATGACAGACAAACGGAAAATATTGAAATTATGAACAAAAAGAAAACAACCTATCGTTGCCCCTCAGAAAACCCTCATAAATAATAGTTTTCTAGGAGTGTCCTCCTAAATTGCTCATAAAAAGTAGTCTTTTCGGAGTCCTGAATTCTGCAGGCTCCGAAATCAATCATAAATGCTCATAAATTAGGAGGGTAATCATAAACACCTCAGAAAAATTAGTCTTTAGAGAGTGATATTTAGGAGCGCTCCGAAAATTGTTTGCTGAGTATTTTATCTGAATGTACACAACTTTAATTTTAATTAATTATTTTTTAAATATTATTTTTTAACTTCAAAACTGTGGTTAAAGTCTACTAAAGATTTGGTAAAACAGCAATGAAATGCATATAGACATTGCTTGACCACCCAACAAATAAGTTTCATTTTTATAATTATTTTTTAATTAGTACATCATGATAAGAAGAAATATTCTTAGTATATATATGTTGGTATTTATAACCTAACATCATGATAATGTGTACAAACAACTCATATCCCATTAACAGTTAACAATTTTTGAATGTAACGGCAAAAATCAGATGGTCATCTTATTGCTATCACTACTTGAAAAAAATCCTCCCGGCAGCTCTATTTGCTTCAACGGGCCGGCAACTCTATGCACATGAAAAAGGAATGTGTGTGAAAGAAAAGTAATAAAAATAATAATAATAAAAATAGTCAAACAGAAGACATCGAAGAGAACAGTTGTGCCATTCGGGAACTGAGAAAAGAGTAACATTTCTTGTGCGTTTTGTGGTTAGAAAAATTCTTATTTGAAACCTTTCGCACTTTTGCTAAAATAAATTGTATACCCAGTGCTAATTTTAATCGCTTTGGTTTTTTATTATTAATAGAAAATAAACATTAATAAAAGTATTCCAAATACAGATAAGAAAATCAAATTGAAAAATATGGGAGTTAAACCTTTGCCACGTTTAGAAAATTGCCAAATTCGGACTAGACATCCCCATAGTGAAAGTGTTGGTAATGAAAACCAAGAATTGGTGATGATGACCCCCAGAAAAAACTATAGTCGCTCATCAATTGTGATGGCAAGTAAAAATGTTTATAATAATAGTGGTAGTAAAAATAAAGTGAAAAGCGGAAAATCAATGGCGTGTCCTTCTTTAGGGTCTAAAGACCCTGCCTCTTCCCTTACCACTTACTCCAGTATGTACGCATCATTTTCAATTCATTGTAAATGGACTCCTCTTGTGCTAAATGCATTGATTTTTGTTATATTTACAAATGGAATCAATCTTGGTTATTGTTTCGTTAACATGGCTAAAAATGATTCATTTGTAAATCCACCACCACCACAACAAACAACATTTGAGGATACCACAACAAAAAACTTTAATACAATTAATAATAACCCCTCCAATCAGTTAAACGATACTCAAAGTTTTTTATCGCCGCAATTAGGAAATGAACAAAAAAGGTAAGCTAAGATTTATTGAAAAATTGTATTAAATCAATTCTTTAAGTAACTAAAATTGTGTATATGGTGCAGCAAATGTATGTATTATTAAACTAATACGAGTTTTTCATTTATTTTTTCCAAAACATAAACTAATACGAGTTAATTTTGCTGGAATACAACAAATTTTGTGACTTATTTGCTCGCTTTGTAATTCCCACACAAAAACCTAATTAATCTTAAAATAATATTAGCTAAAGTAATAATTTAAAAATTAAGCTGTGAATATACAACATTAAGAAGGTATAATACAAATTTTTTTCATGCTTTTCTAATTTTTAGAACTTGTCTGGTTTTTTATACAATGAAATAAAATAATTTGCCTCTTCCATTTTTACAACTTTTAATTAAAACTTTTTTAAAATGTAAGGAAATAATATTTATTAACATTTTTATGGCATTAGTGGCATTAAATAAGCACTACAGATTGTTTCCAGTTTGTCAATAATTTCCATTTTTTGAATGAAGCTGTCAAAACATTAACTTAGAAAATAGGTATTTTTTTCAAATAATAGGTATGTACTACTTAAAAAGTATTTAACAATCATTTATCTTAAATAATTTTTTTTCAAAATATATTTGCAAATTTTTTTAAATGGTAATGAAAAAAATCAATTTAATTTAAAATACAAACTAACACCACGATTATAAAACTATGACATCTTATTTTTAAAATGTAACTAACAATATTTGTTTTAATATGTATAGCATTTAACGTCTTTAAATAAGCATTACAGATAATTTCCCATTAATCAAGGTTTGGTTTTGAAGGAGACTCATAAAATGAACTTAAAAAATAATTTTCCCAGATAATTAGTATTTACTTAAAAAAGAATTTAGAAAACCACTTCTTATAAATATTTTCACAAAATTTTTCAAATATTAATAAAAAATATCAATTTAATTAAAATTAGAAGTTATCACCAAAATTCAAAAACTATCCTCCAATGAACACAAAGTATAAAGGTGGTATAAATATACATTTGAGCAAGTTATTTTAAAAATATTATTTTAAATATTATATATTAAGTATGATATCATTCTAGATAACTTCCTTTCAAATTGCTCATTGATGAAAAAAATTTGGAGCTAATTCCATCCTTGTCTGTATTTCGGAAAACATTGTATACATAGGGCGAGAGACATAGAATCCGTCATACGTTATGCGTTGCCTTTTTTAACTGACATGAACGTACTGACGGAGAAGGTTGGCATAATGAGTACTTTGTTGACGGATATTAAATGAATTGTATGATCCCCATTTTATTTATTTATGTTAAATTTATATATTTTATAAAATTTTTTTGTATATTATTTAATTTTTCCTGAACATACAATACAAAAAAATTAATTAAAAAAATTTGAAAAACTCATCGATTTCTGTCAAAGTATTGAACGTACGTCAAAAGTTAGCCAACTTTTCTACTTTGCTTGACAAAGAAGTATGTACTGGATGTGCCAACTCACATAAGAAAGCATGTATTTCAACTCAGCTGTCAGTTGAAAAAGGCGACGTATAACGGATTGTATGTGTCTCGGCCTATATTCATCCCGTGGCGCAAATTTGCAGAAATTGAGATATATTTTTAGAGGATCATTCGAACTTTCAAAATTTAGTAACCAAATACAGGGATTCATCATCATACTCGCATATAAAGATGTGCAAAAATATAATTCAACCAAACTAAATACGAAATATTGAATTATTGAGTGAATTTTTTAGAAATTCACAGAAACTAAATGTTTTCTTCCACTATAATGATATAAATAAAATCGATATTTTCGTTGTAGCAAATTTTTATCGTCTGTATTGATTACTTTGATGGGATATGCATTTTATGAGTGCTATGGAGGTAAAAAATGTGTTAATTTTAAAATTATTTGTTAGACAGGCATTTTTGAAATTTATTAGGTAATGATTTGAAAGTATATATACATGTACATATCGATGGCTTAATATAAAACAGGCCTAACTCGAGAAGAAGTTAAAGACTTAATAAAATCCATAAAATTTATGATACAAAAAAAGTTTTGATGACTTTTTAATAAAATTTTTTGCATCTTTTTATTAAAAAAATGCATCAAAACATATCTTGTGTCAGAAATTTTACGAATTTTACTAAGTTTTTTCCTTTTACTGTAAATTAAAAAAAATCGAGTTAGACCTTTTTGATATTAAGCCATCGATATATGTATATATATATATATATATATATATATATATATATATATATATATATATATATATATATATATATATATATATATATATATATATATATATATATATATATATATATATGAATACGAAAAATTTCTCAAAAAAGTGCCAAAAACTCTAAAAAGTATCTAAATACGTTTGAAATTGTTAAGAAAAGAGAAGAAAACAATAAAACATTTTCCAAAAATTTATTGTCTTCAAAATACATTTTCTAAAAGAAAAGAATTTTCTGAAGTACTTTTTTTACAAATATGCATTTTAAATAACTATTTGCTGTATCTATAAAAATAAAGTCTAAACTAAGATAAAAACTTCAATTTCATGCAAATTTTAATCCATATGCCTCTTCTAAATTTAATTATTATTGATGGGCTAGTGTTGGTATGACAAAATGAGTAATCCAAGAATCAGTGGAGAAATCTATTTCAATTCAGTTTTCAAATCTTTTAGAAAGCCGCTACACTATTATCATCATTACCCATGTGTATTTACTTTTGTAGCACTTTTTCGAAATTAGCACTGAACCACTTCAGTTAGTTTGATGAATATAAAAAAAATCGTAATATTCCACTCTTTATAACTGAACAATAATTTTTAGCTTAATAATTAAATATTTATTTCTAATAGTTAAGTTATTTTTAATTAATACAAAATCATTGTTAATACGACAATATAATCTGCATAACATTCATACCTGTTGGAAAAGAACTTTTTCCAAAATGTGCATAATTTTCAAAATCTTGCTATACATTTTTTAATACACTTCTTTTGCCATAAACCCATATACTTTAATTATAATTTTTTTGTATGATTTAGTGTTTTATATATCTATTATATTTTCTTCTATAATTTTTCAACGTATTACGCATTAATAATATTTTAAATTTCAAAATCTTTTTATCTCTTAATATTTTTCTTAACAATGTTTACTGATTAAATCGATGCTTCTTCTTTCGTTTTTTTTGCCGAAAGCCATAAACTGTCCCACATTTAAAAAATATCACCAGCAGACAAAACAATTTGCAGCACTATGTAGCACAAATACAATTTACCTCCATAGCACTCAGACTTTTCAAATTAATTTTTAAAAATAAAGCACTATTTTTTTTGCGCTACATTCATAAATCTTAAAGAGAATTTAGTGTTAAAACATTGTTATAAGAAAAATTGACAGACAAGCAGATGCCAAATGTTTCTTAACCGTTTACATTCATGCAAAAATAAATAAATAAAAATCTGCAGAAAGTGAATATATGTATGTATGTATGTACATTTTTAAATAATAATGAATTTAAAAGAGATCTCTTGCTCCCCTAAGATTTTTGTAATTATATGTATATGCTTATAAAGGGTGTTTTTATAAGAGCTTGCTGATTTGAAATTTAAAACACATGCCAAATTATGAAATGGCCAAAAAATATTTTTTATTTGGTAGATAATTTCTTGTCATTTAACATTTAAATATAATTTCGGGCATATGGCCACCACGACTATTTTGCACAAAGGTTATTCTGGAGGTCCAATTTTCGACCACCTTTTCAAGCATTTGAGGGCGTATTTCAGCAATGACACGTTGAATACTGGTTTCCAAAGCGTCAATCGTTGCTGGTTTATCCATGTAAACCAATGATTTCAGGTATCCCCGCAAAAAATAAGCCAATTCACCGGTCCATTTCTCGAAATAATGTTGTCGTTGAAATGTTCTTTCAATAAGTCCATTGTTTCGCCCGCAGTATGACAAGTGGCACCATCCTGTTGAAACCACATTTCGTTTACATCCATATCTTGAAGTTTTGGCACCAAAAATTCATTGATCATGATTCTGTATCGATTTTCATTCACGGTAACGCGTCGTCCTTCCTAATTTTTAAAGAAATAAGGACCGATGATTCCACCAGCCCAAAACAGTCCACCGCGCCAAACAGTACATTTATCGGGATGCATTGGTAATTCTTAAACGGCGTGTGGATTATCTTTGCTCCAAATACGGCAATTTTGCTTGTTGACACATCCATTCAACCAAAAATGCGTCTCATCACTGAAGAGAATTTTGCGGTAAAAAAGCGGATAAACATTTTTAATTGAACACTGTTTTTGAAAATAAATTTCCACGATTTGGAAGCGTTGTTCTGGAGTTAACCTGTTCATGATGATTTGCCAAACAATACTGAGTAGAGACGTCACTTTAAACTGTCAAAACAGCTGTCAGACAACAGAGTGATTCGAATAAAAAAAAAAAGACTCCATAAAAAACCACCCTTTATAATAATATAATGCGAATATAAAAATCGTTTAGATCTGTTTTAATGAGGTTATGGAATTTTCATTTATTTTAGAAGCGTCCAATTCAGCAAATTTTCAGCAACCAAATTATCTTTGTGACTCATCTGCGAAAATGCATTGTAACAATTACACAGTTATATTAAATCATATTCCCTTACCGTAATGATGCAGAAAATAATCGTATGTAGTTTATAAGTTAGCAAGTCAATATCCATTGTAGACATTACAACTAGAATGAAAACATTCTACCTGCGGTGAATGTTACAAACTATCATTTAGGTATAATTCCCCCATACATGCCGTAGTTAATCTCATGCGGCGCACGCTGTATTTTTGCAATAAAGCATTAACATCAGTGTGACGTGTAAATAGTTGTAAAATAAAAATCTCGTCATCATCACATTCATCAACATCCCCAAACCACTGTCTAGCAACAAATGGCGGCAATTTTCTATTTGTTTGTGTATTGTTGGTTTTTCATTCAAACTTGGGAATATATTATATATGTATGTATATTTTTTCATATAATGTATTTTTTTAATTATTATTAATTTGTAATAATTTTTTCTATTGTTTAATTTGTATTCTACAAGAAACATGTGAGGGGTTTTTTCATATCGATAGCCACAAGTAGAAATGCCCTAACTAACATAAGTGTAAATTTACAGGTGAAGGCAAAAATATAACAGAATCTGTATTAATCGTTATAGAAACTGTAATTATAATTTGTTTGTGAAATCTATTATTTTTGATATTTTTGTACTAGTTTTGAGTAAAGTCTATAGGAATCACTAAAAAAATAAATTTCATTCAAATACGATATAGGGCCTTTCAACTTGTGACCGTCGATATACTGTAGACGGGTTAAGAGTATGGTACATTGAAATATTGTAAGACAACAAACAAAACCGGTCAACAATTAAATATATAAAAGGTAATGTTTAGATTGATCAAATATTTGACGTAATAAAAACGTGTCTCTCAAAGAAAAAACAATAACTAATTTTTTTTTATTAAATATGCAAATGGTGATTAATATTGTGTTATATTCTTAAAGCCTTATTCATAAAAAATAATTTTGATTTATAAAAGGTTTATAAAACAGATTTCCATGCAAAATTTGTGTTACAAACGCTTTATTAAACCGAAATATTTTTATGAATAATGCAGTTAAGGTTCATAAAATATATTGCATGCTTATAACTTTCTAATTTGACAACTTTCGTATAGAAATATGTCAAATAATGATGTTATAAGCATCAAATATTTTTTATGAATTACACCTTTAATTTAAAAATAAATAAAAAAAAACTTTAAAAATGTAGCGCAGCGTAACAACATAGAGGGTTTGCTGTTATTGTAGCGAATTTCCACTTAGGCTGAAATATTCACATTGAAATTTTTATTAGGCTGATGAGAAAATATATATTAATAAATTGCGGTATTTACGGCAGAACATAAAAGACACACTATCGAACAATTAGCCTACAAATCTTATTATTAAATTCAAATATAAAAATAAATAGTTCAACATAAAATACTTACCTTTAAACTGAAGCTACTGGCTTGAGGTAACAATAAAAATAAAGATTCACATGTATTTAATTTAAATATAAAAAATTCAAGCTATAAAAGTTTGACTTAACTGCAATATAATAAAAAATTCATAAAAATGGGATATTAACAAAATAATCTAACGGCAACTGAGGAAGTTAAAGTGTCTTACCATCCGTTTGTTATAGTTCTCGTATTGAATTTTATAATAAAATTTTGTATAAATAAAAATTATATCACATTCAAATAAGCCAATTAATGAGTGGTGACAGATATAAATACATATGAGGACTGATGATAAAATTGTAGCCGATTTCGAAAACAGCTGGATAATTAAAATTGATGTAGACTTTTCCTTAGGCCTTAGAATATTTATTTCATTCTGAATTAAAAAAAACACACTTTTTCGAATAATTAACCTATCAATTTTAATTAAAATTATTAGAACATAACATAGTTGTTTTCGGAGATCACAACACCACCTCTTCTTTATTCATAAATTTCATTACTTTTGGCTGATAAGCCTTGTTGTGATTTATGTATTTTGGAGTTTGTTTTTTCTTCCTCAAAAATTAGAAACAATCCTCCCTATTATGATCGTGTTAGTGCGACGTCGGTGTCGTCATTTATAATTGAGCGGAGTATAAATTAAACTTACAAAAAATAAAATAAATAAGTAATTAAATAAAAAAGACAAATCTAAATATGTGTAAACAGTTTTCAATGCTATTTGAAAAATATGGATAATTTAATTTAACGTTTTAAGATTATACGAAAATGCGAGATTAGTTTTCTAATACCACGTATGTAATAATTCTGTTGCGCTACAACATCTTTAATATAAACGTTTCAGTTTAGTTTAGTTTGTTTTTATACCCTCCAAAAAAGAATTTGGAGGGTATATTCACTTTGTCATTCCGTTTGTAACGCATCGAAATATCCATCTCAGACCCCATAAAGTATATATATTCTTGATCAGTGATGAAATCTAAGACGAACTGAGCATGTCCGTCCGTGCGTCCGTCTGTGGAAATCACGATTCAGTCCAAACGAAAAGAGCTAGACTCTTGAAATTTGGCATAAATATATTTTGAAGCTTAGAGCAGGTTAAGTTCGAAGATGAGCTAAATCGGGCAAGAGGGAAAAAAGTTCCCCTGAGAAGAACTACACCAACCCAGAAAAAACAAGATATTTTTTATAGTTTTTTGGTTATTTTGTTAAGCAAATGATATATTTTTATGTCAAATACGGTCCAACGCGTTAAACTTGGAGCCATAAAATAAAACAAAAATATTTTTTGACCCCGCCCAATTTAGTGGGCGTTATTATAGGCAAAAATGGCATAAACATTTAACAAATTGTTTTACTTAAGCCTACATTTTTAAGCTTTAATGACGAAGCTGAGACGAAACCTGGTACTACTCTGCCCTACCCCCTCCTTCTCCTTCGCCCCTAAATGACCCTACCAAAAAAAAAATGTTTAAATTTTGTATATAATCATCCCAAAAATTTATCTTTAGAGTTTTATGACTGCCTGTTGCTGCCCTACCCCCTCCTCCCCCTTTGCCCGCTAAATGACCCTATTAAAAAAAAGAAATTTTAATTTTGTATATAATTATCCCAAGCATTTATTTTTAGAGTTTTATGACAAAGGTGAAATATTTCCCCCACAGCCCTTGCCAGAGCGACCCCGCCAAAATACAGTTTTTATACCCTCCAAAGAGAATTGGACCCTATAAAGTAAATATGTATATTCTTGATGAACTTTAAGACGGTCTAGCAATGCCCATACGTTCGTCTGTGGAAAACATGATATTGTCTATTTTTAAACCCGCCCCCTTCAGTAGGCGTTGACGTACCATATTACATAAAGGAACTCTGTTCCACCAAGTTAAACATTTTAAATTCACTTACTAAATATTTGGAGGGTATTTAAGATTCGACCCGGTCGAATATAACGTTTTTACTTGTTAAATTTTGCTTGATTTGAGTTGTTTTTCATGGAAAAGTAACACTTTTAAGTGAAATGTATTTACAAAAGCGGCACAAATGGCCCATGTAGACATTTCTACAACAAGCTGCTTTTCATGGCTAATGTTTGCTGGTGTCGGTTTCAAAACAATTCAGTAGCTGACTACACGACGACAATTGAAGCCTACAGCATTTGTGTTTAGAACTTTAGTTTAATTTGACTACAACCTGCCTTGTTGCTGTGAAAATAATCATTCCCATATAAAACATGTATTCTATTTATGACAAGTTGTAGTTGGTAGCCTGATGTCGTGTAAGCGTTTATAGATTTAAACCGAAAACTACTACAGCTGTTGTTATTTGTTTTCCAGTAAGAACATTTATTATATCACACTACGTTATGACTTTATGCCGCTGCATTCCAAGCTTTTTTCCAATTCGAAACAAGTAGCAGATAATTTCTTTAGAACTGGGGGCAAACGAAACATTTAGTACTCTGTAAACAAGAGTTTGTATAAATTCTAAAAATAAAGAAGATTAAATATTTTGTGAGCAAACAATCAAACAAAGAATTTTCTGCAAACAAAAATTTCTACATAAATCATTTTTAATTGTGATTCACGTTTTTAAATATTCCGAATAACCCAGCACAATTTTCGTTGAAGCTTGAAATAACAAACAACAAACTTTTCAATTTAGTATTGACTGGATTATTATATGATACAAAAGTAGTTAAAACTACAAATCTAATGATGTCGTGCCTTCGATACTATTCTCAGGCAAGTCTATTGTGAATTAGTGTGTAATTGTTGGTATTGTAGCAGAATTGTAGGCGAAGTAAAATGATCACCTTTATTTTCTAACAATTTGTCGACATCAACGCCCATAAAATATCAGAAATAGCAAAAATGGACAACACTGACAGACTCGGACTATTAACTAAAGTCTAGACAATAGTAAGAGGCTGGTGGAAATAGTCAACTGTAGTTCCAGAATAAGGATGAATAAATAAAATGACTGCATAGTTTATAGTGTTTGCACACTGAAGGTTTTAGCGTTAAACCCATAAACAGCTGCTTTTGCGTACACACTGCAAATTGTGGTTTTAACAAACAGGCTGAATGATAAATTTCTTCAAAATGAATTAAATCGCTCATAGAAATTTGAGAATTTGTTGCTGTACTTGTTCTCTATTTTTACAAGATTTAATAGACAACCTGTACAACAGAAGCTTTTGTTCGAAGGAAAAAAGGAAAAGTTTTGCAATGCATTCTAAAAGAGAAATTATCTTACATTTTGCGAATGAATATTTTAAAATTATGCAAAGTTCTATTTATTAACATAAACAATACCACCTGTTTCCAATATATAACTTGGCAGCACTCAACTTAGCACAGCCAAAATAAAGGTTGCATTTCATAAAACCTTAAAACCAATTTGAAATTGGTTTTAACAAAATCATTTCATGTGGTAAAAACAGCTTTTAAAAGTTGCTTTTAACGTTAAATTAAATTTATTAAAACAATGTCAGTTTGGAAAGACTATTCAATTAATACAAATACTTAAAACCAGACAACCAGCACTAAAAGTTACCAAAACGAGAGTAGTAAAAATAAATTAAGATTTCTTTCTCACCTTCACCACATTTCTTTTTCTACACAGTGTGCTTCGGTAGGATAGTGGCTAGTGTGGTAGCTATCAGTGTGGAGGTCGTGTATTTGTTTCCTTGCTCAAAAATCTATTTCGCTAAAACGGGCGACTATTTCTGCTAATATTTTCGATTAAATATCTTATATAATTTGTAATTGTATTTTGTAGCATATAATAAATAAATAAAATAAATTCTATACACTATCCTTTTCCAAATATAACAATCATATATAAGCATGCGAGTCAGTCTATGCCATAATTGGCTGAATGCTACTTCTCTTAAAAAAATAAATATCGATCACCTGCTTACAGTCTTGCACGCATGTAATTGTAAGTAAAAGTGTTAAGTTATTGCTTCTAATGAATTCAAACATGTTAAAGAAATTATTTCAAATGCCAACGTAGTTCATTAGTGAACAAAAGCTTATTAGCGTTTTAACTCCTTACTTTACAACAGAAAACTTTGCTGGACAATTCTTAATTAAAATTTTGCGATGAGACAAATAAATCATCTTTAAGAGTCACTTTTTCTTTTTTTTATTTCTCAGCAGCTTAATAGTGTCATAACATACATATTTGTATGTGACCTTACGGTCATGTTTAATCAAATATTTTCATTAAATAATTATTCTATCAAAAAGCGAAAACATAAAGTTATTTGTTCGATTAATTTATGCACTGATTGATAAAAGACCATTCGTTTTAATTCAGACATGAGATACTAAAACCATATTTTTTATTAAATGTGCGTAAAAGCGGACAACGTTAATTGTTATTTTTATAGTAATCAACAGCAACAAAAATGTTATATTAATTTTATTGTTCGGTTTGTAACGCAATGAAAAAAACACCACTCGTACTCGTTAAAGTAATAACTTAAAATGGCCAGAACGGAAACGGAACATAATTTGGCAGGTGATTACTACTTTATATCGTAATAGTGCCAGACAGAAATATTGATTTCTATTTATTCTTGACCTTTCATTTCAGGCATAAATATTTCTATTTATTCCTGAAGAAGCCACTTAAAGAAGAAGCGTAAAATTGAAAAACTATAAATATTATAAATTTTTTTATATAAACAGCTTAAAGAATTATTACTAAAAGAAAGAAATATTTTTGTAATAAATTTTTATTTATTTCAATTTGGTAGACAATTTCATTTCATTACTTTTTTTAATATGATTATCGGCATGTGTCCTTTCCATGGTCCATTCCATCAGTTACATTTTTAGTACTGTTTTCAATAAATCTGGTCGTATAGAGTCACTGGTGGCTGGCATATTAACTTAAAATGCTACAAGAGTTGCATACCGGAGAACACACAGAATTTGGAAATAAAGTTGTCAAGTTACGCCGTGAAATTTTAACCAATTGTGGTTTAGGTAAATAATTTTTGAAAACAAATTTCATTCAGCATGAATCGAGAGAGTGCGCTGTGCACCATAACGACAGATTCGGCGTCATCGTCAATACATTAGCAATATTCTCTTCGGAACACACATTTCTTTGTTTTATTTGGTTTAAAACGAGAAGAAAATTAATACAAAAATATCAACAACAACAATGAAATACTCTGTGAAATTTTCGAAGAGATTTATTCTTTTTCAGAGTAAATTTCCACAATTTAGAAGCGCTGTTCTGGCGTTAAACGATTCATGATGCCTTGCCAAACTGATTGAACAGGAATGTCAATTTGACTTTCTCAGCTATGTTTTATTATTTATTTTATCAAACATAAACTTCTATTTCAATTATTTGTTCATCAAACATATGAGAAGCCGATTCATATAGTGAATTGCTAAGAAAAAACTCGAATGTGAAGGATGTCCCAAAATTAACACAAGATATGAACTAAATAAAAAACTGTTTTTATTATTTGGATTGCTATTTTATTGAATTATAAAGTACATAGGATTATTATGGAATAAAGCATTGAGCCAATGGACTCCACAGCTTTGCAAGCACATACATACGTAGTCGTTTGTCGAAATTTTCCATGACCATTTTGCATAGATGAATTTCGTTGACGCAGCGTTGAATCTGCTCCCTTTAATGCACCTGTAACTGCAAAGAACACCAAACGCGGCAATTTTGGCGATTAAATAAGCCATTAAGGTGAAAATGCCCTCCATTGTTAAGGTTGATTTGGCTCGAAAAATCGGAATCAATTTGTTGATGCTCAATAATCTATTCAACGAACTCTCTTCGCTATGCATGATGTGATGGTAGCAGGCTACCGACTACATGACTACAGAAATAGAATATATGTGTTTATATGGGACACTTACAGCTGTCCTAAATACGGGCGGAAAGCGGAACGTTTTTTCCGCTGAGCTTTAACGCTGAAATGGCATACTTAAACAAAAGCGGCAACGTTATGTCAAAAAACAATAAAAACAGGGTTATCAAACAAACAAATTAAACAACCCTGATTATTTTAACAGCTGGACGGACGACATTTGTGATTTTGTTATTGAAATTTTGTACAAATTACAAACGTGCATACATATTTATGTATATAATCATATTGTAAATATTTTCTTATCTCCATTTTCTAATACGAAGTGCATAATTTTTTCTTTTATTATTTATTTCACTTTTGTAAATTTTTGCTTGTTTTCTCTGGTTACAATTGTTTTCTTTTGCAACTAACTTCATTAGAAAACGCTCTGTCAAAATCGGATTTTCCAATAGCAAAGCCCTGCCGCCGCGTTATTTCGGTATGCTCCATACAAGGCAGATTAAACAGGTACTCTTACTAGCGCAGCTGTCCACTGTTTATTCTTCAGACAACTGTCAAATGTTTATTTACAAGCTTTATTTTTCATGAGAAATTAACCTGTGGTTTTTATGTCTGTGCTGTGTTTATTAAAAGTGGAAGAAGGTAAAAATTAAAAAATTGGTGAGATAAAAACATAAAAAAGTGAAAAAAGTTTAAAATATACAATTCTAATCATAACTTGAGTAAATAAAATGAATAAATGAGTGAAATAAATGAATAAAATGAATATTATAAAGTGCCGTCTACTTGCACTTGTGCATTGGAATATTAACAATGTCTTCTGAATTTAAAAAACCACTTTTCGAACAATTTGTCTATACAGATTAAATTTAATAAATAAAATTATTATTTTACAAAATTTAAAACAAGTAAACAAAAGTACTGAATCCGCCATGTTTTTAAGCAAATGAGAAAAAAATTTGACAGAAACCTAAAGTATTTTACCAACAAAATACGTGTGGTTTTTGGTGTTGTTTCATTGTTGTACTAGTAAGAGTACCTGGTAAATCTGCCTTGGCTCCATAAAAAATGTATGGATATGAGAACTTTTGATAGCTAAAAAACGCTTGCCGCCCGTATTTAGGTATGGCTGCTAGTACGAACCTGCCGTGTAGCAGAGAAAATAATCATTCCCATGTAAACACATGTATTTTATTTCTATAGTTGTGTAGTCGGTAACCTGCCGTTGTAAATGTATTTAATGCATAAGTTCTTGTGTTAATTGAATTTTTTAAAAATGTAGGGTCTACATGCTTTGCCTACATTGTAGGTATTGATATTTGAAAAAATAAAATAGAAATAAGTAAATAAATCTATGAAACCATATCACTATATACATACATATGTATATGTATGTATGTACAAGTTTTTAAGTACATACTCTTACGAATATAATTTGGATTAAATTTCATTTTCATTTTGCTGTTATATATTACATGAAGTGAATAAACATATTCGTCATACATTCATCATTTGTTCCGGTGGCAAGAAGACATATATTTTCTGTTTATTATTTCAATTCGTCTCTTTTATTCCATTTGTATTGTATCTAGATGACTCAATTATTAGCATTTTTTGTTTATGTTTGTTCTTTATTTTTTGTTTGCTTGTAGGGTATGCAAATTAACAACATACTCGTACATATTTGTTTAAATTGTTAATATTGTTGCTACTTTTACACTCATACAAGTTGTTTTCTTTCATATCCATTTCTTAAAAGAATTTTTCGTTTACTTTGTTGTTTTCCTTCCATTATATCGTGGATCAAGTTTCAGCGAGTTCAAGACAAGAAGTCTGTCTTATTTGCAATATTTTCAAATTTGTAAATTTTTAAAAATTTCCTCGTCCACTTCAAACACGCTTAAGCCAAAGTTGTTTTGTAAACAATAATTTCCGGTTTTATATTTTACTCGTAGGATATAAAAATGTGTTTTTAATTGGATTCCAGAGCCAGATCCACATATGTTGATGGAAAAAAAGATATCATGAAGAATTAATAACAAGTTTTAATTGATGATTGTTTAACAGGAATTGGATTCATTTTACGTTCATGAGACCTGGTGGGAAATAATGCTGCGAGAATTGAAATTGAAATGGATAAAAAAATCGCTTGAGTGTCCACTAGAATTGGTTCATTGCAGAAGTACTCTAATCAACTTAAATATTTAAATTTAAAAATACTTCTGTAGGAAATGTCAACTGCAGTGAAATGCGCGAAGGAACTAACGTGCTTAATGATAATTTTTAAACTATTAAAAAAACCTTATTCATAAACCATATTTAATTTTTATTAAAGCCTTACTAAACAAAATTTTGTATAAAAATTTGGCAAATAAAAATGAATAAGACCGTTAATGTACTATATAACAAAATACTGATTTGGAAAGAAAGCACACTAAAAGTTAAAAATTTTTATAACATAAGAATTACAGAGAAAACTCGGTGCCAGAAGGCGAAGAAGACGGTAAATTTAATCTTGGAAAGTTCCAGGTGCAAACGCTGCTTGTTAATGATAAAATACGGTATTAAATTATTCTGCTGTCAGGTCAACGAAAAAAACCATAAAAATGTGATCAGAATTGTGCAATGAAATACATATGTGACGCGCAAAATAGAAAGGGACCTAAGGGTAAAAACCGGTTTTGTTCAGGAGAGCCATTTTAAAGATTTAAATACGTGTATCTTTGGTGTACCATCACTTCATAACACGCGCATATCTCTGGGAGGGAACACTTTTGGAGCATGGGATCGGTCTCATTCGATGCTCAGATGTTGTCCACATCAAAAAAAAAAAAAAAGTGAAAATTGTTTATTTTTTACCATTAGGTCCTTTTCTCTATGCGCTGTCACATATATGTATATAGTAGAAAAAGGTAAAGGTAAAAGGTCAATTTACTTAAATATATACGAATACTGATGACTTCCGAAAATAGCGTTCTTCTGTTCTGGTGCGTTAGTTGGGAAACTCAATTGAGATTTTCTTTGTTCCTTGGAATATTCGCCCTTTTTAATTCTTTCTGAACAGTAAAATTAAGGCAAATAAATTTTTATTAGAATTATATTCAAATTTGTTTCGATACCTGGTAACATTATTCGATCGTAGACATTTTCATTTAATATTTTTTAAATAAATATATTAAATTTAAAAATTTAATTCCATAATGTAGAGAAACTAATTTAAGCGTATCCTAAAGCTGGATGCATCTCTCTTTCGATTTGTTAGTGCAAGAGGTGCAAATGTAATGTTTTTCAGGGAGAAAGAAATTTTTGAGTCTCCGAAAAGTTTTTAGCAAAAAATATTTTCTTTTCTACAAAATTTGAATATTTCAAGTTTTATTAAGACTTACCCCGGAAAAAAGGAACATAATATTCCTATAATTTTGCAAAGAATTGCTTGAGCTTCTTGTCCTGGACAAAATTCAAAAGGAATATCTGGCATTAATTAAAAATCTAACTTTAAGCATTCCCACAACATACTGAGCCGAACATAGCAACGTTAGGAGTATTTTTTGCAAACCAAAATAACAGAAACAGAATACAACAATAGCTTTTTAATATATTTGGGCAAATAAGAAAATCTATTTGCTGTAGACGTCTACATCAGAGATCGAAATAGTGTACATATTTTATCTTCTGCACACACAAGTTTACAGCAGCGACATTGAAAAACATGACATTGAAAAATGTATGCATGCCTCATTTTATGCAAAAATAAATCTTGAGTGTGCACGACTGTGCATCATACCTCAAGTGTATACATTGAAAACATTGAATTCACTTTATGTATGTATGCACATATGCGGAGATGATAAAATTGTATTTGTTTTGTAACTTCATCAAATTAATGTGTGTGTAAAAGCAAACACTGAAAATATTATATATACCCACCAGTTTCAAATTAAAAGCAAATACACGAGATGCACACGAGTACACTCATATTTATACACAAGTAGAAGGTGTACACGATGAAAGAAAGACAATGTCTATAGTGAATTCAAGGTGTACATTAAATTTTGTTGTACATTTCTGAGATCTCTGGTGTCCACAATAATACCGAACAGTTGGTCAATCAAGACTGTGAGTCAAGTACAAGTCGTTGAACTGCATTTTAATTTTCTTTTATTGAATTAAAAATCTAACTTTAAGCATTCCCACAACATATAGCAACGTTAGGAATATTTTCGCAAACCACAATAACAAAAATAGAATACAATAATAACTCTTAATATATTTGGGCATATAAGAAAATCTATTTGAAATACACGTAAACAGTAATATTTTGAATTCAATGTAATTGTAACTTATTAAAAAAAAATCAATGAGTGTTCGAACTCACGGGCGATGTGTTAACACCTTTTTGTTTATTTATTTTATATTAAACCCACAAAAAACAAAGAGAATGCAAAGCAACAGACAAATGTACATACATCTCATTTTTATATATGTACGTATAACCACGTCACTATTCTCTTTGCTATGCATAAGACAAAACCGAATATCAACATAAAACACTTTTTTAATATTACTCCAAATTAATACTCCGAATTAAAACACTTAAATCTTCGCTCGCCGATATCGGATCGCCTCAATTTTTGGCCTAAACTCTTCGTCGAAACCCGCACTAGCGTTTTAATCCAAAAATTAATAAAATCGGCTATGAATTTCCGGAGAAAATCGTGTGGGAAAATTATATGAAAATCGCCCAATAATCACTTTCAATGCCGACTGCCAAGCAACAACAACAAACAAACAAACTCTTACACTTAAGGTACGTTCACACTTATCAAATATTTGCCCCGAAAAGCGTAACCACTAAATACTAATGAAACATATTTTTGTTCAGATACGTGTTTATTAATTAAAACTGTTTCATACAAAACTAGTAGACAGTATCAGGAAACCAATATTATTGGAAACTATTTAACCCAAGAACTAATTTTTTGGATTAAAAAGTTTTTTATTAGTGTTTAGTGGTTACGCTTTTTTGGTCAAATATTTGATAAGTGTGAACGTACCTTTACATTTGCGTATGTATTGAAACTGATAGTTTACTGCCCTAGAGGCGCGCGTATAGATGTTAACACATCAATAAGAAGTGCATACACTGTGTATGAGATATTATTGCCAGTATCGAGGAAAAAATCTTAGCTTTAATTATTTACACAAAAGATAACATCGTTATTTTCGGGAGCCGCATAAGTATCATGTGTTATCCATGACTTTCGTTATTGTTTAAATAAAAGTATTATTTACATAATATTTGACTATGAATAATATACAAGAATTATATATTTGGGGTATTCACACTGTAGTCATAAAGTCATAAGTCATAAAATAATAGCACTAAAAATAATACTAGTGTGAACAACCCGTCATAACTTAGTGTGCTATTTCAAACATCGATCAGCTGATAAGAAAACAACACATTTGTAATTAGATGTTATCAAAGCAAAAAAAATTAAGGCAATTGTAATAAAGTTGTTTGAATATGAGGAAAACTCCATTTCTATTTAAAATTATTAAATTTGTCTTCTGGTGCACAGGAATATCTAAATGAATTTGTATGTATAAACTAAAACAGCTGCAGCCTTGATATGAGCTGAATACATTTTTTTTGCGGCGTCATACGGAAAAACGTTCAGTGGCTGCCAGCTACGTAAGTTAAACGAGTAAGATTTTTCACTTGTATATACATATTTAGTTTTTGCGATTTAGTTCTCTTTTAATTTTTTTTATGTCATAAAAATTTGATTTAATGTACAGACAAGTAGGTATGACTAATTTTTTAGCCGTTTTTTAGTTGTGAATCATATATCAGTGACGGCGGCAAACATATACTATCGCCGTCTCACCTAAAGATTTTCAACCGTTCGACTCAGATCTCTAGAGCTATTTTATGACAAAACAAAAACATACTTGAAAGAGTGCTATTATTTTATGACTTTTTTGTATGCAGCACAACAACTTTTTTAAAGTGGTCTAAAATATTATGACTTTATGACAATATGACCAAACGAAGTGTGAATACCCCAATTATTTCTTTAAATTAACGCATATTTGTGTAGTTACTTTCTTGTGTCATTTTTCTGCATTATTTTTGTTTAAGTTAATCTTATTTGTTTTGATTATTACTTTGTTAGGAATGTACATATGCTTTTTTTGTATTTTTTCATCTGTTTTATTATTTTCATTTATGTGTCTTAACTTGAGGTTATTTTATGTGATTATTTTTCGAACTCAATTCTTGTTTAATTAAAAGTCATTTTTATTAGAAATAGGTAGAAACGTTATATTCGACCGGGTCGAATCTTAAATACCCTCCAAATATTTAGAAAGTGAATTTAAAATGTTTAATTCGGTGGGACAGAGTTCCTTTATATAATATCGTACGTCAACGCCCACTAAAAGGGGCGGGGTTCAAAAAATAGACAATATCATGTATTCCACAGACGAATTGCTAGACTTCAGCACTAATCAAGAATATATATACTTTATAGGGTCCAATTCTTGGAGGGTATAAAAACTGTATTTTGACGGGGTCGCTCTGGCAAGGCCTGTGGGGGAAACATTTCACCTTTGTCATAAAACTCTAAAAATAAATGCTTGGGATAATTACATATCTACAAAACAAAATTTTTTAATAAATAATATATTTGTTTGAGTCTTGAGGTTAATTTATATTAATATTTGATATTCGATATTTCGCTAACCATCGGTTAGCTTCTTCAGGAAATTATTTAGTTTTGTCAAAAATTTTCTTTTCAATTAGTATATACAAAATTTATAAATTAACCTCAAGACTCAAACAAATATATTATTTATTAAAGAAAAAAGGTTAAAAAAATTAGACAAAAGAATCATAAAATTTTTTAATTTTTCTTTATAGGGTCATATACGGCGCAAAGGGGGAGGAGGGGGTAGGGCAGAAACAGGCAGTCATAAAACTCTAAAAATAAATGCATGGGATAATTGTATACAAAATTTAAATTTTTTTTGGTAGGCTCATTTAGGGGGAGGCGGGGCTAGGGCAGAGTAGTACCAGGTTTCGTCTCAGCTTCGTCATTAAAGCTTAAAAATGTTAAGGCTTAAGTAAAACAATTTGTTAAATTGTTATGCTATTTTTGCATACATATATGTAATAACGCCCACCAAAGTGGGCGGGGTCCAAAAATAATTTTATGTTATGGCTCCAAGTTTAAGGCATTGAACCGTATTTGACATAAATATATATCATTTGCTTAACAAAATAAACAAAAAACTTTAAAAATTATGTTGTTTTTTCTGGGTTGGTTTAGTTCTTCTTAGGGAAACTTTTTTCCCTCTTGCCCGATTTAGCCCATCTCCGAACTTAACCTGTTCTAAGCTTCAAAATATATTTATACCAAATTTCAAGAGTCTAGCTCCTATCGTTTGGACTGAATCGTGATTCAGATCACGATCAGAGATCGTCTTAGATTTCATCACTGATCAAGAATATATATACTTTATGGGGTCTGAGATGGATATTTCGATGCGTTACAAACGGAATGACAAAGTGAATATACCCTCCAAATTCTTTTTTGGAGGGTATAAAAAAAACGTCATTCGAAGGTATAACATAAGATTAATTAATGATACGAGTACTGACAGAACACAACAACTCACAAGGCGAAATGTAGCATATTTCGCTAATTTAACGTGCTAGGTCAGAGTTCCTTTAAGAGATTTCTACGCCCAATTTTAAAACTCTAATTCGACTGGATCACTCCGGGAAGGGCCGAGGGAGAGACATCTCACCCATGGCGTAAAAACCAAAAAAGTAAACTTTTGGGTGGAGGTGTAGGGCTGGGAAAGAGCGGATAATATCTTAGCTTCATCATAAAAGCTTAATTCTTCAGGGATGTAGATTTAAGGAATACAGTTTGTTAAACATTTACACTATTTTCCCATGTAATATGTTACTTCAATGCCAACTGTAGGGGACGGGGACCGAAAATGGATGTTTCAGATTTTCTGGCTCCATGTCCAACACTTTGGACATTCTTTGACATAAAATATAATGATATTTCGCTGCATTACGCACGAAATGACTATGTAATTAAGCTGTCGTATTGTCATAGAATATTTCAGCGATACGATCATGCTTAATCACAGAAAGTAAAATATTCGATTTTAATAATTTAGAATAAATAATTTTTACAGCAGCATTTTGTTTCGTCATAATTAGAAACACAAGTCAAGTGGAAATTTATGTTTTTAAATGAAAGTGGAATGCAGAACATGGCCGCCATTTTTTTTAATAAAAAAATCTAATCTAATATAATATAATATATTTTATGTGAAAAGAGCCATATCGGACATTTTTAAGTGTTAATGTTTAGACAATTGGCAGTTGACAAAATAATTAAGCTACAATGACGTAAACAAAAACAATTATTATTATTATAATTTTTTTTTTAATTTAAACAAAATTTCTTGGATGAATTATTGCTAATAATAAATTTAAGAAGATTCAACGCAAAATTACAATTTTTCAATGTTTGTTATACATTTTGTATTATTTGTTAAAAAAAAATTCTTATGAAATATTGATGTATAAATCTTTTTCGGCCTTAAAATGCTCAAGAAAAGTGAAAATTCAATACTTTCGCCATCATAATATATTTAAAATTTAATTTGTTGCAGAGATAAATTAAAAGAAAAACATGAATCTAAAAATAAGTAAAGAAAAACGTTTAGTTTATTTTTGTGTTGTCTGTGTAAAGAGTGTGTCTGTCACAGAGATGGTAAATTCAGTATTATTGTACTTTTTGTTTTACGAAATATTTAACATTTGGAACATAAGCCAGAAAAGTTTCAGCTCTGCATTCCTTTTTTTGTAAAAATTTTAGATATTACACTTGCATTAACTCCGTGTAAAAAATGAGTCGCTAGAAAAGAAGTTGTTCTTTTGAATATGGAAAAATTGCAACGTGACGACAAGGATTAAATTGAATTCCTTAACAATATGCTGCGAGTTTGAAATATTTACACTAGATTTTTCCCTACTGATAAGGCAAGTCCTCAGTAGAAGATACATATATTTTTCCGAAACTGACTTATATGGTGTTCAGATATTAATTTTTAATTGAGTCCATTATTCACCTAATTGGCCTAGTTATCTTCTTGTTCACATATACAAGATTTAGTTCATTCAATGATCGTAGACAACTAAAGGCAAGAATTGTTTAAATTCATAAGCACCTTAAGTTCAAATCTGGGAAATTCTTTTCTTTTATTTCTAATTAGTACTAAATTTAGTCTCACTAACTTAACTTCAACTTGTCTCCGCATGTTTTATTTAATTTTTTCCACAATTTAGGTGCTAAATCTCAACGAACTTTGTTCAGTGAGTTGTATTTTGCTCAGCAAACACACTTTTTTAGCAGTGTTGACTTTGTAATTTTACTCCATATTATAGCAATTAAGTGTTAATTGAACAATTACTTAATTAAAATTTTATGTATTTAATTGAGCTCAATAATGGCATTGATAGCGAAAAACTCAATTAGACTGCATGTCTGCACATCGTAGTAATTGTTCTTGTGTCGCACTAAAAAGAATGTTGCTTTATTGCAAAAACTCGGGACGAATTAATTGTAAAGATGGAAATTTCAGTTAATTATACTTTCTCTTATGAGCAATTTTAGAAAAAAGGTTTAGGACGAGGGTAACATGGAAGCTGTTAAATATCTGTAAGTTATAAATGAATTTTTAATATATTTCATTCTGCTACAATAACGAGGTCCGTACTGTTTAGTAATTATTTCAATGGCCGATAGATCAGAAAATGTTTGACATTTTATTATTCATGAGTTCATAGTCTCTTCGTCATTGTTATTAAGTTTAAGTTCGGCACTATTTCGAATCGTTATTTCCCATGTCTGACATGTAAACATAAACAAAAATCAAAAGAGACGAAGAAAAATAGTGAATGCAGAGAAATTATTTCAATGTATCATTAAAAGAGCAACGTTTTATTAATTTTGTTTATATAAGAAAAGTTAAAATTTTTGTTAAATATTTTCCACATTTTTGTTTGTTTTAAGCCAATTACGCACAGTACTTAGTATATGCTTATGTTCTGATTTTTTGTTTTTTACATTTTTTGCCATTTTCTTTAAAGTTTTCTTAAAAGTGCCCACACCGCAGCTACCTTAAAGTGCATAGTAGTTGATTTATATGACATACATTGTGTATAATCAACATGAAAGAAATTCAAATGCTTTTAAAAAGCAGCACAAGACAAACTGCACTTTTCATTATTAATTGAAAAAACTGTGACATCTAACACAACATAACAACAAATTAAGAAATGCAATATATTGCCGGCCTAAAACTTTAAAGAAAACATAAAATTGAACAGGCATAGGGATCTTTATATAAAATGTAGATCAAACTTAATTGTAGTAAATATACATTATATGGGTATTTCCACAGAAAGGTCTACCGCGGCCAAAAAATTATAAGTTATTAAACAATTATTTTTATCCACCATTATGAGAGAAAAATATTCAAATTTTGTTATTTTAAAGAATTTATACCTTAACTTAACACCCATAATGAGAAAAATGTTAGTAAAATTCAAAATAATATGTTACTTGCTTTTGATTACTTTTCATTGAATTTTCTCTTTTATGGTTAATTTTTTAAAACGCATTTTTTACGATTGCACTAATTACAAAATAGATTGCTTACAACAACAATAAACTAAAAAAGATGTGAAAAGAGCAAAGCGAAAGAAATCTAACGGTAATTTTTCAATTTGTTTTCCTTGATATTCTAATGTCACATGCGCACCTTAAAAACATAATTTTAGTCATATCATCTGCGCTGTGGAACGGAATTCAATAAAAATTTAAAATTAAAGCAAGTTTTATATATAAAACTTAAAAAATAAATTACTTTGACCGAAGTTAATAATAGACCCTTTCTATTTAATATTGAAGTTTGTCACGTAACGCAACTGGTCTAAGTTAAACTTTTTTCAAATTGCTGCTACAAATATTTTTATAATCAGCAATAAATGCTTTTATGTAGATGGCCTCCGTTTCAGAAAAAAATTGAAAATAAAGATAAGAAATTTAGGGAAAAGTTGAAAGATTCCGTAAAATTGCAAGCGTATCGCTTAACAGCAAAAGAAGGAGCACAAAAATATCGACAGCGGCAGTTAAAATTGTCTAAAACGAGCTTTAATGACGAAGCTGAGACGTAACCTGGTACTACTCTGCCCTACCGCCTCCTCCCCCGTTGCCCCCTAAATGACCGTATAAAAAAAATTTAATTTTATAAATTAAATTAACAATTTTAATTTTGTATATAATCATCCCAAACATTTATTTTTAGAGTCTCCTCTACAGCCCTTGCCAGAGCGACCCCGCCAAAATACAGTTTTAATACCCTCCAAAAAGAATTGAACCTCATAAAGTATATATATTCTTGATCAGTGATGAAGTCTAAGACGGTCTAGCAATGCCCATACGTTCGTCTGTGGAAAACATGATATGGTCTATTTTTGAACCCTTTAGTGGGCGTTAACGTACTATATTATATAAAGCAACTCTGCCCCACCAAGTTAACCTTTTTAAATTTACTTACTAAATATTTGGAGGGTATTTAAGATTCGATCCTGTCGACTATAACTCTATGTACCTTTGCAAACATTGACCTGAAGTTGAATTTTCATTTATTTTCGTTGAATTAAAACTTTAAAACCAAACTACTTCAAAAATTATTCGAGTTTATCATAAGGAAAAAATGTCACGTAACGCAGTGTCACGTCACGCTTCATATTATGGCTTGT
This sequence comes from Linnaemya tessellans, assembly GCA_951800035.1. NCBI lineage: Eukaryota > Metazoa > Arthropoda > Insecta > Diptera > Tachinidae > Linnaemya > Linnaemya tessellans. The sequence goes on along the minus strand of OX637533.1, from coordinate 24,535,168 downwards.
ATCGATAAAACTAAACATAAAATCATCAAAAAACAGTTATGAAAATAAAGCTAAACTATCCCTTAATAATATCCAAATAAGTTACATAAAAGTTTTTAGCTTATTTCGCTGCATTTTGCACTTTAGTAAATGTAGAAAAAAACCACTTCCATTTTTTGTCACATCACGCAACAGCTTTTGTTGACCAATATGTCAGGGCCCCGACTCTTACAGCACCCATGCTTTCCACTAAATAAAGATCTCTAAAATTGCTTCCCAAAAACCTAAATGAAGAAAAAAATATTTGCTCCTTAGTTTGATTTTCTTCATGTTGAATACGTGCGAATGTCACTTGCGCAGCCATGGAAATGCCCATATGTAGTTTAAAAGTAATAGTGTGGCATCACTTCATCGATGGAGTGTTGCAACGTAATAAAAGCAGAGAAAGTGTGTGTAATTATGTACTTAGATATGTATGTATATGCACACGTATGCATGCATGTAGGCTGATGCGGATTTCACAATCACTGAAATCATCTTCATCACGGCAACGTTTATGTTTTTTTTTGCAGCATAAATTAATGAATCAGCTGTTTTTGTTTGACTTTCTATTCGCCAATATTCAATATATTCTCTCTTACAAAGTTTAACGCCCAAGCTTTTTTGCATTGTTTTTTGAACAGATAGAGTGATTTTTCAGTAACTTTCTTTTTGGAAACACTGTTTTTGCCAGCTCAGCTGTTTTCGTGTCACATGTTACTGTTAAACATGCTCAGTTTGGTCTATAATTTAACCATGAATCGACTTACAAACGAACAAGGTTTGCAGGTTATTGAATTTTTTATCGTTAACTTCTTCCATTTCATGGGCGAAAAAATATAAAGAAATAAAAGGTAAAATACTTTTAAAATTTAATATGAAGCAAGTTTCTTAGCATTAAAAAAAATGAATATAATACTGAACAATGTTACCACTGCATTGTAAACTATAATTTACTTCTCTTCATCCTGTAATACTAATAAAAATTGTATTTGTATATATAATTTTATACATGTTTATTGTGCCACCTTGAAAGTGCGAAAAGCACACGTGATATTTATGTTACGATATTATAAGTTCCATAGCTAACATTGATGAATTAGTAAAATTAAAGTTATCCTAAACCAATCGAGAATTATTAAAGTAAACCAAAAACAGTGCTGCCACCTGAAAACGATAAACTTCCGTTGTAGGCGGAGATAACTAAAAGATTATTCGGTATTCACATTATTGTTGACTATTGAAAATCATGACTAAACCAATTAAATCCCTTCTTTAAATACGAACAATGTGTCACTTCAACGTTGAAAGTGTAGGAAATTGTAACTGATATTTATATATGCATATATGTCTGTATAATTGTTTCAATATTATTTTTTCTTACGACATCCTGTTATTAATAATATATATATATATATATATATATATATATATATATATATATATATATATATATATATATATACATATATATATTTTAATAATATTCCAGTTTTCTTTTGAATTATTCTTAAAGTTTATGTATATTATGAGAGAAAAGAATAACAAATATTAAATGCAAACAGAACCTTGCTGAAATCAACACACTCGTTCACTTCGATAATGTGAACAACTTTTGTTTTTGCTTAGTTTGTTAATTTTTTTTCTTTTCCGATAAGTATTTGCTCCCATTTCTTAAGCACAAGAAAGAAGCCCACAATACTTGTGATGTTTTACACAAGTGTTGTCTGATAGTGTTGCCATTTTTAAGAGATCAGTTTTGGAAAATACAGTCATATGTATGCGACTGTGTATGTATATATGTATGTATATTAATTTTTATTAAGTCTTTTTTATTGAAATTGGAAGCTTAAAATAACCAAAATCAAAATATTCTATTTATAAATAAAAAATTAAGTGTGAACGAATTTTTTTATTCTAATTATGAGTGAGACGAATGACAATAAACAAAAATTCATAATTCTCTTTTCACACGTTTGCGTTAGACAACAACAAAATGAGCATATGTGTATAGTTTCTATCAAGCATAATCAAATTTATATTTGTTTTCTTTATTTTTTATTTAAACAGATAGTTATGTGGTCAAAAATTGTGATTTCTCAACTATTCTTAAGTTTTATAATATACAATATAATATTTTATAAAATATATTCTACTATTCGAAAGGATGATGTATTGGAATTATAAAAACAAAACAAGAATTGTAATACTGACTTAAACAAATAGAATTGTATCTTACAAGACAATACATGGTATTGGGTAATTGCAAAAACATTCAAGTCCGTGTCAGCTATAACTTCGTCGCTTTGCTTGGCATTTTTAACTTTAATAGAATAACGTAAAGCAGAAGGTGTATGACACAATAAAAATATTGACAACACTCACGTTTACCATTAAAAGTGGTTGATAAATTTGTTATTATATATTTTTTTAATATATATTAAATAAATTTCACGAATATTTTTACCTTTTACTAAAACAGATTCAAATGTTTAAAACTTATGGCCGAATTTGGCAAAAAAAAAATTTATTCCAGCTGAACGCAAAAAGATGAGAGTTGACGAACTTTACGCTTCACGCTGCGTTAAAAGCGCTTTATGTGGCATGTTTTGTATAAGTATGTGCATTTCATCTTAGATGTCAAAATAAATCTATGCAACGTGAAGCAAAAGTTGTATCTGACACGGCCTTCAAACCATGGTCCACCTCATAGGTTTTACCATACAAAATGATTTTGTTAAAATCGATTTAAAACCACTTTTGAATTGTTTTTTTAAGTAGGTTTTATGAAATGCAACCTTGTTTTTGGCTGTGCTAAATTGAGTGCTGCCAAGTTATACATATTTATATTGGAAACAGCTGGTATTGTTTATGTTATTACACAAGCGCATTTTTTTCGAATCCGCTTACGTTTTTTTTATATATGTATAACAACTTGATTTCCATGTTCTTTAGTTTGCACAAGTAGTTCTATAAATTTTAAAACATTCATTTACAAAATGTAAAATAATTTCTATTTTAAAACGTATTGAAAAATTTTTCTTCTTTCCTTCAAACAAAAACTTCTGTTGTACAGGTTGTCAATTAAGTGTTGTAAAAATAGAGAACAAGTACAGCAACAAATTCTTACATTTCTATGAGCGATTTAATTAATTTTTTCCCCCAATTTATTATGCAGTCTGTTTGTTAATATGTCAAAAATACAATTCGCAGTGTGAACGCAAAATCAGCTGTTTGTGGTTTTCATTCTAAAGGTGGGCACACACTTCGTTCTTTTAGTTTCAGTTTTAACCGAACGGGTAAAACTGTACGGTTTGACACGTCAAAACAAAACAAAAAAATGTATGCAAATGTACGCGAATCAACAATTTTTACATCTTCAGTATTTTACACTGGCAAAAGCTTCCCTTCTTTACTGTTTAACCCACACACAAGCAGTTTCGAAAATGAAGACGCGACAGATTTTTTGCACGTTCCAAAAGAACGTCGATTTTTGCCCACCCACTAGCAGTTTTAACCGTACAGTTTGAACCATACGGTTAAAACTGTGCAAAAAGAACGATGTCTGTGGGGCCCTTAAACCAGCTTTTAACTTTCAGTGTGAAAACACTTTAAGCGTCTTGGGCCAATGCAAATGCGTGTTCATTTATTTCAATAATTTTATAAAAAATCAATAGAAATGTAAAAATTAAAATGCACATTTTTTATAACACTTTTGTAGCCTTTTTAGGTATTAATATCTATAAAACAATATCAATTAAATGGAGGATTTATTAGCATTTTTGAATTCATGTTATTTCATAAACCATAACACATTTATTTAATTATTCATCTTACATACAAAACAAGCCTTTTGTTTTATTGACGTATTCATTCATCATATATTTTTAAATTTTATATAAAAATTATGAGTTTAAAACGACTTTCGCCTGTTTATAAATTTTTGGCAACTCTGATCAACTTTATGTGTAATTCTTTAAGATTATTTTATTTTTCCTTTTTGGTAGTTATGGGACCTAAATATTATATATTCATATCAAAAAATAAACAATCAATATATGAAATAATTTTTAAGCACTCATACAAAATATATGTCCATACGAGTATGTACAGGGCGACACAAAATTAACGAATTAGCTTTGGATATTTACAGTCCTACGCATTGCTGCCAAATCTAGACGATATAAAATATATTGACGACGAATGGCACGTGTTAGTGGATTGTAATTATATATAAAAGAAATAAAATGTGGGTGCTGTTGGCTGAAGTAGTAGAACACGAGACTATGAAGCGGAGGATCCTGAGTTCGAGCCCGCGCTGAGTCATGAAATATTGTGTTGAATTCTTCTGATCAGCATTAGTACGTGGTTGTGTTAGTTGTTGCCAGCCTTTTTCAATGATGAAGGTATAGTCACTGGTCACTGAACATAATTTGCCGCGGCTGACACTATCATGTACTAAAAGCAGAGTAAAAACACCCACCTTCGTCGGCCCTGTAGCAAAAATTAGCCGGCGAAGTAAAGGTTGAAATAGCTACAAAAAAAACTCTATCTTCTCATCTTTTCTAATCTGTCCCCTCAATACTATCCCCTCGTTTTCAGTTCCGGCGCAATGCATTGCATTGCTAGTTAGTCCAAGATAAAAAAAGAATGTTGAACATTTTTGGCATGCCATGTATAGTAGAAAAGAATGTGATGGTTGTGAACAATTTCCGAATTGAAAAAAAAATTTAACTATGCAATTTTGGGAGTATTTTCTCAAATTGATGTAAGTAAAAACGAAACTATAAATAAATTATGAATTTTTACTCTTGTATGGGGCATTTAACATAAAACAAATGCGTATTGAAATTATGAAGTTGTACAATACTCAAATTCCATTATTTCTGCTGTGTCACCCTGTATACAATGTATGTGTACATCGAGTGCAAGAACAGCGCAACAGCACATGCACAAGTATTTATGCACAAATGTGTGTATTTTTATTGTTATCTTGAATACTATAAATCCTATATTGAATTCTCAATTGTTTTATGGCAGAGTGCTCTAAAATAAATGGGTAAACAAAATTATTAATAATTAAATACCGAATAAACAATTGGGGTATTCACACTGCGTGCTATTTAGTCATATTGTCATAATATTTTAGACCAGTTTAAAAAAGTGGTTGTTGTGCTGCATACAAAAAAAGTCATAAAATAATAGCACTCCTGGAAAATACCTGTTTTTGTTTTGTCATATAATGGCTCTAGAGATCTGAGTCGAACGCCTGAAAATCTTTAGGCAAGACGGCGATAGTATATGTTTGCCGCCGTTGCTTATATATGATTCACGACTAAAAAACGGCTAGAAAATTATTCATTCCTATATGTCTGTACATTAAATCACATATTTATAACATAAAAAAAATTAAAAGAAAACTAAATCGCAAAAACTAAATATATACAAGTGAAAAATTTGTCTCGTATAACTTACGTAGCTGGCAGCCACTGAACGTTTTTCAGTATGCTGCCGCAAAAAAAAAATTTATTCAGATCATACCAAGGCAGCCGCTGTTTTAGTTTATACATACAAATTCATTTAGATATTCTTGTGCTTCAGAAACAAATTTAATAAATTTAAATGGAGGAATGGAGTTTTTAGACGATTCATCTTTAATTGTATTAATTTTCTTCTGCTTTGATAATAGCTAATTACAAATGTGTTGTTATCTTATTAGCTTATCGATGTTTGATATAGCATACTAAGTTATGACGGGTTGTTCACACAAGTCATATATTTCGTGCTATTATTTTATGACATGACTTTCTGACTACAGTGTGAATCCCCCAAATACACTTAAATACTTTTCATTTCATTCGAGAAATTCTCATATGTGATTGGTATATAATATTGTAAGACATTTAAATGCAACCATAAAAAATTACAAAAACGTGAGGATGGTGCGGTCCTTTGAAAACGCCATGTTTTAAAAAAAAAAACATTTTTTTTAATTTACTCTAAAAGTTCGTAACAAATTCATTTTCTAGATTCAATTGTTTTCTAAAATTTAAAACTTCTTTGAGTGATGGAAATTTTATAAAATTGTATCTAAACGTATTGAGTTTTTTAATTTGGAAATATATTTTGGAAACAAATGAAGACAACTTCCATAACATGAGACCATTCATTCTTCCTCACCTTTAAACTTATCATCTAAATAAATTCTATTCCTCGTACTATCGCTACATATAGACAATATTAGTAAAAATAGAAAAAAAGCTTTTTTAATTCAATTAATTATCAGCTAAAAACTATTTGTTTGTGTTGACTTGTGTACTCGTATTTGTATTTACATACGAGTAAGCATGTGTGTTTGCAATAAGTGTTTCAAATGTGTGTAGGTTTTCTGTTAGACACAGGCCGAAGGTCTAAAATTTCACTTGCACTTTTAGTCGTCTGGCAAACAGCAAAATATGTTTGTAATTTTTATTTTATCTCATTTACGCGACTTTGTATACCGCCTATAAAAATAAGTTAATCACATAGATATGCACACACATACATACATCCATCCATATGTACTTGCGTCCATAAAGTTTAATGCCTTGGATATATTTCTGTTTAATTTTTTTGTGAGATAAGAAATGTCATTTTAGGGGATGCGCATGTAACGTTTCAATATTGAAAAAATGTGTCCCAAAAATTGTATCGATTTTTTGCTTAATTCAATGAAAAGATATCTCTTTTTTTTTAACAAATATTTTGCGTATATCTATTTAGCAACAAATAGACGCTGGCTCTGCGTAATTTAGTAGTGAATCAATTATTAATTTTTTACAAGTGTAAAAAGTAATTTTTTATGTGATAGAATTGAACATAATAGTATTTTCACACTGATTTTACCTTTAATTTTAAAACCTAATTTTACGATACAAAACGATATTGAAACAATTGGGGTATTTACACTGTGTGCTATTTGGCCATATTTTCATAAAGTCATATTATTTTAGACCAGTTGTTGTTGTGCTGCATACAAAAAAGTCATAAAATAATAGCACTCTTTCAGGTATGTTTTTGTTTTGTCATAAAATAGATCTAGAGATCTGAGTCGAACGGCTGAAAATCTTTAGGCGAGGTGGCGATAGTTGTTTGCCGCCGTTACTTATATATGGTTCACGACTAAAAAACGGCTAAAAAATTATTCGTACTTAAATGTCTGTATATTAAATCACATTTTTATAACATAAAAAAAAAAAATTAAAATAGAACTAAATCGCAAAAACTAAATATATACAAGTAATGAATTTTTCTCGTTTAACTTACGTAGCTGGAGCCACTGAACGTTTTTCCGTATGCCGCCGCAAAAAAATATGTATTCAGCTCATATCATGTCATCAGCTGATCGATGTTTGAAATAGCATACAAGTGATGACGGGTTGTTCACACTAGTCATATTTTTCGAATTCCTCAAATGTGTTAAAACGTTTTTGAATTGGTTTTAAGTAGAATTTAAGGTTTTCGTTATAACAAACTAAATATTGCCAACAGCTGATAATGTTAAAATGATGTATCGGAAATTTCCGCATTTTTATGTTTTTTCTTGAAGGGTTTTTTTTCTTTTTCGCAAAACATGCTTGCATAATTACTTCCATAATATGAAAATATTCTTTTACAAAATAATAAATAATTTCAATTTTAAACGCATTAAGAAAATGTAATGTTTCATAAAAAATAAAACAGCTGTTTTACAGTTTGCCATAAGTCGTAGAAACAAGTAAGAACGTTATATTCGACCGCCTTAAATACCCTCCCAATATTTAGTAAATAAATTAAAAATGTTTAAACTGCTAGGTCAGAATTCCTTTAAGACATTTCTGTAACCAATTTTAAAACTATTTTGTAGGGTTCGCTCCGGGAAGAGCCTTGTAGGGAACTAAAAATTAAATGTTTGGAGTGAGCTGGCTCTTTCAGGCCCTTTCCGGAGCGATCCCGGCAAAATAAAGTTTTAAAATTGGGCACAGAAATGTCTTAAAGGAAATGTGACTCACGAGTTTAAACATTTTAAATTTATTTATTAAATATTTGTAGGGTATTTAAGATTCGACCCGGTAGAATATAACGTTCTTACTTATTATTTTCTTACTTTATCGATTTTATTTATTAGACAAAGTGTGTCTTAAAAACTGAACCCTATATTCATAGAAAAATAAGATGTATTTGAAATCTCTTTTAAGAAAATTTTGTATAAAATACATTTCAAACTCGTTTTTAAATTTATGAATATGGTGGTTAATAATTAAACTTGTAGTGTGAACGCAAAATCAGCTGTTTATTGTCTTATACCCAGTTTTTAACTTCAAAATTAAATACTATTTAAACTTAAAGTCTATTTAAATACAAAATTTTGTTTTTCACTTCAAAATTAAATAAGATTTAAATATCCCACATTCTACATTTAAATTCAATTTAAGTTTTTCATTCATACTACCATGTGTTTTTTATAGTTTGTTTACATTCAATAACTTGAAAATTGGTAAAGCAGCTCTTCATTGAAACAAAACGTCGGTAAGAAGGCAGATTTATTGTATCATTTGCAGTATTTTTCTTACCATTTATTTGTGCTACCATACTTTTATCACAATTAAATACCAAAATTAATTTTAGACTGAAAAACTGAAAGTGTATTAAGTTTATGGAAAAATTAACTAATTTTATACTTAAATAAGAAATCAAAAACTGGGAGTTAATATTAAAGTCAATATTAATTAATTACAAACTGCTTATCAGAGTAGCCGTTTATTGATTTTAATATTTTTCACGACACAAAAATATTTTTTTAAAATCATTTCTTTAACTAGTAGCGGCAATCAGGAAATGGCTCCTACTCATGTAATACATTGTTGTGGAACTAGGAAAAGAAAAGGAGAACTACATATTAGAGAAAAATCGGGAGAGTGAGAATTTGTTATTGCTATTCCATATTTATACTGAATGCGGGATCGAACCCTGAACCTTCAGCTTCGTAGTTTCAACTGCACAACCAGAACGTGCAGTTATCCACCTTTTTGTCATTGAAATGGTGATGCATAGCTCCCGCAATAGTACTTATCAGCTTTAGATTTGGTTTAAGGAATTGTTTTCTTTCGCAAAAATTATACTTTTTTCCATTTTCTCCTCAAATCACTCGTTACTAATTGCTGTTTGTTCAAATATTCATTTCAGTCCAGTTGCAGATTTTGTTGATAAAAAGAGGCAACACTTTTCAGTTAACAGACAGTTAATTAAAAAAGTCGCGGACTTATTAAACTACCTTCACATATTTGTCTAAATTCACTTGCTAAAGTCTGTTTTTATATCAGTTTTTATTTGAAAAAAAAAAATCTCGTACTTCCTTTTCAAATAAATTTTCTTGATTTCGAAATATAATTTCTCTCAGAAATGCAATTTCTTAATTTCACTATTGAAAAACTGTACTTTAAAGTTGCATATTCATAATTGCTAAAATATTTTCACTAAATATGTTCAATATCAAACTAATTTCAAAATATTTTTTAATGTTATTTTATCTGAAGCACATTAATAGCAGAAAACATGACGTAGAAGAAAAATAATCGAACGAAATGAAAATTTATAAAACAGATAAAATATGTTTGCTAGAAAATATTGGGTTGTCATGACGAATCAGATTTTTTATTTTTGTTTTTTACTGATACGAAAGTTTAATATAACACCACTCGACGAATTTGGATATTTTTTGTGCTGGGTTAACAGTATTTTTTGAATTAAATAGAAGTATGTACGTCTGAAATAAATTAAAAAAATTTAAAAAAAAATTTTTGTCCCACTCTGAATTTCATTGGAATCAATTGAGAAGTTTTGCCAAAAAAATTATTTTAATATTTATTAAAATTGAGTTTCAATATAGGATCAGATTTGTTTTAAAAATAATTGTTATTGTCGAATCTTGAAATTAGGTCTAAGGATGGATGATGTGCAGGTTCCACCAAGAATGATAAAATAAAGATTACGCCAACAAGCTGAATTAAAAATACTTTTCTGCGCATGATGGAACTCTGACGCCACTCAACATGTGTTCTGATTGGCTAATAAAATTCAGCTGGAGAACTATTATGTTATTATAAAAACTGGACAGTGGGGCAAATTGCGATTTTTCAAATTAAATTTGTTTGATAATAAACAATTTTAAAAAATTTTATTTTATTTTCCACTTTTTTTGTTTGAAATTGTTAATTTATAGTTATTTTATATAAATATTGAACCCAATTGCTAATAATTTTTCTTTTTTCCCCATTCAAAACAAATTTTTTTGCTTGCAAAATATCACCCATAGCTTTCTTTGAGGTTTATCTCTTGGAAAACTATAAAATGACACAGCTTTTTGAAAACAAAAAAATTTTTATAACAATATTACATTTTAACACAATTATTTGTCACTTGTTTTTTGCTGTTACTTTGTTTGCAATTGCCCACTGCACATTTCATGTTTGCTCTTTTTGTTCTCTTTTCTCTTTAATTTAGGTTTTTTGTTTACAGTCTTTAAAAATTAAGTTTTAATAAGTTTTTTACACTTTAAGTTATTTAATAATTATTTTAATATATTTTTTTTAAGATATAACACAATTTATTATAAAATATAACACAAAACTTGCACTTTCCGATTTAATTTTGGAAATCTCTGAGTAAGTCGAAAATCTCTTTAAGTAAATTGAGTGAAGAGTTGCCAAATATAGCATAAAATATTAATTTTGTACGAGGAAGTATTAGTTTTGCATATAATAAACATTTGGCAATCTCTTCGAGGGAACAAATACGTCATCAAACGGTAAATCATGCGCAAGGCATAATCTTTATTTTATCATTCTTGGGTTCAACCATTATTTTTAATTTTTTTAAATTAAGTCCAGAAGTGGACATGTATGTCCAACATTTATATGTAATATTTTAAACTAGCTCCAAAAACATATGACCTGTAGGGTCAACTTTTTAATCAAAATTTTCAGATTGTTTGCGTACACTCTTGAATTCAGTATTTACTAGAAAACACGTGTTAGCAAAGTTTCGGTTTTTGCTGACGGCTAGTGTAATTTATTTTACTTTTTGCTCTCCACGGCTATTGGTTATTCAATACATACATACATAAATAAATGTGTATATTAACGCACACTCTTTATTTGGCTGAAAATTTTGTTAGAATACAAGAAGTGCAAAGAAGAAGAAAAAAATATATATAAACACGATGAATTTCTTTTGACCAAATAGAATTCAATCTAAAAAAAAATAACAAAATATTTTGAAAAATTATTTCGGCAAACAAATCTGGTTATATCTGGTTGGAACTGATTTGTCACATACAAAATAAAAAATATCGTTTCATAAGTATCACAAGGGCTTCACAATAAGTGCGTATTTAAAATTGGCATAAAATAAGTATAACACATGTTGCGGTGTTATAACAACATTTTTCAATGACAGATAGCTGGCTGCTCAGTTAATATGAAAATTATAAATATTTTTGTTAAAGAGATCAATATATCCACTGTATTCAGTACTTCGAAGAATTGTGTATTGTTCGTCACAATTATAGGGCGTTAAGACAGAGCTTTGATTTTATTCGGTTTTACGTTGGAATTTTTTGCAATTACAAACATCTTAGCTTACGGTTAAGCGGTTAGTTTGCTTTGATAAGAAGCATATCGTCACCAAAAATTTAAAAAGGCGTAATTGACATAATTTGTTGATACACTTTTTGATTAATTATGATGTAGATTAAGAAAAAATACATGACATGGTTTTAATAAAATCTGGTTTTAAAGTTAAAACCTGGTCTTACCATACAAAATGATTTTGTTAAAACCAACTTAAAGCCACTTTCGAATTGGTTTTGTAGGTTTTTTGAAATGCAACCTTGTGATTGCCTCTTTTTGGCTGTGCTAAGTTGAGTGCTGCCAAGTTATATATTGGAAATATCTGGTGTTGTTTATGCTAGTAAACAGAACTTTCAGAATCCGCTTTTGTTTGTTATGTATAACAACTTGATTGCCACGAAGTTCTTCACTTTGCATAAGTAGTTCCATAATTTTAAAATATTCTTTCACAAAATGTAAAATAATTTCTATTTTAAAACGCATTGTAAAACTTTTTCTTTTTTCCTTCAGACAACAAAAATCTGTTGTACAGGTTGTCAATTAAGTTTGTAAAAATAGAGAACAAGTATAAATTCACACATTTTTATGAGCGATTTAATTCATTTTGAACAAATTTATTATACAGCCTGTATATTAAAATCAGCTGTTTATGGTTTAACGTTAAAACCAGGTTTTAATTTTCAGTGTGTAAACAATATTATGTTCTCAGTAAAAAGAGATTCCAAGGAAGTCAATAAGATCCTGAAGCTGTAATCGGGAAGTAGTGCAAATTCAGATCACTTCTAATCTTTCTTTCTATGCATACATTTTTCTTAAGTCTATTTTAATTTTTAAAAATAATTTTGTTTTAAATAAAGTTATATTTTTTTTAAATGAAAAAAAAAAATATATATATATATATATATATATATATATATATATATATATGTATATATATATATATATATATATATATATATATATATATATATATATATATTTATATACATATTTTAAATAAAAAAAATATATATTTATTTTAAATAAAAAAAAATATATTTTTTTTTTAAATAAAAATATAGTTTTTTTTATTGTTAAGATAAGAATTTTGCATTAAGACTCAAGTTCAAATCTGCAATCTTCAAATTATTTTTTTTTACGAATTTTTATTAAATTCAAGTTATTTTATTTAGAATGGAATACTTAGAATATGTTTATAATTATCAAACTAGCAGAACGGATCAGTAATGATTTGAAGGCCGATACGCCATCTCGTTAGTGTTCACTCTTCAAATTTTTATACTTTCCATGGTTGTACTAGTCATTAGGAATGTCAACTATTTAACCAATATTTTTATCGAAATAGAACATAAAAACTTTTTATATTCACTTTTTAAGTTAAATCACTTTTGGTTAGCACGAAATTAAAAACGTAATAATTAAGAAACCTATAAATAACTTCGATTTTGTGCAAGTAAAATAATTTATTAATCAATTATCGTGATATTGTTAATAATCACTTCCTGATAAATAGAAAATACATTTTTATTGATAATTTGGAAGTAAAGAAAAAGTAATTCCCCAAAAAACCAATTGTTTTTGTTTTTTCACTGTGAATCAATTAAAAACTATTTGAATTTTTCGCCATATAGGATCTTGTGGTCTTCAGGTAACTATTAAAACAATTTTATAAACCATCCTTAAGGGAAATTTCATAAATAAGTATTCAAAAACGAATTTTAAAGTATATTAATTAGAGGATTCAAATAATTAGTGTTAATTGTAATCGCGTAACAGATCAATTCTGGTTTTTGTTGAATCGGTTAACCGACTAATGTGCACTGTACTTATTAATTTAATGTTATAAGAGTATATTAAGAAGAAACGCTGTCGCAAAGCAGCTCTGTGTCAATCAACATTAAGCCTCGTTGGCAATTATTTTTTAAGTGCAGCCAGACCTCTGATCGTTTACTCTCTTTCGAGAGTTTTGCGTCTCACTCGCACTAGTTAATTTCGACACCTCAGATAACTGTATAGATTTACAGTTTTTCTGAGGAATTTTCCGTGGTTAACTACGTTGCTACTTCGAGGTTAACTACGTTTCTATGCGAAGGCATAGGTCCTGTACAATCAGTCACAATAACGGAAAAAACACGAGTTAATAACATCGCCGACATATGGTCTAGTCACTCCGTCGGCATCTGTGCACAAATACTTTGCAAATTTACTTTGTAAAGTATTCTACGAATAATAATAAGAACACAAGTTCGATATTTTAATTAGATAATTTAACTGTTTAACATTTCCTAAAGTAAAATTTAAAAAATACTGTTTAAATCAATTGTTTAGCATTTTAACGATTTGTTCCCTCTTAATTTCACTTACGCAACGTCACAGAAAATGTAAAACAACCTATCTAACATTTTACAAATTTTACAAGAGAAGCAAGCGACTTTTCTAAATGGAAAATATATTCGCAAGTGCCATAAAATTTTGATATATGTCTTCAAATTTATTTCTGCCGAAAATAAATTGTTATTTTGGTTATTTTATGAAACAAAAAAGTATGAGGATTTATTAATTTTATATATGTTAATTTAATTCATATTAGTTTAACCCACTACTAATAAATATTTTTTTGGAACATAAATTCCTATGAATAGCTCAAATAAATTCAATAAATTTTATATTAATTAAATTCTTTTTTCTCCTTTCAGGTAAGTGCTTTACATGGCGTGCAAATACTGCCATGCATGCTCGTATTAAAAAACAAGTAAGTTTAGCCATTTACAGGCAAATAATAGCAAAAGCTTGAACATATCGCACACTAAATCATAAGGAGTCATAACTCAAAATTAAAAAAAAAAAATTATATCTAATTTGTAATGCCCATAAAAATTTCCTTTGACCTACGTTTTTAGTTGCATTAACTAACAACTGTCCAATATATTGTATTAAGAAATTAGGATTTCTGGAACTAAAAATTTATCGCATAGCCAGCCAGTGACTTTCTCAAAAACGTTTTTTATTTTGACTTTCGACTATTTATAATTTAGCGTGCGTTTTGTATAATAATAAATTACTGTGCGAGTTAAATTTGAACTTCTGCATTTAGAATATTTAATTAAAATATTGAAAATTTACGGGTATTAAGAAAAAATATATGTACAAGTATATGCCAAAATGTGAAATATATTTTACTTTCCTAATTTTACCGGTATTTATACACATACATACAAATTCTAAAAATAAGCGTGAATAAAATGTGTTACAAATTAATTAGAGGTACGAATAAATGACGCAAATATTTGTACACATGGTTGGTCATTAAGGGGGTAACTTTTTTGTCGAAAGTCTTGTTGGACATGAAATATTAAAAACGGTGGAATTCGATTTTTCGCTGTTGTAGAATAATTTATATTTTGTGTTTTTATATAATCGCACTGCAATATTTGAGAATGTAAAATATCTCATTTTTTAAGCGTATATGCGAAACCTCATGGTATAATCTTTTTTTTCACAATCGCGAAAATGTGTAACCACTGTTCGTAATTTTTTTTAATACCCCCACACGATTTTGCAACTGGATAAAGTTGTATTCCTATTGTCCAACTGTATGTGTGTATGTAACTTTTAACTTGTATGAATCATTTATTATATAAGGACCTGAATACAGAATACACAACAAAAGTAGTATAACTACCTATTTCACAATGTCGAATAAATTCTTTCTTTCACTCAAATATATTTGAGGCTTTTATAAATTTATTTTAGTTTCAGAAATCCTAATTTCTTAATACAATGTATTGGACAGTTGACAGTTAATAGACCATGGGGTCATGCTAGCATTTTGGATACGATAGTAACATACCTAATCTTGTAGACTCCTGCACCCCGTTACCCTGCTTCAGTAGGAAATTTAGGTTTTCTCTGGCAGGAGGGTTCTCCCCATTGTACGGATCCGTACAGATTTTACGGACAGCTCTAAACAGGGAGGGAAGGTTGGTGGGGGTGTCTTTATTCCAGACTTTGGAATTGAGATGTCCTTTAGACTCCCATAGGAATGTAATATATTACAGGCGGAAATATCTGCCATCAAAAGATCATCGCTATGGCTAAGA
The DNA here is from genome assembly GCA_951800035.1 of Linnaemya tessellans. Classification (NCBI taxonomy): domain Eukaryota; kingdom Metazoa; phylum Arthropoda; class Insecta; order Diptera; family Tachinidae; genus Linnaemya; species Linnaemya tessellans. The sequence goes on along the minus strand of OX637533.1, from coordinate 24,519,402 downwards.
TTTTATCGGATATCAAAACACGACATCCAATTCATTACCGACAGTCAAGCAATTAGGTCCCTTACTGGGGTGTATAGTACATCCCATCCCAACTTGTCCAAGAATGCCGCAAAACCCTTGTCGGATTTTCAGAACATTCACGCATCACCTTAAACTGGGTGCTAGGCCATGGGACCACCATAGACACCATAAAAGCGGCTGAACTAGCTAAGAGATGAACCGCACTTCAGGAGGCCGACATTGACCAACTAAGTGAGATTCCACTCTCATGCTGCTGGAGACGCTTTAATTCTGCACTATTTGAATTAGCTCAAGACAGGTGGCTCAGAGAATCCATATTCTTTTTTTATCTAGGGCTACCACTCAGCGATTGACCCCTACATATGCAGTGTATTGCGCCGAAACTAGAAAGGAGGGGATAGTATTGAGCGGACAGATGAAAGATGAGAAGAATTTTTGTAGCTATTCTTCAACCTTTTTAAAGATGAGAAGAATTTTTGTAGCTATTCTTCAACCTTTTTACTTCGCCGGCTAATTTTTTGCTACAGGAGCGACGAATTATGTTCAGGGATCAGTGCTATGCCTTCATCATTGAAACACGCTGGCAACAACTAACACAACCATGCACTAATGCCGATCAGAAGAATTCAACTCAATATTTTCATGACACAGAGCGGGGTTGAAATCAGGACCCTCCGCTTCATAGTCTCATGTTCTACTACTTCAGCCAACAGCACCATGCAATGACGACGAGAAGGAGGAAAGCATTGCGCACTTCCTCTGCCCTGCTCTGGAGGAGCAGCGCCTACAGTCTCTGGACAAAACTGGTTTTAGAGACATTTCGGAGATATCAGGTATAGAACTGAAAAATCTGAATCTCTGTATCAGGAGCAGTAACTGATTCGGCAACTGACTCCCCTGAGGCGTGCACGACCAAAATTCTCGTCTAAATACTTCTCCCTTCTTACTATCCTTCCTTAAACTAATTTGTAACTATTCTTTCCATCTTCTTCCCCTCTCTCACTCACACATCTTCCTTTCCTTTTCAAAATTGAAACTATTTGAAAACAAACAAAAACAAATTAATATTGTGAAAAAAATCAAATCGAGTAAACAACTGCGTTAATTTCAGTTTTAAAAATGGTTCGATATAAAAATAACATATAATAAATATAGTATAATTATATATTTTTTTGAATTAGGGTTTTATGATACAAAAAAACTAAAGCTTCTTAAAGACCTATGCTATCCTTCAAGATATATTTATTACAAATTTCAAGAGTCTGACTCTTTTCGTTTCAACTGAATTGTGATTTCCACAGATGGACGGACGGACATGCTTAGATCGTCCTATGCTTCATCACTGATCAAGAATATATATGCTTTATGGGGCCTCAGATGGATATTTTGCTGCGTTACAAACGGAATTACAAAGTGAATATATCTTCCAATTCTTTTTTCGAGGGTATAAAAATAACTTTTATATTCTGAGGAATAAATAAAACCGAGAAAATAACTTAAATTTTGTAAGCAAAAAATAAAACTCGAGAAATAATGACATATTGGTTACAAAACATGCAAAATACTTGTTTTTGGTTTTTGCATGTACTACAAAATATTGCATGTACCAAAAAAACTTTCATTTTCCCAACCCTGGAAGCGAAATTTTAATTTTTTGTTTTTTTTTTATTAGTGCAACGCTTCTTTAGGTATAAAATAATTTTTTTTGAAGAAAAATTTCTAATTTTTAACCATTTTTGTCACTTTCATGTACTATTAAATATTGCACTTGTCCATCTCCGGATTCGAAATTTAATTTTTTATTTTTGAATATTTTATACCAATTTTGTTCTTCCTAAATTAGAAAATAGTTTTAGTTAGCAAAAAAAAATGTCAGGTGCTTTTTTGGTTACTTTTAAGTACAAAATAAATTTTCAATTTCCCACCCTTGGAAAGGAAATTTTAATTAAAAAAATTTTTTTTTGCCAATGCAAATCTTCATGACGTATAAAGAGGGTTTGTTAAAGAAAAACTTAACATATTTAACAATTTTAGTACGGAATGGGCCGAAAAAAAATTTTAATTTCCTATCCCTGGAAAAAACTGTTTAATTTTTTTTAGTTTTTAATAGACCATCGAGCACGAAATAGGTTTAATTTACAAACATTAAACAAAATAATTGATTTTTGGTATAGAAATAGGGGTAAGCTTCCCAGCTCTGGAACCGCACTTTATATCTTTCTGAATTTCAATACCACTCTATTTAAGTTCATTTCCAATCCAACGGTCCAAGAACGAAGTCTCTAGCTCTTCTGGGTGGCTTGGGAAACCCGATTTCACACACAGACAGATGGACAGAGGGACAGACGGACACCGCTCAATAGTCATCGCTATTCATAAGGATCCAGAATATATATACTTTATGGCGTCCCAAATTGATATCGAAGAAATTACACACGGAATGACAAACCTATATATACCCTTTCACTTTTTTGTGAAGGGTATAAAGATTCAGCAATTATAATCAGAATTATGTGCTTAGGTATAACCCGAATTTGTGTAAGACCAAAATCCGGCACCGACTGCTCGTTAACTCCGCTAATTTGAATTATATTCAAAAAACCTTACAAATTTTACTTGTTGCCTTGTTTTTATATCGAAACAACGTTGCTATAGTTTTTTTAACTTTTGTTATCTGTTTTTATTCCCTAAAAGCTTGCATCATTGAGCGAGAACAAAGCTTGTGCATTGAAATTCATATGGACATACATACATACATACAAAATATCTACTCCTCCTTTTAAAGCAAATACATTTCTAAACTGGTTCCTATATAAAACAAATTATAATACAAAGAAATTTTGGTATTCCTCGCGTGTTTTGTTCTTGAAAAAAAGTCACAAAGATCAAATAAACATTTGCTGAAAATTTGTTTACGCTTATTTCTTTAAATATATGTCAGATCTTAATGTATCCAAAGAGAGATTTGAAATTATGATTGTTTTTTAGCCTTCTCAACGAATTTTTGTAATGTTGCCCTTGCACGCAACACAATTCTTCTACGCTTCATACTCACATTTGCCTTTTGCCATATAAATACATACAAAAATATGTACATACATAATTAAAAATAAATGTGTGCAAAATTTTACTTAAATATATTTCTATTTAAATTCTTATTAGTTTCTGTTTTGTTTTTACCACCAATTTCATTCGTATGAAACATTTGGATAACCTTGCAAATATAATCGTATAGACAGACGGTACAGGCCATTTTATATATAAACATTTATTGCTTTTTCTGCCATTTTTTACTTATTTATTGTGTTTTTTTCTTTACTAAATGATGTCATTAAATGTCTTAACGTCAGTGTAGTATTAACAAAATATTAAAAATATGAAAAAAAAATCTACAGACAAAAAAAAATTCCCTGTTTGATTTGGGGATTTTTTAACACTACATATGACTTTTGAGTGTGTTTAGTTTGTAATAAATGTAGCGGTTTTTGAAGAGACCGAACTTTAATATGGCAATACTGTTTTCTAGAATGGTAAATATGACACCTCACGATTGTTTTTTTGACTATTTAGGTAACTAGTTATGAATAAGGATTAATCGGAGGTGATTTATTTTGAGAAATGTAGTGCTAAATATGTCATTCAGAAATGAACTTTACTTGCAACTTTACCAATTACCAATAATTAGTTCGGTCAATTTAGACATTCGAAGTTACATAAAGTCCCAACAAGCTGAATTTCTGTGAAGTTGTTCAAAACATAATTATAAACAATGTCTAGAAGTTCCCCATCATTCCCCTGTAAGGAAAAAATTTAATTCAAGGTCAAAGGTAAAATAAATGAGTTTTTCGCGATTTTCAGCAAAATGGTAAGTTTTGTCATAAAAGTACCTCAGACAAAAATTGTAGATCATAAAATTATCTATAGAAAATGTATCAATACTTTTTTTCTTACGAGCCAAGGATTCTGAGATATAACGATTCAAAAAGTATATACGTGGCGTACTCATGCATATTATGTATATGTAGATGTATATACGTGGCGTACTCATGCATATTATGACGATAACAACTTTTATAACTTTTTGAATCGTTATATCTCAGAAACGGTGGCTCGTAAGAAAAAAAAAGTATTGATACATTTTTTATAGATAATTTTATGATCTACAATTTTTGTCTGAGGTACTTTTATGATAAAACTTACCGTTTTGCTGAAAATCGCGAAAAACTCATTTTTTTGACCTTTGACCTTGAATTAAATTTTTTCTTTACAGGGGAATGATGGGGAACTTCTAGACATTGTTTATAATTATATTTTGAACAATTTCACTGAAATTCAGCTTGTTGGCACTTTATGTAACTTCACTCTCATTTTTTGGTCTAAATTGACCGGACTAAATAGCCCACATGTTACTCTCGACGCAGAAATAATAAATTATTTTTTTAGATAGCGCCGCAACTGAAGAACGATGAAAAGATAGAGGGTTTATTGAACAGATTTTATTCTTTACTTCGGCGGCTAATTAGTCCATATACGAGTTTTTCATCACTATTTACATATCTTTGAAATTTTAATAGATACGTAGCCGCAATGCTGAATATTTTTAGGCTAAAGAGATTATTCTTTTAATGTATTGCAGAGTAAATAACTTTTTCCGACTTTTACACTATCTTCTTTTTCACTATTATAATTTTAGTTTAATCTGAAACAAAGTGATTGGTTAAAGAAAAACTCATTTAAAATATATAAATGAAATTTCTATATTTTAAATGTCTATATGAATTTCATTGGTGCTTTACCAACAAACAAATTATTATTTTTTTAGTTTTGTATGAGTTTCAAGGCCTACTATGCTTATTCTGTTGTGATTTTTGAAAATAGTTTGTAATTTACAAATTGTGAATTCTCAGATGGTTTTCAAAAGTATATGCATATGATAAGAGGTTTTTAACTTTTCAAAACTGTGGTTAAAGTCTACTGATGATTTGGTAAAGCACCAATGAAATGCATATAGACATTGCTTAACCACCAACAAATAAATTTCATTTATATATAATAGTATTGTGACAACAATGTGTCAAATAAAAATTTCATAACTCATTTGAAATATATCTTTTATCGTCAGCTTTTATCATATGATGTTGCCACAGTTTCATAAGTTCCCTTGATTTATTTACGGTCTGTCAATAATAAGACCTGTCTGTTCAACTAAACAGCTGTTTTTAGCATTTTTACTATTTGTGTCAAACACCACACATAAAAAAGCAGCGCGAGTACTGCTACCTCGGAATTTGAAAACAATAGTGAATTTCGCTATAAAAAAAATTTAAATAAATCTTGTAGTCGATTTGAATTCAAACAAAATAAAAATGGAACTTAATGTGTAGAGCACAAAAATACGCGTGCTTAATTGTATTGTATTAAGAGCAACATGAAATTGAATGAAGCCAAATAAATATTATGTTAATAACTGGGAAAATAATTTATATCAGCAGAATGTGTAATATTTTTAATATTATAATGCAAAGTTAAACAATACCACCTTGATAATTTGAAACTTTCTTATCAAAAATATTATCAAAAAGAATATAAAATTTATATTTGTGTTGTTTAAAGTAAATATAATGAAATAAAATCTAGAAATTTCTACAAACAAAAATAAAATATATTTATTTTTGTGAAGTTATTTGAACAGGTAAAATTTGTATTTATTGTAGATAAAGATATAAATATGAGGTGATTTTTCTCCGGCTCTCGTTTTCAGTTCAGAAAGAGCGGCAGTAACAGCCTGCCTCATAAACATGCAAAATACTGGTTTTAATAATTTTATAAAAAATTGTAATAATAAAATATTAAATACTCTTACTTATGCCGAAACCCATTACATTCCAGAATTATAAAGCACATGTTTAGTGTACAAAAACACTATTGAAACCGGCTACTCCAATTTTACCCGATAAATATCCAGTAGCGTTATCTCAAGTTTGGGTAGATGCTTCATAATAAATTGTTTTAAAAAGTTAGCAAAAAGTAACGAAATATTAGACATTCCGTTCACTCAATTTGTCTAACAAGAATTTCATACAACAAAAATATTAAAAAAGTGTGCTTTCTGTTTGCTTGTTTGTTTTTGTCTGCTCTTAGTTGGGTGTTGCCAAGTCAAATATTTTAAACAGCTGATAATGAAGCAGAAATTTCACCACACTTGCATTTTTCTCTGAGAATTTCTATGATTTTTACATGAAACAATGTAACTTCCCCAAATATATTCACTTTAATTTTATATACATATTCATTTACAAAATATAAAATAATTTAAATTCTAGAGTGCATTGTAAAATTTTTTAATTGTTCATACAAACAAAATTTGCTGTTGCACGGTTTGCCAATTAACGGCTCTTTTCATAATGTACGATTAAAAATTAACGTGGACTTTAACGTAAAGTTTGGCATGCAAAAGTTGTCGTTAAGTCCTAATCATACATTGTGAAAATGTCCGTAAGTGTTATAAAAGCTGAAGAAAAGTACAACAACAAGTACACATATTTCTATTCATTGTGGTAAAATTTATTAGACAAGCTGTGTGCCAAACCAAAATTTATTAAATGTGCAATGCGAATGCAAAACCAGGCTTTAACTTTTAGTGTGTAGATACTATAATTTTTAATTTTTTTTATTTACTTCCCAAATATTGGCGAAGACATTTTTCAAAAGGCAAGAGTAGTTTCGAAATACGCATCCAAATTTCCACTTCCCATATCAGTGTAGATAATTTGTGAAGGTAGAAATATAATTACTACTTTAAATATTTACCTCATATTTAATAATAGAATTCTGGAAATACGTAATATATGAGTTCTCTCTGGATAAGATAATTTTTTAAGTACTTCAAACACAAGTGCTATATGTATTTTCTTCGTTTGCTGCTCTCAAATGTTAATCATTTGATTAAATCTCTGCAATAATAATATACATACATTAAAAGTATGTATGTATGTGTATAAATCCGTCTTGGGTAATTTCAATTATATTTATTTCAATTACTATTATATGTAAATGTAATTGAAATTTTTGCAATTACAATCACAGGAATGTAATTGTAATTAAACAATTTTTAATTACGGTTGCAAAATGTAAATACTGTGATTACATTTAATTGGAAAGGTTTAAACTACAAATTACATCTGATTATAACGATTTTTTTTTACAATTTCAAATACATGAAATTTTAATTAGGCATGTAATGATTAATCTTAGTTGACGAAACTCAAACACATTTTTATACCCTCCAAAAAAGAATTGGAGGGTACATTCACTCTGTCATTCCCTTTGTAACGCAGCGAAATATCCATCTGAAACCCCATAAAGTATATGTATATATTCTTGATTAGTGATGAAGTCTAAGATTATCTGTCAATAAACATACGTTCGTCTGTGGAATACATGATATTCTATTTTTGGACCCCGCCCCTTTAGTGACATTGACGTACGGTATTATATGCAAAAATAGTCTAAACATCGAACAATTTGTATTCCTTAAGCCTATAAGAAAACTGAGATGTTGTCTGATCTTGCAGCGGTGAAACGTCTCCCCCAGGTCCTTCCCGGAATGACTCTCTCAAAATAGAGATTTAAAATTGCGTACAGGGATGTCTTAAATATTTTAAGTTTACTTACTAAGTATTTGGGGGGTATTTGAGTTTCGACCCGGTCGAATATAACGTTTTTACTTGTTTTTAAATCATTTTTTTTAACTAACTTTTGTAGTGTTTGGTAGACCAAAAAATATTAGCACATGAATCTATGTAATTACTAAATAAATTAATTATTATTTGTTTAATTAAGTTATTTTTTTGCAATTTAATTTTTTTAAACTACAATTACTGGTAATTTTCAATTATAGGAAAAAGTAATTGAACTGAAAACTTTCAATTACAATTACAAAAAATTTGTAATTGCGTGTATAACAGAGTGGCGAGCCGTGGTATTTTTACCGGCGGCGGCTGAGAGGGTAAAATGGTCGGCGGCGGCGGCTAAAACGACTGCGCCGTACGTTAACCGGCTGGAACAAATTTTATCGGCTGCGCCGCACTTTTATAGATTTTCTTTTCGATTTATACCAAGTATTTTTTTTAGTAAATAAACAAACCCCTATTTTTTTACATACTTATAAAAGCAAAACATCATATATATTTGTTATTTTCCTTATACATATATTATTAAATAAAAAGTTCGGTTTTGTACATAAACTTATGTTTTGTTTTATTAAACTAAAATTGATTATATGTTCAGTTTTTCAAAATACAAAAATAAAAAGAAAAAATTTACGTATTTTACGTAAATGCAAAACATTATTTGAGCTTAAGGTTTTGCGAATATTTATTTTATTAATACAGTGTATGTCTCTTGTACGCTATATATTTATTTTATTAATAAAATAAAATATAAAATTTATTATTTGACATATTGATGGTTAATCATAAGCATTTCATTGGTGCTTTACCAAATCGTCAGTAGACTGCCATAGTTTTGGGAAGATACAACCTCTTGTCTTATGCACAGACTTTCAAAAACTATTTGAGAATTTACAAATGATTTTCAAAAATCACATTAGAATAAGAATAGTAATAGGCTTTGAAACTTTTTAAAACGATGGTTGAATTCTACTGACGATTTGGTAAAGCACCAATGAAATGAATATAGAATGAATATAAATTTAATTTAAAATAAATATTTTAAAAACCTTAAGCTCAAATAAAACACAGTGTAACCTCGGTTAACGCAACCCTCGATATACGCAATAACTATTGGTTGCGATAAACGAGGTTGCACTGTATATACAAGTATACAGAATTCACTGTTTTAAAATAATTTTTTATGGATGCCATTTCTTTTTATTAATTAATGCAATACTTCAAACAATTACAAATGCATTCGATGAAACAATTTCAGAAGAAACCATGAAAACACTATTCACACTCACTATACATATATTGTATCGAAAATTAAAAATTAACTAACCCGGCAAATCGCTAACATGTTAACCAAAACGATGCCACAAAAAGAATAAAATGTCACGAAAATATGTTGCTAGGCGCGGCAACTTACAATAAATTATAACGGAATAACACCAGGAATAGCAATTATTATTGTTTCTATTTTCATTTTGAATTAAAGATACGTGCATCTCTAAAACAAAAACGCCTTCCTACTGTGATTATATAAAAAACTCTATATAAAATATATGTTGTTTAGGTTTTTTATATGAAGTTTGACAATCGCAGTAGAAAAATAGTTAGCTGTTGACTTTCACAGACTTTTTTGTGGAAAATTAACAAAAGAAAATGAAGAAATCGGCTGAGCCGGCAAAAACGGCTGGTAAAGCCGCCGAAGAACAGCCGATGGAAACGGCGGCGGCGCGGCTCATGAAAAATCGTCGGCGGGTCGGCTAGCCGCCAGCCGCGCCGATGCGGCTCGCCTCTCTGGTGTATAATCATTAGTCTGCACTAGTATGATATAAATAATAGGGTATTCAGTTAATCGATATTCTGTTTTAATCGCTTAATCATTCTGGTAATTAGTATACATTTTAGTGTAATCGGTTAATTTTGTGTTAATGGGTTAACCGATCTATACATTAATTAATTTCAATAAAAAAGAATACATAAATTATTCATTATTTTTAGGTTCAAGATTATTAAAACAACAACATAACATAACAACAAATAACAATTCTTGAACTAAATCAAGCAGAAGAACAATTTATAAATATGTGCGAGTATTAGAAAAAGTAAGAGAGATTCTTTTGTTAGATAATTTAATAACTTAAAGCAATTTCCTAAAATATTTTTTGCAATAGTATGTATCTGGTTTCAAAGTCTCTTTTATCACTTTCAATAATATTTTAAATTTTTGCCCGAAAATTATAAAAAATAATACATACTGTTAAAGGTCAAAGTTTGCTGTGTTTTTTAATTAAAATTTCTGATAGCTTTTAAGACTGAATTTATTGTAATTTATTGCCGTTTACCTTGTGTCTGTGTTTTAATACAAGTTCAAAGAACTCTACATGTATTACAAGCATACTTTGATTTACTAAACAGTCACACATTTGCCGGTTACATGTACGCTACCCAGCACACATTCAGGTTTTCATATTAGAAATTTAATTGTAAATGGTCTTCCAACAGTAACTTTTGATCTTTGACGGTTAATTCCATCCATTTAGTTGAAGTTACATACATCTGTTGAATTATTAAAAAATTTATTCAGTCTGTCTTGCCAAATTAACTTGGACGGAAATTGCATTCAACACGTGCATATAATGAAATTGTTTTATCAAAATGATTTTTTTGTCTACTTTGCTCTTGGAGGTCTGACAACAGCTTACGTCACCTGCAAGTGAGATGACCATGCCTCAAATTGCTCATGGAGTATATCCAATGTGATATGAGCTGTGTCGCACGTAGCGCCGTCCTGTTGAAAAAAGATGTCGTTGGTATCCAGATCATCCAGACCAAAAGAAGTTGATGATCATCGGCCTATAGCGCTCGCCGTTGACAGTACCCTTGCATCGAACTCGTTCATCCGCTCGCTTTTGACAAGAACCCAATTAAATTACATTGGTTTGAAGATAGGTTCTTGTCAAAAAGGAGCGAATGAACGAGTTCAAAACAAATCTTGTTGACAGTGATGACCTGTCCAAACAGTGGCACGTCATGTGAATTGGTATTGTCCTTAAATCGACCATTTTCTTTTTTCACGTAATCATTCATACAGAAATGGTTCTCATTGCTGAAGATAATTTTTCGATGAAAAATCGCAGGGTACATTGCCCGAACGGAATGTCCATTTTTTAAGCTGTTGTCAGACCTCCAAGAGCAAAGTAGACAAAAAAAAATATTAAATATTAAATAAAAAAAAATATTAAATGAATTTTTGTATAAATACGTAAAAATGTCAATGACATTGTGTACTATTCTTTTGATTAAAAAATGGGTCAACATATTTTTTATGTTATTTCTTCAAAAAATATTCTTTCATATGAATTATTTGTTGAGGTTATAAATGCTGGGTCGACTGGTTGTGAAATTGATCCCTAACAACAATATTTACTGGACTTGCAATCTGCACAAAAATATATGCTGCATTTGTGTAATGATTCTTTCCCTTTATTCTTTATGACATCAGAAATATTTGTTTTATTTCAATTGAAAATTGGTGTTGTGAGGCGGAAGTAAATAAACAAAGTTAAAGCATTTAAAGTTTAAAATGTTTGCGTATTACCAAGTGTCTTATTGTAGTTTATGGCATGCGAATTGTGCTGAAAAAAATATATTTGTAGTGAATTTTCGTGACTGGTACAAACTTTTTTCTTTCTAACGTTTAAATATGTGTTTGTTGGGCATAAGAAAAATAAACAACACAGAAATTTCTGGTCTCTGCAAGAGAAAACTAAAATCAATGTCGCCTGTTAATTAATTCAAATATTTGCATCGTATTTTGTCGAGCTGTTTAATTAATCTGAAATTAATCACTTTTTATTAAAAACTAAAGATAGTTAAGCAGACGGTTTTAATAGCTTTGCAAAAACTATGTTGATGAAGCGATAAAATCCCAGATAAAGTTCATTTCACTTTTCGTGTAATTATTTTAAGATTAAATTTTCTTCTATGAAAAATTAGGTATATTACACATAACAATATGCCGAAAATGTTTATTAAAAAAAAGCAACATATTTTTTTACTTAAAAAAAAGGGAAAAAATGATTACATTTTTTGAGAGAAGTAAATTTATTAGGAATTTGTGTAAAATCTCTTAAGACAATACATTTTTGGTTTAAAACTAAGTAGACATGCTAAACACTAAACTACATATAAAAAATGATTTAATATATTTTGTATTTTAATTTTCTATTGTGTATAATTTCTATTATTTAATAATTTAAATACATACACATATACACACATGTTGTAGGACATTCAGTTATTCGCATTTCTGTTTCAATCGCTTAATCGCTCGATTAATTAATCGATGTTGAGCTTTAATGAATTGATTAAAAACTAGTCAATTAACCGATTAATACAATATTTTCGTAAATGTATTATTTTCAATAAATAAAAGTACATAAACTATTCATTATTCTGAACTAAATCACACAGAAAAGAAATTCATCAATATGTACTAATAATAACTATAAAAATGTCTTTAGAAATAGTATTTGATTTAAATGTTTATTATTTAAACAAGTTTTTTTTTTAATTTTCATAAAACTTAGCATATTTTTTTTATCGTAGTGCAGAGAATGTTCAATTGTCAGTGACTTTTTAGTTTTCTAAAAAAAATTTTAACATGTGATTTTTTTAGCAAACGTCTTTTTGGCAACACTGTTTTTGGCAAAACAGCTGTTTTCGTATAAAATGATCAGTTTGGTCTATAATTTAACCATGAATCGAATTACAAACTCGATTAAGAAAGTTCGTCGTGAATGGATACATGAACAAGCAAAATTGACATTTTTGGTGTGAAGAGCAGCCAAAAGTTTTGCAAGAACTGCCAATGCATCCCGAAAGATGCACTCTTTGGTTTCGCCAATGGGCCGGTGGCAACATTGGTCCGTACTTTTTCCAAAGACGACGAATGCAAGAACGTTAGTGTGAATGGCGAGCGCTACCGTGTGATGATAACAATTTTTGTCCAAAATGGAAGAGATGGACTTGGTTGGCATTTGGTTGCAACAAGACGGTGCCACAAGCCATACTGTACGCGAATTAATGGTTCGTTTAAGAGGCGAGTTCGATGAGCCGCTTATTACACGTTTGGGGCCAGTCAATTAGACTAGATCGTGTAAATTCTAAGGCAAAATATGACATAATGAGCCTTCCATACCCCTAATTGCAAATTCGGATTATCCGCCACATTTTCACTAACGTTTGAACCAAAATTTTTGTAATAGTTTTTTAATAATTTGTATGCGGTCTTCGGTTGTTAAACGACCCATATTCGTAAATGGCAAATCTTCAACTAAATTAATGACAGTCGAAAAGACAGATATTTAACAACTGACAGCCTTGCCACACTACCGGTTTTCCACTAAATAGATAACACCGTTATAATACATATTACATAATACAATGCAAAATTGCTGACAATATCTAAATGAATGATAAGGAATGTTTTAATATCTTCACAGGCCGTGGTCCTAAAAATGTTTTTTATATAGTAGTCTGGCAATATTGCAACATCTAAATGCTGTCTGAATATTAACGCCAAATAGTAATTGGTTTTTACTTTTTCTTATACATATTTGAAAACTACTACATGACTACAATGTAAAAGTTGAAATAAAATTAAAACACGGTTGTATTGAAGTGTAGATACTGCGGTAAATAACCAATTTATGCACAAATAATTATAAAAAATTTTATTTAATAACACTGCCATTTAGATACTGGTATCACAAAATTGATGATAAAAAGTTAAATAAAATGAAACAAAAAACTTTATATATTTTTTACTCTCCGTTTTGTTCTTGAATTTATGCATACTCTTATAATAAGTCGTAGATATTTTCAAAATGTTTTTAATATTTATTTATTTTTACTTAAATGTTAATGACTTATGTATATAATTCATTTGTTTTACAGTAATTTGTTAACATTTTTAATGCAATTATACATATTTTATATACTTTTCAAGTCTGTGATGATTCATTTGGTTTGATTGCCTTCGTAGCATATGATTTAAGAAGAAAAACACAATTTATTCTGTCATTCCTCCATTCTGGTATATACAAATATAAATTATTCATTTTAAAATAGTAGATTAATTATAATTGTGCCCTACATATACGTACGCATATGCACGTACAAAGCCTCATGTACATCTAATATACTGCACTATAGATTGCGATAGCAAAATTGCCTGTGATTACATTTTTATTATGTTAGTAACGCAGTTGAAGGTATTATTTAAAATGTTAAAATAATATAAAATGAATTTTAAATACTTATGCTCAATACTTCAGTAAACGTCTTTTATGTTTAAAATCTCTTTGAACTTCGAATTCATTTTTATAGATCATATTTAAATACAATTTAATTCTCTTACCAGATCTATTTAAATTTAATTTAAGTTTTTCATACTACCATGTGTTTTTGACTGTTTGTTTACATTCTGCAATTTGGAAATTTGTCAAACAGCTGTTGATAAAAAAATGTCGGTAAGAAGGAGATTTATTGTACCATTGTCGGTAATTTAATTAACATTTTATTGTGCTACCATACTTTTATCACAATTAAGTACTAACTGCCTTTTTAAAACAAAAACAAATTAAAACAAGTAAAAGCGCTATATTCGGCTGTGCCGAATCTTATATACCCTTCACAGATGTAATTCTTCTTTCTTTCTTTCTTGCCAAAACAGAAAGTAGGTTTAATTAAAATATCAAAATAATGTTATCGGTTACTTTTATATTTAAAAAAACGTTTAAATTTTTCGGCTAGGAAGCTAAATGTTTGGCTTTTCTTATATCTAATACCTATGAACGTCTTTCGAAAATATTATATATATTTAATTTACAAACAAAACAAAAAATCCGTTTCATGTACCCCAAAAAGTTCTAATTGTCCAACCGTAGAATCGTCTTTGGTTTTTAATGTTGTTGGTTTTTAATACCAGATTACTTCTTTCTGATAAATAAAGTATGTATAATTCATCATAAAAATCAAAAATAACAAATAAAATGGCTGATTTTATGAATCAGAAAATGTCAACTTCCTAACCCTGGAACCGAATTCTTAATTTTTTAATACTAATCTAATTTTTTCTGATATATAAAATAGCTTTAATTCACTAAAAACACAAAATTTTTAATTTATGTATGTACTATTATGTACGAAAAGTATTTCGATTTTCCAACTCTGGAAGCGAATTTTTATTTTTTTACCAATGCAATTCTTAGTGAGGCGTAACATAGCTTTAGTTGACAAAAAAAAATACTATTTTTAAACTTTTTGGTCACTTTCACGTACCATAAAATATATCATATGTCCAAACCTGGAGTCGAAATTTTGATTTTTAAGATTTTAATACCAAATTTGTTCTTCCTGAATTATAAAACAGCTCTAATTAGCAAAAAAAAACAACGTCAATTGCCTTTTTGGTTACATTTATGTTTAAAAAAATTTCAATTTCCTAACCCTGGAAGCGAAATTTAAATTTTTTAAAATTTTCTTTATCAATGCAAATCTTCATGAGGTATAAAGTAGTTTTGTTTAAGAAAAAGTCGAATTTTGCAACCATTTTGGTTATTACATGTACTACAAAATATTGCATGTACCAAACAAAAATTTAATTTTTCTAACCCTGGAAACGAAATTTAAATTTTTTTTGTTTGTTTTTTTTATCAGTGCAATGCTTCTTGAAGTATAAAGTAGTTTTATTTACAAAAAATTGCAAATTTTTTACCATTTTGGTAACTTTCATGTACCATAAAATATTGCACTTGTCCATCCCTGGATTCGAAATTTTATTTTTTATTTTTGAATTTTTGATACCAATTTTGTTCTTCCTAAATTATACGACTGTTTTAGTTGGCAAAAAACAAAAAACAACAACATCGATTGCCTGTTTGATTACTTGTATGTATAAAAAAAATTCAATTTCCCACCCCTGGAAGCAAAATTTGAATCTAAAATTTTCTTTTCTTTTTGCCAATGCAAATCTTCATGACGTATAAAGAGGTTTTGTTAAAGAAAAACTTAACATTTTTAACAATTTTAGTTACTACATGTACTACAAAATACGGAATGGGCCGAAAAAAAAATTTTTATTTCCCATCCCTGAACATTTTTTTTTTATATTTTTAGTTTTTAATACACCATTGAGACTTCCCAAAGCACGAAATAGGTTTAGTTTGCAAACATTAAAAAAAATAAATTATTTTTGGTATAAATTTAGCGTCGAGAAATAGGTGCAAGCTTCCCAGCTCTGGAACCATACTTCGGATCTTTCTGAATTTCAATAGCAGCCTGTTTAAGTTCATTTCCAATCAAACGGTCCAAGAACGAAGTCTCTAGCTCTTCTGGGAGCTTGGGAAAACCGATTTCACGTACAGACGGACGGACAGACGGACAGACGGACATCGCTCAATCGTCATCGCTATTCATAAGGATCCAGAATATATATACTTTATGGGGTCCCATGTGCATATCGAAGAAATTACACACGGAATGACAAACCTATATATACCCTTTCACTTTTTTGTGAAGGGTATAAAAATTGTTTTTGTTTTAAATATTATTTATTCCATCGAACGATAGCTTGCGACATCGGCGTAATTTTAAACTGAAAAACTGAAGTTTAAAAAACCGTTTCAATTTTTATGAAAGTTAACTCAAACTATGTTTAAATATTCACCGATTTATTGAGTATTAAATATATATATACATATATATATATATATATATATATATATATATATATACTATATATATTTATATATATATATATATATATATATATATATACATATATATATATATATATATATATATATATATATGTATATATATCTTTAAAAATATGGCAATACCAGAGAAGACACGTTAGGGCAAGTCTGTATTTTAATTTACATATATATATTTACATGAAAAAACTAAGAAAGAATTAAAAATGTCAGTTTGTGTGTTTTTTATTTTTTAGTAACATATTTTTATGTCAAAATCAAACAGGCGAGAAACAATATGGCAACTTGACATACATAAACTGTGAGTTAAAAGTATAATCGTCTCGTGATGTGTATATCAGCACATTTTTAATGCAGAATTTGTCACATAAGCAGTTTATAAACATAAAACATTGTTTTAGGCCTCAAGCACTTACTTTGTTGCTTAAGACAAATTCGGATTGATTAAGAAGAATTCGATTAATCGATCAACCAAACAAAACACTTGTTCGAAGAATTTTAAAATGACGATCTTCGAATAACGCATACACTGACTAATTAATGCTTAGAATTTGATATATTCCCATATGTTTTTGATTATTTTATGTAAAATGGAGAGAAAATTAAAAACTATTGTATAAAAAAATCATTGATATACATATTTTGGATGAATAAATTATATCGCTCCTTTATTGCCAAACAGGATTCGCAAAAACAATTAGAATTATATATCAAACTGAACCGAAATTAACAAAAAGTATTTTGTGCAGTCGTATCTGGAAGTCTGTATTTTAAAACTTTGGTCGCATTTTTCCAAGTTTTATTTTTTGATTGAAATATGGTTATGTTGCATTAAATTGGCCCATCCATTATGCTAGAGTTAATGTCGACGTCGTCGACGGCGTCAAATGTCAAAAAAAAGTTGAATCGTATAAAATTGTATGAGAGCAGTTAATCTCAACGCGTTGCAACGCCGTAAAAGTTCAATCTATTTCAACTTTTTCGGCGTTGAAACCCCGTCAACGGCGTCGACATTAACTCTAGCATTATACAATATAATTGTATATATTAATCGTGATAATATTTCCATTTTGCCCTATATTATGCAATAAGTGGCACAATATTTTCAAATAAAATATGGCGCAATTTTCTTACAATAAAAAGTGAACATAACATATAAGCAAAACAAAAACAATATTGTACAATGTTTCCAACACATTTCACAGTATATTGCACTTCTTTTGATTTATACAATAAAAATCACAAGTCTTTTGATTTCTGCCAATATTTGAATATGCCACCTTTGACATGACATACACATTGGTGATATGATTGTACAATACGAAAAATTGCACAGTTATATTGGCAAGTGGGTGGACCGCTTTGAGGAGCAATATGAAATTAAATTACTTCTGTAGAAATAATAAAATCGATATGCATCAGCTTAAAGTGATCTAATACGTTGCACTTTTAATTTAGTCAATATTCACTTAATTCCTGTTCATATATTCAACTATAGTCAATTCAATTAACGTGTGACAAATAGAGGCAAAACATTTTTCGTATTCATGGGGACCTTAAGCTTTTTAATTTTCTAATAAATAATAAATCTAATATCAATAACTTCAAAATGGCTCGATATATTTTTTTTGCCTTTTCCACAATTTAGGTGCTAAGTCTCAACGAAATTTGTTCAGTGAGTTGTGTTTTGCTCACTAAACACACTTTTTAGCAGTGCTGCATTTGCAATTTTTCGCGCTTTTATAACAATTAAGTGTTAGTTGAGCAATCACTTAATTAAAATTTTGTATAGTTAATTGAGCTCAATAATGGCATTAATTGCGATAAGATCAGTTAAATTGTATGTCTGTCTGAACATTCTTATAATTTATTTATATTGATATTGATCATTTTATTATTAATTTTTTTATATGAATTGCAGTTTTTTTTAATAAAAATTATTTTTTAAAATAATTTTTTTATTCGTTATTTTAATCGATTAATCGAATAATTTTTTATAATTAATCGTTTGGTCTAACAAACAAAAACAATTATTTGATCAAAGTTCAAAGGCGAATAAGTGACCATTCTAGTGTCTATATGTCTGCATTTCATTTGCTCTTAAAACGATAAAACTTTAGACGGATTGCCACCACAAACATTGCGAAATGCAAGTGCAGTAGACTTTTTTCTGAAATATTCTGAACTCCCAACACTATCCCAAGAAACCGCAATCTATGATTGAACAAAACAAGTATTTAAGATCACGTGTAAACAATCGTGTCAACGCCAATTAATTAGAGCGATGGGAAATAAATATAGAATAGAACTAAAACCAAGCATAAAACTTTAACGTCAACTACTTTCTAAGCCACTTGACCAATAAAATCAAAACTTGCAATATCTATTTACCTACTTACGTTTGTAACTAGATTATTGTACAACAATCAATTAGCAATTATAAGTGATTTATTACCTTGTATAGCTGCTAAAACGTTTGAAAGCAAAGAAAGTTACTCTACAATATTTAACTGTGGGATGTGTGCTAGACAAGTTCATTGTACTATTGTCTATGGGCAGGAAAGTATATGTGTGTATGAATGTATGTACAGTGTACACTTATAAAAAAAAAAATGGGGGAAGGTGGCTAAATTAAAAAAAAAGATAATAAATTTGCTTCATCAACACAATAGAAATAACAGATATTTTATTATACTTTGCAAAGTGAAAAATAAAATGCAATTGCATTTTTAACATGGAACAAAGCAAGAAATTGATATTAAATATTAACTGAAAGATTAAAAATTGACATTCTCACTTTGTTTTTCATTTCGTAAAAACTTATTGAGTTCCCTCGTATGTATATGAAAATAAAAATAAATAAATAAATAAAATAAAAATAGAAAATTTACAAAGTAAGCTGTAAATTGCATTTGAATTCAATTATTTGTGTATAAAAAGTTTGTCGTCAACAGTATGACCGTTGAATATTTTACAACAGGGCGATTTTGTTGGATAAAGCTCTAAACACATAGACGACAGCAAGCAGCAATATGTCAAAAATAAAATCCATGTGTTTAAATGAAAATGATTATTTTGAGGGCAGCACAGCAGCAGGACTGCACAACAGCATTTGCTGCTGCTGCCAAGTTAGGCTATTTCCTATGTTGACGGGCAGCAATAAACAAATATATTGTTGACATTATATATATAAATTGGAAAAAATAGAATAACAACATTTTATTTTAATATTAAACATAAAAGAACATTACAAATATACAATATAAAAATAAATTTATGTGATTTTCGTGATATTATTACATTTTTTATCAATAACTTTAATTTTGTTCATTATAAAATATATATGCGGCATCCCTGTTGTTATGTTGTTGCTGTCTTCAAAATAATTATGAAGCTGACTTCATAGCAGCATTTGAAGTTGGCAGCATTTGAAGCCGTGAAGTTGTGAAGCCTGCTGTCGTCTATGTGCTTAGAACTTAAAGTGACACTAAACAGTTTCTTTCACCGAAAAGTGAAATAATTAAAATTAATCAACGAGTTTAATTAAACACTTTAAACACAAATGTTGATCTAACTGAGCCAATGTTAACAAAAATGGTACAGGTGTAATATTTTCGGTACTATTCAAACTCGGTAGGTACAATAGCGCTACAAAGACTAATTTATCTAATTGAGGAATTTCGCCAGTTGGTATAGCAACAAAGAGGAGGTCTGGCAGAATAAATACAGAAAATGCAAATGAATTAATAAAATTTCTGTTTGGAAATTTATCATCTATGTATATAAAATTTTATAATAAACGGACTCTGAGGGTCTTGACTTATGACTTGACATATTTTGTTGTCAATTCCATTCATCACATACTTTGAACACACAACGGTCATACTGTTTGTCAAGCAAGCAAATGCACGTGCTTACAAACATATACATAAATACGTATTATGCATTTTCGTATGTAGTACATAAACAACCAAATTTTTTAATTGCAAATTGTCCACAAAAACATTAGAGGAGCAATTAATTTCAATTGTAGCTAAACAACTCACTGTTACACAATTTACAAAGAAATCATAAAATAGTTTGTTGGCTTTGATTTCTTTTTTATTAAGATTCATTTTCTCATTATGCACTACAGCTCAGCACCATGATACAAAATCATTAAAATTAATTAATTTCAAAAGCTGTTGCTGACAAATTACATAAATTTATTTATACAATTTATTATTAAATGAAAAAAATTTTTTTTTTTAAATTAACTGAAGATGCACTGTCGTAGCAATTATTTCTATAGTTGAAGTTCTTAACTTTTGTGTATGAAATATTTAATTGTTTTTCGTTTTACCAGCGATGAACTGTATAACACCGTGCAACATTTAAAATGGAAACTCTTTTTCTTGTAGAATTTCCCGAAGTGACCATTCGTTCTTTTTTTAAGAGGACGAAAAAACAATTAAAGTGCCCCTTTTTATACCATTCACAAAAAAGTGAAAGGGTATGTATAGGTTTGTTATTCCGTGTGTAATTTCTTCGATATCAATATGGGACCCCATAAATTATATATATTCTGGATCCTTATGAATAGCAATGACGATTAAGTGATGTCCGTCTGTCTGTACATGAAATTGGTTTTCCCAAGCCCCCAGAAGAGCTAGAGGCTTCGTTCTTGGACCGTTGAATGAACTTAAATAGCGTGGTATTGAAATTCAGAAAGATCCGAAGTACGGTTCCAGAGCTGGGAAGCTTACACCTATTTCTCGACGCAAAATTTATACCAAAAATGAACTATTTTCTTTAATGTTTGTAAATTAACCTATTTCGTGCTTTGGGAAGCCTCAATGGTCTATTAAAAACTTAAAAATAAGCACTTTTTTCCAGGGATGGGAAATAAAAATTTTTTTTTCGGCCTATTACGTATTTTGTAGTACATGTAGTAACTAAAATTGTTAAAAATTTTAAGTTTTTCTTTAACAAAACCTCTTTATAAGTCATGAAGATTTGCATTGGCCAAACAAAAATTTTTTAATTTAAATTTTGCTTCCAGGGGTGGGAAATGGAATTTTTTTTATACGTGAAAGTAACCACAGGCAACTGATGTTTGTTTTTTTTTTGCTAACTAAAACTGTCTTATAATTTAGGAATAAAAAATTGGGATAAAAAATTAAAAAAAAAAAATCAAAATTTCGAATCCACGGTTGGACAAGTGCAATATTTTATGGTATATGAAAGTGACCAAAATGTTTAAAAGTTGTAAATTTGTCTTAAATAAAACTACTTTGTACCTCATAAAGAGTTGCATTAACAAAAAAAAAAAAAAATTTAAATTTCACTTGCAGGATTGGGAAACTAAAAGTATTTCGTGGTACATGCAATATTTTGTAGTACATATAATAACCAAAATGGCTAAAAAACTTTAGTGTTTCTTAAACAAAACTACTTTATACCTCATAAAGATTTGCATTGATAAAGAAAATTTTAAAAAATTTAAATTTATCTTCCAGGGTTGGGAAATTGAAATTTTTTTATACATGAAAGTAACCAAAAAGGCAATTGACGTTGTTTTTTTTTTGCTAACTAAATCTATTTTATATTTTAGAAAGAACAAAATTGGTATCGAAAATTAAAAATAAAAATCAAAATTTCGAATCTAGGGTTGGACAAGTGCAATATTTTATGGTTTATGAAGGTGACCAAAATGGTTCAAAATTGTAATTTTTTCTAAAATAACACTACTTTATACCTCATGAAGAGTTGCATCGGTAAAAAAAAATTAAAATTTCACTTCCAGGGTTGAGAAGTTGAAAGTTTTTTTTGGTACATGGAATATATTGTAGTACATGAAAGTGACCAAAATGGTTGCAAATTTTAAGTTTTTTTTTTTAAATAAAACGACATTATACCTAATGAAGACTAATATTGGTAAAAAAAAAATTAAAATTTCGCTTCCAGGGCTAGAAAATTATTTTTTTATACATAAAAGTAACCAAACGGTTTTTAACTAATTAAAACAAATTTTTAGTTCAGGAAAAACAAAATTGGTATCAAAATTTAAAAAAATCTAAATTTAGATTCCAGAGATGGATAACTGCAATATTTTGTAGTATATGAAAGTGATCAAAATCGTTACAAATATTAAGTTTTTCTTAAATAAAAATTTTTCATGCCTCATTAAGAGTTTGGTAAAAAAAAACAGAAAAAATTAAAATTTCGTTTCCAGGGTTGGGAAATTGAAATATTATTTACGCATAAAAGTAACCAAAAAGGCAATTGACGTTGTGGTTTTTACTAATTAAAACTGTTTTATAGTTCAGGAAGAACAAAATTGGTAATAAAATTAAAAAAAATCAAAATTTCGACTCCAGGGTTGGACAAATGATATATTTTATGGTACATGAAAGTGACCAAAAAGTTTGAAAGTTTTAATTTTTTTGTCAAGTAAAACTATATTACACTAAGAATTGCATTGGTAAGAAAATAAAAATTCGCTTCCAGAGAGAAAATCGAAATATTTTTGGTACATAGAAGTACCCACATAAATTCCAAATTTTGCGTTTTTAGTGTATTAAACCTATTTTATATTTAAAAAAAAAAAAAAATTAAATTAGTAAAAATTAAAAATTCGGTTCCAGGGTTGGAAAATCGAAATTTTTCGGTACATAAAAGCAACGATAAAAGTTCCCAGTTTTCAGAGAATTCAGATTCCAGATTTTTTTCAGAGAATTCAGAAACATATTTTATACTTCGCTAAGAATTAAATCGTTATTAAAAGTTTTTAAATTAAAAATTCGGTTCTAGGATTGGAAAATCGAAATTTTTTGGTACATAAAATTAACCATATAAGTTTTTAATTTTGGTTTTCTGTGGATGAAACGGATTTTTACTTTTTGTTTTTAAATTAAACATATTTAATATTTTTGAAAGACTTTCAGAGGTATTAGAAATATGAAAAGCCAAACATTTAGCTTCCTAGCCGAAAAATTTAAACGAAAAGAATTACATCTGTGAAGGGTATTTAAGATTCGGCACAGCCGAATATAACACTTTTACTTGTTTATTGTTCTTTTTTTTGTTTATTAATTTTGTTTTTTTTTAACTCCTAAATAAAAGTTTTATTTTCTCAATGCAATAAAAGTTATAATCACCAATACAATAGAAATTAGAATCATCAAATGCATTGTACAGAAATTAAATTTTTTTTATCAAATGACTGTAATGTTTCTGGACATGGTTTAAGTTCTGGGCATATTTGATTGTTTAAAAATCATTAATATATGACTATAAATAATAATTAATATTGACTATAAATAGTAAATAAAATTGTTATTACATATCTGAATTTCCTCTTTTTTGTGTTGAAAAATATGGACACCTTATATATAGAATATATTTCAGGTTAATCGTCGTGTTCCAGCAAATTTATAATTTTTTAGTAATATGAATAAAAGAAAACGTAACACATACATTTTTTAAGATAAATAATCCACTTATTTTACTTCATAATACAATATTTTATGATGTTCTTAGTGTAAATATTTTACAAAATTTTATGTGCATACATTCTCAAGTACACAAGTATGCAAGTATATTGAAAAGTTTTTATATTTTCTTTTATGTTGCCTTGAGTTTTTTGGAAGATTTAATGTCGATAGTATATCAATACAACAAACGTTGAGGACAATCTGTATCTTTATTTTAACAACCTAATTTTTATACAAATATTTTAAAAAATCAATAGTAAATATAAGTGCCTTCAAACTGATTAAATAACACAAAATAAAAATCGATAAAAATAATCTCAGAAATATGTAGATAAACATAAATTTCTCATCAAGATCTGACAGAAATGTTCGTTTTGACAAAACGATTTTCTGACGTCTATTCCAACAAACCAATAACAAAGTATGTATATACGCGGGTACAAATGTATGTATGTACGTACTTATATCGATTATGAAATATATTTTTTTATATTCTAAAATTTGAAGAAATTATTTAACACCATATGAATGCTTCGCTATATGTACGCATGTATGTAGATACGGAAATAATGGCAGTAGATTAAAGTTCTTAAGAGTTTCGTTAAGCGTGCTAAGTGTTAGTAAATGAACTAGATTTACTTTTATACAAGTATATAAGTTTAGCATGATCGAAATGTTCTTTCAACTGATTTAAAATTTTATTTATTTCCATTTTGTATATTGTTAATTTTCCAAATGTGGAAAAAATCAGTTCATACCAGTTTCTTTTTAAAGATTTATGTGTCTTTGCAATAAGTGATTTTTTGGCAACAACAACCACGAAAAAGCTGAGTGCGTATTAACAAACTGCCAGCACTTGAACAAAAATCACAAAACGATATGCATTTTCCTAAAGCAAAAAATAATTATTGAATTATTTCTTATATTAATAATTTTTTTATGAAATTATTTAAACTGGCGAATGCCGCCTCTGTTTGTTACGACTTTCCCCTAAATAGGTTTGTTAGATATGACGATTTTTAGTTAAATTTGGCTGTTCGCAATCATGGTCCATATTTAATCTAAATTTATTTTCAATATCAGCTGTTTTGTTGATTAATATTATGTATGAATTTTTATTAGTCGAACTTTCTTATGTAAATTGTTAATTTTATCAACGGGCTTAAGTTCGAATCTGCAAGACTGCAAACCATTTTTTATTATTTTATTAATAAATGAATTTATTCAAATTCTATTTTTTATTAATTTATATTAAGATTGGAATATTAAGAATATTTTTCAATAATCATCAAACCAGAAGAACGGATCAGTACTGATTTCGAGGCCGCTACGCGATCTCATCAGCGTTCTTTGTTCAATTTTTCCACTTTTGCAAGTGGTGCTAGTTAGTAGGAATATCAACTATTTAACCAATATTCTAACGAAAATTGATCCGTTATGCTGGTTTGATGGTTATTGAAAAAATATTCTTAATATTCCAATCTTAATATATAAATTAATAAAATAGAATTTGAACAAATTCATTTATTAATAAAATAATAAAAAATGGTTTGCAGTCTTGCAGATTCGAACTTAAGCCCGTTGATAAAATTAACAAATTGTTTAATATATTCATATGGAATAAAAGTTGCTTGCTCTGTAGTTTATTCAAAAATTTTTATTTTAGATTAATATTTAATGAAATTTTCTTTAAGATATTCTCCCCTATTCTGTAACTCTTTGTCAACGCCACGTCATGACAATGAAAGGTAACACAATATCAAAAACCAAACATTTACGTACCCCTTATGGACAGCAATTAACTACTTATGACAGCATGTGGATACTTTCTACGGCCTTGGATATTAATTGCTGAAGTAGTTACAGAATTGTTCTATTTTTTCTTAACGTGACGTTGACAAATAGTTACAGAATAAAAATAGATCACTTAAAGTCTTGTTTTCTTCAGCAGTTGACTCTTGAACATCCTCTTGTAATTCCAAAAATAAAAACACCTCTTAGCTTAAAGAGGTTTCTTTCGAAAACCATTTGAGGTTTACCAAGGAAAAATTATAGTAGGCCTTGAAATTTTTAAACCATAAAATTGGTGCGTTATGATTTGTTTATTTTTTATTTATTAATAAAGCAAAACTTATATTAGAATAGAATCAATCTAACTTAAATGTTTGTGAGATAAAAAAATTAAAAGTCCAAATTTTAAACGAACTGTTGTTTACAACAAAGGACCCCTGCTGACAGCTTCTGGCTATTCTTTAATACCTAGAAAATAGCAAGAGGATGCTACAACAGTTAATTATTGAAGGAAACGAATATGTAAGTGATCTGTTTTCGATTCTGTATCACTTTGTCAACGTCTGGTCCAGAAAATGCTCCTTATTCTGTAACTGTTTGTCAACAACCTCTTACTATATTCTAACAACCTCTTACTATATTCAACGCCAAAGAGTAGCCAGAGGCTGTCAGAAGTAGTGTTGTCCACAATGAGTTTGGAAGTGTCCCATTTTTTATATTGTCTTGACGTGACGTTAACAAGTAGTTACAGAATAAGGGGTAATATTAAAAAAAGTCACTTACGTACCGAGTGTTTACAATAGTTGACTCCTGCAGACTGTTTCTGACTATAGAAAATAGCAAGATTCTTTTAAGAGTAAAGGAAAGGAAAGCGCGTAAATGACCTATTTTTGACGTTGACAAACAGTTACAGAATAAAGAGGATTATCTTCTCGTGAGGTTGACGTTAAATAGTTACAGAATAAAGGAGAATGTCTCAGTCAGTTTATTAAACATATGTTTTGTTTGTTGGGTGTTAAGTATGTCTATATGCCGTTGGCTCTTATTCCAAAACATTAGTAGCCTTCAACCTAATTCGAAAAATAACAAAGATTCTTAGCTTATTCGAAAGAATTAAAAAACCATTTGAGAATTACAAAAAAAAAACACTGTAGACCTTGAAATTTTTAAAAACAAAAAATATTTGTTATGGTTTATTTATTTTTTATTTATTAATAAAACAAAATCTACTTATGTTAGAATAAAATCAATCCAACTGAAATGTTTGTGAGATTCTAAACAAACTATTCTTAATTATTTAATCAAGCTATGGATTTTCAATAAACTATTTATAATTTAAATTTTTTCTATTTCAGTATTACTTCACGCCAGGCAGATGGCCCTTTAATTATTAGTGGGTTTAGACTAGAATCCAGTACTCATGAAATCGAATACGAAGATGGCATACCCAGTGTTATGAGTGAAACGCCTATAACGATTCGAATTTTCGGTAAGGGCATCAGCAACGATACAGTAGTAGCCTTTACAAATGAACCCAAGGAAGCTGGTACATATTGCCAATTTCCAGCAACGCTGCTACACAAATTAGTACCTGGTACGGCAAGCGATAACACCGGGCTCTATCAGGCCTCTTTGCCAAAATCGAAAAAAGATTTCTATCTTTGTGCTAAAAATGATCCGAATGCATTTTTGGATGGAACCAACAAGGAACCCATACCTTTGCAACATCAATGTGCAGATTCTTGGTGTATTATACGTACTCATGAGGGTCTACTGCCAGCGTGGGTTTCTATTGTTATCATAGTAGTGTGTTTGTGTTTTTCGGCTTTATTTTCGGGTTTGAACTTGGGTCTAATGTCCTTAGATCGCACTGAATTAAAGGTAAGATCTTTGTTCGTTTGTACACACTTATTAAATAAATAGTTTTTATAATTTGCTTTACTAAATTTCAGATTTTATGTAACACGGGTACCGATACGGAGCGTGAATATGCCAGGACAATACAACCAGTAAGAGAACAAGGTAATTACCTGTTGTGCAGTATACTGTTGGGTAACGTGTTGGTTAACTCAACATTTACAATTCTCTTGGATAGCTTGACATCTGGTCTATTTGCTGTGGTGTTCTCTACACTTGCTATCGTTATTTTTGGTGAAATTACACCACAGGTTATTTGACATTTTGTATTTTACCACATTGTTATGGAATTTAAATATACTTTTCTGTTTATGTTTCCGTAAAAAAAAATATATATATATTTAGGCTGTTTGCTCTCGTCATGGTTTGGCAATTGGTGCAAAAACTATTTACATAACAAAATTCATTATGGTTGCAACATTTCCATTGTCTTATCCAACGTCAAAAATTTTGGACTTTCTATTGGGTGAAGAAATTGGCAATGTTTATAATCGTGAACGTCTAAAGGAGTTGGTTAAGGTAAGTAATTTATTTAATTTATATACTCGTAGCCATGTTAGATCATGCAATGATCATGTATGCAAATATATTAACTGCCTGTCCCACAATGTCACTATATAGCGTTCGTTGGAATAAATATATTCAAAACAATATCAAGGGTGCTAATTGTGTAAATCACATTGGGTTAATGAAATTTATATGTCCACAAAACAAAATTTCAATTAATTTTACTCTCTTTGCTCTCTTGCTTTTAAGCATTTTGAAAGGAAAAGTAACGCATCATTTTCTGTATGTTTCTTCGGTGAACAAATTGTGTACTAAACAAAAATAAATTTAAAAATTTTTCAGAAATTTATTTTTGCTTTCCTATATATTTGAAAGTGATTTACAAAATTTTAGAATTTGTTTTTGTTTTACATATTAAATGTGATTATGCGACAGAACGATATCTAGTAACATCGTGGTACTGTAGCAATTCCTAACTGTCATACTTAATGTATATGTTTGAATATAATCAAACAGGGAGATACATGTATTTAAATATCGATAAATAGGGATTTGTGTTAACTCCACAGTCCATATATTGTGTAACATTAACAGTCTATACAGTCCGACGCAGTTGTATTACGAATATGTGTGCTTGCACAAGTTATAGTTTAACGGCAGTATTCACAAAAAATAAAATAGACTTGATCAATACTTTAAAATAAATTTTCTATGAAATTTTTTACTTTAAAGCACACAATACAGCAGTAAAACTTTTAAACTTCTGCCTTAAAACGTACAGCAGCAACAGAAGTTGTGCCGTTTTTGTTAATAAGGATTTTCGAGTCATATATCTGACCCAGATTAAATATATTTTGTGAACAATATATGTATATAAAATTATTGCATAACCGCCAGAAAAGCTTAAGCGAAAAATAATACATTTTTCAAGAGAAGTATTTTTTAATTATCTACATATGATTGCTGTGGACTGTGAAATCTTAATAAATTTCCTTTGAGACAATGCATTTTATGTCATGAAAAATCAGTTAATTTAATCAAATGATAAAATTGGCAGCGACTGACACTATCATGTACTAAAAAGCAGAGTAACAGCACCCACCTTCGTCGGCCCTGTAGCAAAAATTAGCCGACGAAGTAAAAAAGGTTGAAATAGCTACAAAAAAAACTGTCTATCTTCTCATCTTTCCTAATCTGTCCCCTCAATACTATCCCCTCGTTTTCAGTTCCAGCACAATGCATTGCATATATAGGGGTCATCCCCAGAGTGCTGGTCCAAGATAAAAAAAAATTATTGTCCGTAAGTGTGTCATTGATATCCTTGCAGTTTCGGCACAAGTTTTGCTCCATTTGAAAAAGAAAATTTCAGCTTAATCGTCTCTTAGCAGTTACAAAAAATGTATATAAATTAAAAATTTCAAAGAAAAATGCACTTAAGCTCTAAACACTTAGACGACAGCAGACTTCGCAACTGCACGGCTTCAAATGCTGCCAACTTCAAATGCTGCTCTGAAATCAGCTTCACAATTATTTTGAAGACAGCAACAACATAATAATCAGCTGATGTGTAAATCAATCAGGGATGCCGCATATATATTTGATAATAAATAAAATTAAAGTTATTGATAAAAAATGTAATAATATCACGAAAAACTATAAAAACACATAAATTTATTTCTATATTGTATTTTTGTAATGTTCTTTTATGTTTAATATTAAAAAAAGTTTTTGTTCTTATTTTTCCAATTTATATATATATATATATATATATATATATATATATATATATATATATAAATGAAATTTATTTGTTGGTGGTTAAGCAATGTCTATATGCATTTCATTGGTGCTTTACCAAATCGTCAGTAGACTTTAACCACAGTTTTGAAAAGTTAAAAACCTCTTATCTTATGCATATACTTCCGAAAACCATCTGAGAATTCACAACTTGTAAATTACAAACTATTTTCAAAAATAACAACAGAACAAGAACATAGGCTTGCAACTCATACAAAACTAAACCAACAAATAAAGTATGTTTGATACGAATCTATTTTATTTTTCTACACCTTTATACAATCAGAAATCCATTGGATAACAAGAAAAGTATTTATAAGGCAAAATGAAAAATAAAATTTAAATCAAAATGTTATTAAGTTTTTTTTATTTAACACATTGTTGTCACAATACTAATATATAAATGAAATTTATTTCTGATTGTATAAAGGTGTAGAAAAATAAAATAGATTCGTATCAAACATACTTTATTTGTTGGTTTAGTTTTGTATGAGTTGCAAGCCTATGTTCTTGTTCTGTTGTTATTTTTGAAAATAGTTTGTAATTTACAAGTTGTGAATTCTCAGATGGTTTTCGGAAGTATATGCATAAGATAAGAGGTTTTTAACTTTTCAAAACTGTGGTTAAAGTCTACTGACGATTTGGTAAAGCACCAATGAAATGCATATAGACATTGCTTAACCACCAACAAATAAATTTCATTTATATATTAGTATTGTGACAACAATGTGTTAAATAAAAAAAACTTAATAACATTTTGATTTAAATTTTATTTTTCATTTTGCCTTATAAATACTTTTCTTGTTATCCAATGGATTTCTGATTGTATAAAGGTGTAGAAAAATAAAATAGATTCGTATCAAACATACTTTATTTGTTGGTTTAGTTTTGTATGAGTTGCAAGCCTATGTTCTTGTTCTGTTGTTATTTTTGAAAATAGTTTGTAATTTACAAGTTGTGAATTCTCAGATGGTTTTCGGAAGTATATGCATAAGATAAGAGGTTTTTAACTTTTCAAAACTGTGGTTAAAGTCTACTGACGATTTGGTAAAGCACCAATGAAATGCATATAGACATTGCTTAACCACCAACAAATAAATTTCATTTATATATTAGTATTGTGACAACAATGTGTTAAATAAAAAAAAAACTTAATATATATATATATATATATATATATATATATATATATATATATATATATATATATATATATATATATATATATATACACTATATTTGTTTATTGCTGTCCGTCAAAATAGAAAATAGCCTAAGTTGGTAGCAGCAGCAAATATTGTGCAGTCCTGCTGCTGTGCTGCCGTCAAAATAATCGTTTTCATTTAAACAAATGCATTTTATTTTTGACATATTGCTGTCTGCTGTCGTCTATGTGTTTAGAGCTTTAAGCTACAATTTCTTTAGTTGTATTTCCTTAGCAGTACTTGACATGATTTTAATATGTACCTACATTAGGGGTACAACTTTTTTACAATTTTTGAAAATATCAAAATGGTCCTATCCATACTAATATTCTGTATAAATTCAATTAATCGTGATAAAATATTGCAACTTACCTACGCTGTCTTATGCAAATTTGCGTAATATTATAATTTATTGCTAAAAGTATATAAATAAAGCAGGCACTGACCTGCTTGTTACAATAAAAATGACTTCGAAGCCTTAAACAAATCATTATCGGGCTTTACTAATGCTCAGAAATGCTTTCTAAGACATTGGGTGAAAGATGAATCAAGAATTCCAAAAACACAACGCAGCAAGATTTGTGCGGAACGCGCCATCAAAGTCGTACAAGATATTTTCCCCCAATGCAAATCAACACGAACTCATAATCTTAAGTTAATTTCACTTAACAAAGATAGTTTTTAGATTGTGATTTTGATTATAATCATATAATTACATTAAGAAATGCAAATAGTTAAATAATTATAAAATAAAAAATTTTGAAAAATTAAAAAAAAAATAATCTTAAAGCGCTTTCAGAAATCGGCTTCGACGCGGAACGTTTTTGTTCCGAAGTCACCTGAGGAAACATTTTTCGGTTTTAGCACAACATCGGCTACAGCGTGGGGATAGGGCCTTATTTTGGTTGTACCCCTAATGTACATACATACTTTGATATATTTTCTAAATTATCGATTTTCGCCAAAAAACGATCTTCTGACAGCTTGAAGCTTAAACTTTTTTTCGCCGGTTAAGGGTCGATATGTATGTATATATACATTTTATGACCCTGATTTTCTTTTGAAAATATATCTAAGTGAGTAGTTATTTGAGGAGCTACTGTATGTATACAAAATTATTCCCAGCACTAATGCTAAAATTTGCACCAACAATTTTTATCGAGGATACTAATGATGGGCACCACTAACGTGATTAGCATGAAGCAATCACGCAAAAGTTCCACTCATGCACTTTCATACCCACAAACTGAATGGTATAATAAATACATATGCTCAAGTTCGCTGGTGTGTTTGAAAGAACTGATTGCGCCTCAACGCTAAACATTTCTGAAAAATAAATTTTATTTTGTATAATAAATAAAATTAAAATTATATATTATATAATATTTTGTTCAACAATCCACACATCGTAAACAATTTTGATTATACACTTTCTTTGAAAACAAATTATGACGTAAAACGTAGCGTGCAATTACTCTCACTGGAATGCGGCCTAACAAATTAAATGAAACAATTAAATTTTATGTTATAAAAACAAATTATCACACGCATGTTTGCTCTAGTTATTTAGGCAAAACAATTAAATCAAATAATATTTAATCGGAAAATTGGCAAGATGTTTCTTAACTTGACTGGCGGCCACGAGCTTTTTTGCTTCGAAAAAATATAGCTATCAATGTTTATGACAACATACTCGTGTAAATAAATATGTATGTATGTATGTATGCATGTATGTATGCATATATCACTTCCCTGCAGGAGATCGAACTAGTATCAGATTAGTATTGCACTAGTACAAAAATCACCAGTACTAGTTCCCAACTGTGAACTTTCCTAAACCATGTTCATGCTCAAATTAACATTGAGTGTGTTTGGAAAATTACTAGTACAATTGGTACTACATGGAAACTAGGGGGATACTAGTACTATTAGTACTAGTATAATTTCTTCTTGAGTACTAGTATAATTTCTTCTAGTCGGATACTAGTATAATCAGTTATGCATTAAGAACTGGTTCATATATAAAAAAAATCCCTAAATTTATTGGTTTTTTAAACTCAATGAAATTTGTTAAGTCCTTGTCTTCACAAGCAATTTTTGATTCATCAATTCTTAGTTTATAAGAGGAAATGGAAAGTTCCTCTTATTTAGTTTTTAAAATGTCACTTTTTTAACAACACAAGAAAACTGCGGCTTAATTACATAAATTATCGAATAAATAAACTGATATGCAGGTGGGAAAGTCTTCTAATACTATTCTTTGTTTCAAATATGAATTTGTTTAAAAATTGTAACAATTAAAAATAAAATAAATGAGAATGAGAATTAGCAATTCGCTTTAAAACATTATCAAAAAGTAATATGCAATTCTACAAGTCAAATCAGTCTACAAATGAACTACTTGAAGCACTAGTACTTTTCTGTATATGTCTAATCACCTTTTGAACTAGTGCTTTCTATACTAGTAATCGTACTAGTAGCTTAAAGACGATTAACGCTTATCCTCCTGCAGGGTTGTCTTAAATTTAATACATATAAAGATTTGTTCACACTTGTCATGTATTTCTATAAAAAACCGTGGTCTGGCTGTACTTAAAAAATAATTTGCCAACGAGGCTTGATGTTGACTAACTAAGAGCTGCTTTGTGACTTACAATATATTTACTTTTTCAATCAAGAGCTGAATTTGGAATTCAAATAAAACTTCGAACTTAATTTCGAATGACAATAAAACGAATGATATTCCGGTTTAAAAATTTCTTGTTGTTGTGAATTATTCGAACATGACCTATTATCGAATTCGAGTAAAAATTTTACCTCTAAAATACCGTTATACCGAAAAATATATTCATACAGTTAGAACGATTTTAATAATCACAATATTGTTTGTATTATATTTGAGGTTAAAGTTTTCTATATTTGTTTTCTCTTTTTTCTGCCTTTCGCTAACTATTAATTAACATCTTCAGGATTAAGTAAAGTTATTAAAATATCCTTTTTTTATTACACAGGTTACTACTGGCATTAATGATCTGGATAAAAATGAAGTCAATATTATATCTGGTGCATTGGAACTGCGTAAAAAGACTGTGGCGGATGTTATGACACGAATCGATGATGCTTTTATGTTGCCATTAGATGCTACATTAGATTTCGAAACAGTTTCGGAAATTATGAAAACTGGATTCTCACGAGTACCTGTTTTCGAAGGTGATCGTAAAAATATAATTACTTTATTGTACATTAAAGACTTGGCATTTGTTGATCCGGATGATAATACGCCGTTGCGCACGTTATGTGAATTTTATCAAAATCCTGTGCACTTTGTGTTCGAAGATTATACGCTAGATGTAATGTTTAATCAATTCAAAGATGGTACAATCGGACATTTGGCGTTTGTACATCGTGTCAATAATGAAGGTGATGGTGATCCATTCTATGAAACTATCGGTTTAGTGACACTGGAAGATGTAATTGAAGAGTTGATTCAAGCCGAAATTGTAGATGAAACGGATGTATTCGTGGATAATCGAACTAAAGTGAAACGTAATCGTAATAAGAAACAAGATTTCACCGTATTTGCTGAACGCCGTGAAAATCAAACAATACATATATCGCCGCAATTAACTTTAGCTACTTATCAGTATTTAAGTACTTGTAAGTATACGACTGTTAATCGATAACGAGCAAGACGTATATGGCATATAATTTGCTTTTATTATTTTTAGCTATTGATGCGTTTAAAAAAGAAGTTGTATCGGAGCCAATCTTACGTCGTTTACTTAATCAAGATATTGTTCAGAGTATAAAATGTAAGGGCAAGGAAAAAGATGATCCCAGCCTTTTCATTTTTACACAGGGTAAACCTGTTGATTTCTTTGTACTTATCTTGGAGGGTCGTGTGGAAGTAACAGTAGGCAAGGAGAGTCTCTTATTCGAAAGTGGCCCTTTCACCTACTTTGGTACTCAAGCTTTAGTTCCCAATGTTGTTTTGGGTAAGTTGCTAAGTTATAAGTTTATGTATATTATTTTTAATTACATTGCTTTCTTTGGCAGATTCCCCCTCACAAATGGGTTCCTTGCAGTCCTTAAATTTGGACTCTAAAACTCGTCAAACTTTTATTCCTGACTATTCAGTACGTGCCGCTACTGATGTTGTTTATATAGCCATTAAGCGTAGTTTATATCTGACTGCCAAAAAGGCTACTCTACTTGAAAAATCGCGTAAAGCTGGTACTGAACCCAATAGTGTTGATATTGATGATGAAGTTGAAAAGGTTTGTTTATTATATAGCTTTTAATAGTGTAATTCTTCATTTTGCTTGAAATATCAAATTTGTATTTTCTTTTGCCTTTATAATGTATTTTAGTTTATTGAAAACGACTAAGAAGTTCGTTGCAAATTCCGAAAAATTTTTAAAATGGAAATTACTATATGATCTTCAAGATTTCAGTTATGTTTGTAATGAAAAGAATCAAGAAAGAAAAATATCAAATAATTAAGAAAAGTAAAAAGGTAATACACATATTTTTATAAAAAAGAAATTATCGCAAAGAAATAAGTGGCTAAAAAGTTAGATGTGGAAATGAGATTTTGAAGTTATACGTAATTGTTGTATGTGCATACAATATTGCACTTGAATCGAATGATGTATGTAAATACTTTCAAAACTAGCTGCCATATATGGTGAAATAAAGTTGAATAACTTTCCGTTGCCTTTAAAGGTGCAAAGGATGGAATTTAATTTAAAAGCCATCCGTTTTCAAATGATGAATTTTTTATATACATATATATTTAACTTTTAGTATTATACTTCTTTATGTCATCAATGATCACAGATTATTGCATATTTGGGGAGGTGCTAGTTGCAAAAGTTATGAATATGGTATCGAATTTTCTGATCTGCTTTGGAATGTGTTTGTGTTAAAACTATGCACTCCATTTCCATAGTTCCAGAACAATGCAATACATAAGTATTAAAATTAAAAAAAAAACGGCGAAATTACTTTTCGAAAATTCTGCAAAAAATTGCTAAAATTATAAGAAAAAAATTCAAGGAAAATAATGGAATAAGGGACGAAAATAACGATAATTCGAAATAAAAATTGCTATAACTGTAATAGTGGGGGGGTACTATTGATAATATCGATAACTTTAAAATATCGGTAGGAAAACATATCGATACTATGAGATATGGTTTTCAAAACGTGCAACAATTTGACTGTTGATTCTTTGATTTATTTGAAATAAAATTTATTTAAAATAGAATTGTGACAATATGTCTCATTTTTGCCTTTTCTTGTTATCCAATGGATTTCTGATTGTATAATGTTAGAGTTAATGTCGACGCCGTTGACGGCGTTTCAACGCCGAAAAAGTTGAAATAGATTGAACTTTTACGGCGTTGCAACGCGTTGAGATTAACTGCTCTCATACAATTTCATACGATTCAACTTTTTTTTTTGACATTTGACGCCGTCGACATTAACTCTAGCATAAAGGTGTAGAAAAATAAAATAGATTCATATCGAATATAATTTATTTGTTGGGCTAGTTTTGTATGAGTTTCAAGGCCTACTTTGCTTATTCTGCTGTGATTTTTGAAAATAATTTTTAATTTACTAATTGTGAATTCTCAGATGGTTTTCGGAAGTATGTGCATAAAATAAAGTTTTTAACTTTTCAAAACTATGATTAAAGTCTACTGATGATTTGGTAAAGCACCAATGAAATTTATATAGACATTGCTTGACCACCAATAAATAAATTTCGTTTATAATTTTTTATTATTGCATATTTCGATATCCTCTGCATTGCTTTTTCGGGGCAATAATTATTTTAACAGAAAAATTTATTAATAAATTTTTATGTAAAAAATAAGAAAAAAGCAAAAAAAAAAAAAAAAAATTTCTGTTAATATTTTTAACAATATTGTTATATTAATTTTAATTATAATTATTGACCTGAGAAATACATCCAGAGGTTATCGAAATATTCAATAAAAGATTCAATTTCTTTTAGAAAAAAGTGACTCTTAAAGCTTGTTAAAAAACTGGCAATTGAAAATGTGCAACAGCAGCTCCAATCAGTTTCAATTGTAATAAATATGCGAAACTAAAAAACATAGTGATAGTGTAAATAGCAAATATCCCATCGTGAATAAGAAGTAAAATATATGTTTCCATGAACTTTTTATTTCTTTCAAAGTGAAAAATGCTAAAATGAAAATTTTCTTCCCTTATATCAGTGCCCGATCAGTGAATAAAAAAGAAGCAGAAATTGCAAAGCTATAAAATTTAATTTTATGAATAATTTTATTGCATAAGTAAATCAATAAAAACTGGAATTTTTCTTAGAGATTTGATAAGTTCATCGAAACATTTGGAAAAATAATTTGCTATTCCGTTATCATGTATGTAATTTTCACGTATGTTACAGGTATTTGCTGCAAATATTTCTAGCAGTAGATTTATTTTAATGTAATCTATTATCCTTTATGAAAATTTGCTTTTGTTTCAAAACTGCTCGTTATTTCAATATTTAAAAAAAATTTTAAAATGTTGCATATTTTCTAGAAAAAGAATCAAAATCAGTTTGCTCACATATCATCGATTCAGCAAAATGTCTATCAATACAATTCCTTAACTTTTCCTTCAATAACAGAGAAAAATACTAAATTATTATTATTATTTATTTTGCTTTAACCATTTTATGTATAAAAAAAAATAATGAGAAGAGTGTTAAACGTATTCCTAATTCGTGCATAAAAATACAAAAATTTTCTTTTATGTCTGCAAAAAATAAAAATCTGTAAATAAAAATTTATAAAAGGCGATGATACATATCTGCAAAAAAATCAAAAATCTTGGCTGCCCACTCAAGTATAATCTATCAAAATGTAGTGCTTTAATTTTTAATTTTAGTTGTGCTAATTCTTTTTAATATATAACAAATTTGGAAGTGATCTTTAAGAAGTTTTTTATCAAGTTCCTGTGTTTGAACAAATATCAAATTTTTCTTTTTATTTTCTTATGACATCATTCGTTTCGTGCTGCTAATTTCACATTCAAACAGAAAAGTTTACGTTTGTTTTCGATTTAAACTCAAACCGAAAGCGTTTCTGAAACAATTCGTCTTGAATTTAATAAACAAGTTAAATATCCTTTCTGCCCAATGAGAATTAAAAACTTCTAATATCTTATACATTCAAATCAGCCGAACAATTTTTGAATTATCGCAATGCAGTTTGTGCAACTCTGTTTTCAGAACTATGCGCAATTGAAATAAAATTATATATATATATATATATATATATATATATATATGTATATATATATATATATATATATATATATATATATATATCTATATGTATATATATATATATATATATATATATATATATATATATATATATATATATCTATATGTATATAGGCTAAAAACATCCTACGTAAGTATATCAGAATTGGCTAATAGATTCCGTGTGAATGAACAATGTTCATCTGTGTTATTCATCGAAATCTGCTTGTGTTCAATTTCGTGTTTTCTATGTTAGTGGATTCAATTTTTTATTATTATTATTATATAAATAATTACATCAGCACATCATGTTAACATATATAAAATTTTTCTAATTCCAGTTACTACATTCATTGCATGAAGATGATCGAGCGAATCATATACGTGGTAGTCAAAGCCTACGCAAAGCGTCAACGGGGCTTGGTAGTAATACAGCTTCTCCCTCGTTTAATGTAAGATATGTTTATCTCGAACTATGTAATATGTAGTAATACAATATATATATATATTTTTTTTCGAATATAGGACTTTTCACAACAAAGTCGCAGTATAGCTGCAGCCACCACACAACATAATTCACAGGCCAGTAATAATGATGTTGTGTCACTAAGCAGCCTTATGACATCAGAGGCTGCTGCTCTAGACTACATTGCGGTTGATAACAATACTGATAGAGAAAATTCAGAAAAGGTAAATGCCAATGACATTGTTACCACACCGCTGTTGCCCAAAACAGTTCTTAAGCACAATAACGCCAAATCAAAATAACAGGAACCAATTTAGCAGCAGGCCTCGTTGCTGTTAACATTTTTAATTAAATGTTTAATAAGGCTTGCATAAAAAACATAGCAGTAAAATAAAAACAAAGAAATTAAAGCCGAACATCAATCAGTTATGCACATCAAACTTAAAGAAATCTTCCCCTCCTTACAAAAGTTTCCTAGTTATAGTTTTAAAAATCCTTATTCCTTTAAACAATAGAACAGCAATTAAATTAAATTATTCTGCTACTAGTGTATTGAAAACTAACAAAAGTCTTTGTATAAATCTTTGTATTTATACGTACTTGTCTATGTTTCTTTAAGTGTACAAAGTTGCCTAAAGTTATCGGAAATACTAATTGTTTAACAAGAACTCAACAGGTTGTGGTATATTTGGGTAGCTGCGCACACGTAAAGAAATATTCCTAATAATACCTTTTAAAACTAAAACCTTTCCGTAAATTTTTTCTAATAAAGACTGGGTTTACAATGAGCAAATTTTTCTTGCCGTTGGTTTGATATTTGTTAAAGTAAAAGAGAGAAAGTAATTAAAGCATTTGTATTCCTCTACAGTCTGTTTGTCAAATAATAACTAGAATTTCGGAAAGAAAACTTTGATAATGTTAACTAAATCTAGATAAAGCCTACAAAATATTAAAAAAAAAGAAACTGTTTAGTGTTGAAACACAACAAACGAAAGCATTGGGGTTTCATACATATTTGACTACAGCCGTCTTATAGTGTTTCATTATTCTGTAAGCTTCTTGTCTCTCAATCTCTGAACAATGTTGCCGATTCTATTTTAAGAACATAACCCTTTGTGTCCCGGGCAGCACAAACGTGTAGGTACATTTTTCACGTATTTTTAAAAGAGAAGTTTATATATAATATCTCAAGCTTATATATAAATATATCTTTTTCGTGTATATCCTATTTCTAAGGACGTGAAGGATATGAGTTTCGCAGGGACATTAAAAATAAATTTTTTACGGCTACATTAGGACGGATTATTAAATACGGAAAATTTCATTTCATTCGCCAAATTGGAAAATTCTTAAAATTGCTTGATACTGAAAGAGATAATCTATATATAATAATTGATTCAAAATAGCACAGAAAAAAGTATCGAAATATGTGAGAATTAAAAAAAGAAACAAAATATAAAAATATGAAAAAAAGATCAATGAAATATGATATATCACTCACTAGCCGCTTGTATTCCTACACTATGACTGAGTTAATACTAGCCAAACCATGTTTCTGGAACTGTAATTTTATGACAGAATGGCGAACAAGGAATACTAATGTTTTATATAACTTTATCTCTTTTTCTTTTGCAAAAATTACACGTTCAATAAAAAACTTGTCGCATGTAAACGCTATGTAAACAGTCGTTTAAAACTAGAACTTCCCGTTTTTAAGTTAAAAGAAAAATAAGATGTGATTTATTATGTTTATTAAAGAAAAGAAACAAAAATATTTTTTAATGAAACAAAACATAAAATTTAACGAACTTTGAAAATCAAAAAAGGTGAACATATGAAGGTAACAATAATAGTTATAACATTAAGTTATAAATTTATAATAATTAATATCTTATTTCAAATTTAATACCTCATTGCGTACAACTACGTTTTTTTTTAATATACATAAATATATACAATACACACACACAAAAGAAAAGAAACCCATCATATATATAATATAAAACACGAAAAAGAAAATTATATTAAATTTGTACGTGTTTGCAAAATAAAAATACTTATTTATGTACTTAACCATATACACAATTATTATTATCATAATTATTCTTATTAATATGTATAAAAGTTCAAAAAAATTGTGTTATTTTAATTATTCAAGTTTTAAAACAATTCAAATTCGTTAAATTTTTCCTTAATTATATAGTGTATTTAGTATTTATTAATTTCATTATTGAAATTAGTTTATACAGGGTTTTTTTTTAAATACGAATGCTTTCTGCCATGGAGTTTGTATTCCTAGAGGCGAAACTTATTTGACAAAATCTTTTAAACTTTTATTAAGAAACCTAAATCGAAGAATTTAGTATATTTTTTTTTTTTGTTATTGATCGCTTCTTTGCGATTTTTCATAAAAATATTTTATATGTTCTTCAAATAAAGATTTCGCCTCTATATATAAATATTCTACTCTTTGTGTCTATCTGTTTTCCCGTACTGCCAGGAGTATAAGTTTAAGTTGCTTTTGACTAAAAACTAGGGTTATCAAAATTTTCGACTTTAAAATTATTCGATCAAAAGTTTATGATGTCCCTTGTTATGAATACCGGCATCGACGTCACATCAACATGGCAACAAAACATTGTCGACAACTATTAAGTACTATTAACATGCTATATCAATTGTATATTCCTTAGAGAATACTACTACTACTACTACTGACAATCTCAGTATTAATTAAGTCTTGTCGACGAGTAAAAAAAATGTACAGTTTTTTTTGTTGTCTTGTTGACGTAATGTCGTTGCCGCCATTCATAATAGGGCGAATATTTTATTTATTCATAATCCGAATTCTTCAAACAGCCCAACTAACAACGAACATAGTTTTGTTCACCATTCGTACAGCGGATTTTCAAATTTCTATATTCTTACTGCCTATTTCACTATGTCGAAATAGGTCTTTCTTTCCTACAATTACATTCAAAACAAAAACAATGTTTTTAAATTTCACGAAAGAAAGTATTTTTTCGCCATTGTGATATAGACAATTATCCCCATATTCATAAAAAATATAAAATATATAAATCTATTTTAGGAAAATTTTGTATAAAATACATTTCAAACCCATTTTAAATTTTATGAATATGGGGGTAAATCTTTAATTCTAATTTTTTATAGCCTTATTCATAATAATACAAAATAGAATATTTTTATAAATTACTACGAATAAGACGTTACCGTTTTAAAAGTATTAACAAAATGAAATTTTATAATATATGTAAATTTATGTGTATCAAAATTCAACGCATTTATATGTAATTAAGCGTATCCTAAAAAAGAACATATTCTAAACGAACATATCCAATTTGGTTTGTGAACAGATTGGTTTCGCTAATGTGCCATATAGTGTTTTCTTTTGCAGTGAAGACGGCACATTTACGAAACATGTCGGCCTATTAACTAAAATTGACGTGCAATAACGGAAAGTAACATTCGATTCATACAATTCCCTCTAGAAAAAACTTATAACGACGATTGCTTGGGTGGTACTTTTGAATGCGTTGCGAAAAGAATTTCTTACGCATTTCAATGTAAATAACATACAAATGCGTTTAATTTTCCATTCGCCTCGCATTACAGAGTAATTCAGCTTTTAAATTACATTTCATTATAAATTTGTAAGGAAACTTTGAAAGTTATGAGGATCATCATACGAGTATTA
The DNA here is from genome assembly GCA_951800035.1 of Linnaemya tessellans. NCBI lineage: Eukaryota > Metazoa > Arthropoda > Insecta > Diptera > Tachinidae > Linnaemya > Linnaemya tessellans. The sequence goes on along the minus strand of OX637533.1, from coordinate 24,476,737 downwards.
AATTCGTGTAAAAATAGAACTTATTTAATTTGCAATTTTTTTTATAAAGGTATCCTTTTTCGATGTTTGATATAGTCAGCTAAATTCTAAATCTTTTTTAACAAAACTAATTTTTTTTTAATATTTGGTTCATGTTTAATAATTACTTTAACAACAAAAAATTGCGCTGAACTCATTAAGATCAATAATACAAAATATATGATATATATTTGTCAAGCAATTTTTTGTTGTTATCAAGAGCGAATAGAAAGTATTACTTGTCTTTTTTTGAATTATAACAAACTTTACTAGTAAAGAACAAAAATTGTATGGAAAAAATATTCGTTAAAATAGTACATGTTTCAAACATTTCTAGATCAAATTTATTTGTTTTGACTAAAATACGAAATTAACGGGAAAAAACTTCAAATTTGTTGTTTAATTTTTTAAGCAATAGGCAAAAAATGCATACTTTGAAACAAAATATTTTAATAAAACGATTCAGCAAGATAAAATCTGTAGACGATATTATTCGTCAACAAATAAGTAAAACAATTTATTGAACATTTTAAAATAGCTTCAAATAATTTTTTAATTGAACCCCTTTAACTATTCATGTGATCAAAAGCAAAAAATTTAAAAAAATTTTGAGCAATTGAAAATTTAAATTTCAATTACATTTCTGTTAATGTACCTGTGAATGACCGTTTTCTTATTTTAAAATTAAAAACAAATTTATTTAATTTTTTTATTTTCTAAGAGAGAAGCAGTCGTTCGCATTTATATGAACAGCCAGTTACAATTTTCGTTGTAGGTGGATTTAAGGGTCCATTTCACGAAGTCGAAAGACTTCTTTCTTTCGTACAATTACATTTAAAATAAAAACAAAATGTTAAAACTTGTTTTTATTTTAAATGTAATTTAATATATAGAAATAGAAAGAACTATTTCTATATCGTGATATTGACAGTTAAACTACAAAAAATTTGAATATGAAGTTTTAGTAATTAAAGTTGTTTTTTCTGAGTACGATGAAAAATTATATATCAAAATTTTAGTGTTAAATTACATATATGGATATTTGACTCAATTAAGAAATTAATTTAAAGCGATTTTAATTTTTTATATTGAAAAGTTTCTAATTTTTTATGGCACATAGTCCGAATTTTGGTGGCTATTTCGAACCCTATGTTAAAACAATTGATTATTCCTCATGAAAGAGATTATTTAGACTAATGAAAAATTAGTATAATAAATAAAACTGCATTAAAATTATAATGTAAATTATAGCTGCACATGTTATTTTTTACCAACTTGTTTCAAACTCCTTGTAAAAAACTCCAATGCATCAAACTTTTGATGTTTTTTCACTCCTGAAATGAAATGAAATGTAAAAAAGTTTTTTAAAATAATACGAATGAAATGGTATATCACAATTCATAAAATAAAGTGTCTACTTGATGTGTTATATAAAAGAAAAATTCCTTAGAAAATTAAATTCAAAATATTTTTGAAGGCATAGAAAATCTTAAGCATATATTTTTGTGACCTAATCTGTTTTGTTATTCCGTTCTATTTTTTCGAGTAATTTTAAATCGAATGATAACCCACAGCAAAAAAAAGAAAATCTATAAAATTTAAATTCAAATAAAAAAAATTTTGGAATTATTTACACCAGGGAAACAGTTTTAAAAACTTTCAGTAATTATTGTCCATAAGAATGTTGAATTCATCACAAAGTGAATGTATATTGTGTTCAATCAAATTATCAATACCACTTTTACCATTTGCTATAAGTATTTATATACTATTAATATTTTCATTTATTTCCCTTTAAATTAATTTTAAGTCTTAATGCCTTTTATCTTGTGTCTTGTTTGCTAAATGCTATTTATTGTTGCTTTAAAAATCTTAAGATTATGAATCCTGTATATTTTTTTATGAATATTATTACTTTTATTATTGTCTCTGTTAAAATATTATCTAAATTTATAACGAATTTAAGGAAAGGAAAAGCTACTTAAACTTATAACAATAAATCTTCTGTTTGCAATAATTCGTTTTATGTATAAGAAAATATTGTGTAATAAAAAATAAAACATAATGAAAATTTTTGTTTTCCTAAAAAGTTTTAAAAAAATACAAAAACGAAAAAGCAGCAAGTCGCTATGAAATATTAGTTCAACTAAAAACCAGCTTTAATAAATAAACGAACAAATGCTGAAAAATTTAGAAACGTTTTGTTAAATATAAATTTTTTTAATGTATTTAAATAAGATTTAAATAAAAACTAATAGATATTTGTTGCCTGCGTTAAGTATATTTAATATTAATTTAAATAAAAAACGTTTGATTCACAATAAAACTTTGTACTGCTTTTATTTCGCGTATGCACAAATTTCTTTAATTTAAAATGTAAGGAAAATTTTTTTGTACACATTAAAAAAAAGTAAAAATTTTGAAAATTTATCTGCGAAGTTGTAGAAGTATATTCTTACTGAAATTCTTGGTGAAATAATCGGTAATATTCCTTACAGCAGATTAAGTGAATTAAAAGCGTTGGGACTTCATAATCATAAAATAGCGAAGTTCTTAAATTTTTCAATGTAATGAAAACAAGTAAAAGTGCTATATTCGGCAGTGCCGAATCTTAAATACCCTTCACAGATGTCATTCATTTCGTCTAAATTTTTCTGCTAGGAAGCTAAATGTTTGGCTTTTATTATTTCTAATACCTCTAAACGACTTTAAAAAATATTATATATGTTTAATTTACAAACAAAAAGAAAAAATCCGTTTCATGTACCCCAAAAGGTTCTAATTGTCCAACCGTAGAATAGTCTTTTAGATTTTTTTGGTTTTTAATACCAATTTATTTCTTCCTGATATATAAAGTAGGTATAATTCATCATAAAAATCAAAAATAACAAATAATATGGTTACTTTTATGAATCAGAAAATGTCGATATTCCAACCCTGAAATTGGATTTTTAATTTGTTTGGTTTTTAATACCAATTTAACTCTTCCCGAAGTATAAAAAAGATTTCATCCATAAAAATCCAAAATTACGAACTTATATGGCTAATTTTATGTACTAAAAAATTTCGGTTTTCCAACCCTGGAACCGAATTTTTAATTTAAAAATTTTTAATACCAATTTAATTCTTTGCGAAGTATAAAATATGTTTAATTCACTGAAAAAAACCCAAAATTGGGAATTTATGTGGGTACTTTTCTGTACCTAAAATATATCTATTTTCCAACTCTGGAAGCGAATTTTTATTTTTTTACTAATGCAATTCTTAGTGAGGTGTAACATAGTTTAACTTGACAAAAACAATTTAAATGTTTAAACTTTTTGGTCACTTTCATGTACCATAGAATATTTCATTTTTCCAACCCTGGAGTCGAAATTTTGATTTCTTAAGACTTTGATACCAATTTTGTTCTTCCCGAATTATAAAACAGTTTTAATTAGCAAAAAAAAAAAACAACATCAATTGCCTTTTTGGTTACTTTTATGCAGAAAAAATATTTCAATTTCCCAACCCTGGAAACGAAATTTTAATTTTTTTACCAATGCAATGAGGCATGAAATAGTTTTATTTAAGAAAAACTTAATATTTGTAACCATTTTGGTCACTTTCATGTACTACAAAATATTGCAGTTATCGAACACTGGAATCTAAGTTTTGATGTAATTTTTTATTTTTGATACCAATTTTGTTTTTCCTGAACTAAAAAATAGTTTTAATTAGTAAAAAACCGACGTTAGTTGCCTTTTCGGTTACTTTTATGTATAAAAAAAATTTAAATTTCCCATCCCTGGAAGCGAAATTAAATTTTTTTTACCAATCTTAGTCTTCATTAGGTATAAAATCGTTTTATTTAAAAAAACCTTAAAATTTGCAACCATTTTGGTCACTTTCATGTACTACAATATATTGCATGTACCAAAACAACTTTAAACTTCCCAACCCTAGAAGTGAAATTTGAACTTTTTTGGTTTTTTTTACCAATCCAACTCTTCATGAGGTATAAAGTAGTATTACTTAAGAAAAATTTACAATTTTGAACCATTTTGGTCACCTTCATGAACTATAAAATATTGCACTTGTCCAACCCTGGATTCGAAATTTTGATTTTTTTGGAAATATTTGATACCAATTTTGATACCAATTTTATTTTTCCTAAAAACAGTTTTAGTTAGCAAAATAAAAACAACGTCAATTGCCTTTTAGGTTAATTTTATGTATAAAAAAAATTTCAATCTCCCAACCTTGGAATCGAAATTTTAATTTTTTTAAATTTTTTTATTAATGCAAATCTTCATGAGGTATAAGGTAGTTTTGTTTAAGAAAAACAAAAATATTGTAAAAATGTTGGTTTTTGCATTTACTACAAAATATTGCATGTACCAAAAAAACTTTCATTTTCCCGACCCTGGAAGCGAAATTTTAATTTTTTGTTTTTTTTTTATCAGTGCAACGCTTCATGTGGTATAAAGTAATTTTTTTTGAAGAAAAATTTCAAATTTTTAACCATTTTGGTCACTTTCATGTACTATAAAATACTGCACTTGTCCATCCCTGGATTCGAAATTTTATTTTTTATTTTTGAATTTTTGATACCAATTTTGTTCTTCCTAAATTATAAAATAGTTTGAGTTAGCAAAAAAAAACAAGGTCAGTTGCTATTTTGGTTACTCTTATGTACAAAATAAATTTGCAATATCCCACCCCTGGAAGCGAAATTTTAATTTAACAAATTTTTTTTGGCCAATGCAAATCTTCATGACGTATAAAGAGGTTTTGTTAAAGAAAAACTTAAAATTTTTAACAATTTTAGTTACTACATATACATACTACAAAATACGGAATGGACAAAAAAAATTGAATTTCCTATCCCTGGAAAATTTTTTTTATTATTTTAGTTTTTAATAGACCATCGAGGCTTCCCAAAGCACGAAATAGGTTTAATTTACAAACATTAAGGAAAATAATTGATTTTTGGTATAAATTTTGCATCGAGAAATAGGTGTAAACTTCCCAGTTCTGGAACCGTACTTCGGATCTTTCTGAATTTCAATACCACTCTATTTAAGTTCATTTGCAATCCAAGAACGAAATCTTTAGCTCTTCTGGGGGCTTAGGAAACCCGATTTCACGTACAGACAGACGGACAGACGGACATCGCTCAATCGTCATGGATATTCATAAGGATCCAGAATATATATACTTTATGGGGTCCCATGTGAATATCGAAGAAATTACACATGGAATGACAAACCTATATATACCCTTTCACTTTTTTGTGAAGGGTATAAAAATTTACACACTTAAAGAATAGTTAAATTTAAATCTCTGATTTTCCAAATAAGCTTTTCTTTTTTGAAAAGGCAAGTATCTGCTATACGCAACCGTTTACACCAATACCTCACTTTGCGTCGTGGTTACTTTCCAAGATAGGATCCAGGGTTACGAAAATATTACTTTTTAAAAAGAAAATTGAACAAAGTAAACAGTTAAAAAACAAAAATTATATAAAAGAAAGAAAACAAATTCAATTAAAGCAAAATAAAATAAATTACGAGGGCGGATCAATAAGGCCGTGACTTTTTGAATGAAACAAATTTTTTTTGCAAAACCAAAATTTATTTTTCAGCATAATCTCCTTGGAACACAATTTTGCCCAAAACGTGTTTATTTCTAATAAATAAGTATTGAAAGGAGTTTCAAAGGCGAAGAAGCTTTCGAAAAAGCTTAAATCGTATGCATTTAAGCAAAAAAGATTTTTGACCAATTTTTTTTGGAAAGGGTTACTTCTTTGCAAAAATCGATTTTTTGGTTGGAGCAAAATTTTACCCAAAACGTGTTTATTTCTAATAAATAAGTATTGGAAGGAGTTCCAAGTGCGAAGAAGCTTAAATCGTATGCACTTAAGCAAAAAACATTTTTGACCAATATTTTTGCAAAAATCGATTGCAATTCTAACACAATTTTACCCAAAACGAGATTATTTCTAATAAATAAGTATTGAAAGGTGTTTCAAATACGAAGAAGCTTTCGAAGAAGCTCAAATCGTAAGCATTTAAGCAAAACAGTTTTTTGACCATTTTTTTTGGAAAGGGTTACCTCTTTGCAAAAATCGATTTTTTGGTTGGCACACAATTTTACCCAAAACGTGTTTATTTCTAATAAATAAGTATTAAAAGGAGTTTCAAACACCAAGAAGTTTTCGAAAAAGCATAAATCGTATGCGCTTAAGCAAAAAAAAAGTTTGACATATTATTTTGGAGAGGGGGCACCTCTTTGCAAGAATCGATTTTTTGGTTGGCACACAATTTTACCCAAAACGTGTTTATTTCTAATAAATAAGTATTAAAAGGAGTTTCAAACACGAAGAAGCTTTCGAAAAAGCTTAAAACGTATGCGCTTAAGCAGAAAAAAATTTTGACATATTTTTTTGGAAAGGAGTACCTCATTGCAAAAATCGATTTTTTGGTTGGAACACATTTTTACCCAAAACGTGTTTATTTCTAATAAATAAGTAATGAAAGGAGTTTCAAAGGCGAAGAAGCTTTCGAAAAAGCTCAAATCGTATGCATTTAAGCAAAACAGTTTTTTGACATTTTTTTTTTTTTTGGAAAGGGTTACCTCTTTGCAAAAATCGATTTTTTGGTTGGCACACTATTTTACCTAAAACGTGTTTATTTCTAGTAAGTATGTATTGAAAGGAGTTTCAAATACGAAGAAACTTTCGAAAAAGCTCAAATCGTATGCATTTAAGCAAAAAAAATTGTTGACCAATTATGTTGGAAAGGGTTACCTCTTTGCAAAAATCGATTTTTTGGTTGGAAAACAATTTTAGCCAAAACATGCTTATTTCTAATAAAAACGTATTAAAAGGAGTTTCAAATGCGAAGAAACTTTCGAAAAAGCTTAAATCGTATGCACTTAAGCAACAAAAATTTTTGACCAATTTTTTTGGAAAGGGTTACCTCTTTGCAAAAATCAATTTTTTGGTGGGAACACAATTTTACCCAAAACGTGTTTATTGCTAATAAATAAGTATTGAAAGGAGTTGCGGAAGCAATAAAGCTTTTGAAAAACCATAAATCGCATGCATTTGAAGAAAAAAAATGTTTACCAATTTTTTTTTGAGAGGCATACCTCTTTGCAATAAGCAATTATTTGCTTGTAACACACTTTTATTCAAATCATGTTTCTTTTCAATAAAGTAGTATTGAAAGGAGATTCAAAAGTAAAAATCTTATTAAATTCGCAGTAAATCGAATTTTAAAAGCAAGCAAGGTATTGAAAAAGCTTAAATCGTGTGCATTTCAACACAAATATTTTTTGCATTAATTTTTTTTTGGAAAAAAGTGCTTTTTTTTCCAAAAAAATATTTTTGGAAAAAAAAGGCACAATTATATTTTTCCAAGTAGATTTAATAAAAGATCAAGAATTAGCTTTAACTAGTTACTTTTATATGTACCAAAATTATGCCAAACAAAATTTTCGAAATCTGTGTTATCTGGATTATTTAAAATATATCAATTCAAGGGCGATATCTCTCTAAACCGATTAGGACATGGTCAGACATTTCACGTTTATTTTAGCTAGGCGATAATATCTTCTTAAATAAATAAAACACATGTTTTTATTTTTTAATATAATATTCTCTATATTTTTAAATTTTTTATTAAATTTTTTATTCTTGTTATTTGTTGTTTTTAATTTACTTTTGACTTGTAAGTTTCTTGTTTCATTTTCATTATCATTATTATTATTATTATTACTTTGTTTTTATTACTTTCTTTTCTATATATTTTATAATAATTTAAGAATTTCATCATTTCATCTAAATATTTCAGTTAATAATACAATATAATAATAATCGTTCATTAATAATAATTTATAATAATAATATATTAACCATGTTTTGTTTTTGTTTTTCTTTAATGATTTTTATTATAAATTGTTATTTTTTTCATTATTCATTATGTTTTCCGGTTCCTTTCCTTTAATAATTATAATAAATGTTAGTAATAATAATGGATGATACTGTTCTCTTCGTATATTAAAAGTTGGTATGAATAAATGTGGGTTTTATAGTTTAAAATTATTGAGTGATTAAAAAATATAATTTTAGTTTGTTTTAAAAATAAATTTAAATTACTTTTAACATGCTTTCAGTTATGTTATGTAATTAAAGTATAAACTAGAAATTTTAACAAGCTTTTCTTTTTTTAACTAATAACTAAGAACTATTAATATGAGAACTGTCAACGCTTGTTTGTTGGTGTGTCTTTATAGTGCTGGCACATTCGGATGCTTTGAACTACTCAATAATACTTGTGGGTAGTCGGTACACGTGTTTGTTTGGGAAACACACAGCCACATTGCCATATGTATTGTTAAATACATGATGCGTAAAAAAATACAACTCTGAAAGTGCCGTGTGGCAACTTTGCCATATTGAGTATTCAAATATCTACGATACTTAGTATCTTGCCAGCACTACCTGTTACTCTTAGCGGTTTATTTAGATTTTCGCGGCAAAAAAGTTTGAGCCAGATTAAATATCCGGCAATTTTTTTTTCTTTTAAATTTATTACAGGGTAATAACAAGGGGAATTATTATGTTTTTGCCTTGCGTTATTTTAAGTGTTGAAAATGTCATTTCTATTTCTTGTAAAGGCTCAGAAATAAATGAAAATTATTTTGTTATTTACGTATTTAATGGCTTTTTAATATATATTTTAATATATGCTGTCGTTTCTTAATTAATCCTTCTAATGTGTATAATTGTGCGTAATTAATTTATTTTAAATTTTATTTAATGCCTTATGCATTTAATTTAAATAAAATGCCTGAAGTTCCGTAACGTAATGATTTCATTTTAGTTTTGTATATCAATTGATTACATTTTCTTGCAGAAATTAACAAACGAAAACTGTATTATTTAAATGCATTATATATTTTAGGAACTTCTTTAAAATAAAATTTATTATTCATCTTTTGTTTAACTATGTACTTACATGTATGTATATATATTAACATAAATATTTTGTTTAAACAAAATTTTAAGATAAATTATTAAAAAAATAAAGGTGAAGAGAAGGCAGTTATTAGTTATAGTATTAACAGATTTATCAAATTTGAAAAATTAAGTGATTTTTTCAAATTGGCTTCCCTAAATAGAAGAAATATAGTTTTATGGAGTGGCCAGATTATTGCTTTGAAAAAAAATGTGTAATGTGTAATGAGTTTTTAGTTTTATGTTCAAGCGCTGCCTTAATCTTACAAGTTTGACAATTCTGATTACTCAGTTTCACATCTTCTTATGTTGTGTTCATTTGAGTTTATCCTCTCAAATCTTTGCAGAAGCATAAGTATTTAATATTTTAAATATGAAAAAATGTTAATAGCTATTTAAAATATATATAAATATATGTTGTTTCCAAATCATCTATTTGTAAGTATATATTTTAACTAAAATACAACTGCTGTTAGTTTCAATTAAAGTGTGTTTTATTTGTTTGCTGATATTTTATTTGTAGTGTTTTCGTGTTTCCGTGTTTTCATTTTTACATTATGGCCTTGTCGTTTTTTTTGTCGGTTTAATTTTTACTTAAATCTTTTACATTATATCTTGTGTTTTCATATTTTAACATATTATTTTATATATGTATGTATATATTAATGTTTTTATAGCTCAGTCTTTTTACTAATGTTTTTTTTTAATATTTTTTTTTGTTAAATCTATATTAATTAAATTTCTTATGTTGTCTTTACTGATAAAAAATTATTTGTTTAGCATTTTTAATTGCTGTTCTGGCAAAATATTAAAACCAATATCTGAATGCAGCTTTTCATATAGAGTTTCTGTTACAGTGTAGAGGCAATAAAATTAAAAAAAGTGTATTTGTACATACACATGTGTGTATATACATATGTATGTATAAGTAATTGAAAATTAAAGAAAAAAAGTTAAAAAAAATATGGAAGGTGCATAGGCTGCAGATTTAGTGTATGAGTAGGTTCCTTCGAATATGGCAACCTTGTCCATTACGTACTTCGTAATACAGTACAATTACGTTGTAATGAGAGGCTGGAATTACGAAATGAATGGCCGATTAGAATACATTTAGTGTTTTGTGCGATGCAGTAAATATGACGGGGTTAATCCAACAAAAAGAAAATATTAGTTAACTCTCTCGCCGCACCGCAGATCATTTTGTTAAAAACTGTGGCAAAAATAAAACAATGCGGCTGCAAAATTTTGTAACATGAATTATTGCTTATTGCATATGAAATATTAAAAGGCTTTGCTTTTTTTTGCTTTGCCTGCGCAAAGTTAGTAATTTTTTTAACTGCCAACTAAAAGACAATGTTCGACAAATATCTCATATGATGCCCAGACATACGGCTTAATAGAGTTTATGGCAATTAATGATATTATTGAGCTCAATTAACCATACAAAATTTTAATTAAGTGCACTTATTTAACACTTATTTGCTATAACATGAAGTGAAATTACAAATGCAACACTGCTGAAAAGTGTGTTTAATGAACAAAACACAACTCCTTAAACAAAGTTAGTCAAGACTAAGCACCTAAATTGTGGGAAAACTAAAAAAAACATAAATAAAATATGTCGACCCATGTTGAAGTTAAATTATAGACATTAAATTTATAATTAATTAGAAAATTAAAAAAAAACATCCCAGATTTGAACTTGAGGTCCTCTTGAATATGAAAAATTTTACTTTTAGTTGCCATACGGTAATTGAATTGACTAAATTTTGTATGTATAAATAGCAAGATAATTAGTGAATATCGACTTAATTAAAAATTCATGTCTGAGCTCCATAGTAGGCTTAAAAACAATTTGGACAACATTTACAACTGATTATAACTTTTTGATCGTATGCAAAAAAATTTTTTGTTTTTTATTTCAATCAGCAAAAAACCGCTGGGCTTTTTTTTATGTTACTGGGAGCAGTTTTTCAAGTTACACAAATTTTAGATAAAATTGACACTGATTTTTTTCATAATATTCAAAAATGATATTTGTGTGTGTTACTAACGATTTGATACAGTTCTCGTATGCTATTTCCTAACAAAATTTTTATAAATAAAATTTGTTATAATATTTACAGAAATACACATGAGTACTGATGATGATAGCGTAGTGGCTTTCGAAAACAGTTGCTCTGCTATGTAAGTTGGATAATTAAAACTATTAGTGACTTTCCTTTATGCCCTGGAATATGTATCATGTCGAATTAAAAAACAAATTTTAGTACAATTATTCTATAAATTTTAATTGAATTTAATATAGCAATAAAAAGCTCGATAGAAAACACATACATAGATATTTGCTTTCTTTTAAATCCGATTAAAAAAATTATTTTTTCAGTCATACTCCTTCCTATCTAATATTTTGGTCCTTTTTGAAAATTATTTATAGTGGAACTATAAAAGTAACACGAAGTTAGGGGAAACACCTTGCCTGCTTCATACATACGGTGACCATTCGACATTTTTTTAAGAGAACAGTCTTTTTTAAACGATGTCCTCTTATATTAAAAAAATTTAAGTTTTTTATTATAATATATTTTTTTTAAATTCCTAGGTCAAAAGTTTTATTTTCTCAATACAATAAAAGTTATAATCACCAATACAATAGAAATTATAATAATCAAATGGAATGTGCAAATGACTGTAATATTTATGGTCATATTTTAACTTCTGGGCATATTTTATTATTTAAAAAACATTAATATATTGTTAGCTGAAATAAAAAAGGATGTAACTAACAAAAATTGCAAAATCGGCTTTTTAATTGATTATTATGAATGTCATGGAACTACATGCCGTGACAACATTTTACACTTGCGATCAAAAATGGCACTTTTATTAACAAAAAACAAGAGGGCGTAAAATGTTAATGGTTTTCATTTTAGAAAGTTTTTTGATTCTCCTGTAAAATTTTATTTTTGTTAGTTACGCCCTTCTGCATTTCAGCTAACGATATGAAAGTAAGTCGGCCATACCTCGAATATATGAAATTGACTATAAATAGTAAATATTTTTTTATTTTTTTATTACATTTCTAAGTGTCCTCTTTTTTGAGTTGAAAAATATGGTCACCGTATATATGTATGTATATATATATATATATATATATATATATATATATATATATATATATATATATAAATAAGTATATATATATATATATATATATATATATATATATATATATATATATATACATATATAGTGAAATTATAAAAGTAATACGATGTTAGGGGAAATACCTTCCTTGCTTCATATCCTATCTTTATTAACCTTTGACCTAAGATGTGGTGGTAAATTTTACACCCTCTCTTTCTTTTCCCACATAACATTTTTCTTTTTCACTGAAATAAATTTTTTTTTAAATATGAAATCTTTCTTTGTTTTTTTTTTAAGAAATATGTTTAAAAGTATTTAATTTAGAATAATCTAGGAAATAAATGATCATAAAATATAACCATAAAAAATTGTATTTAAAAAAAATTGCGGTGTTAATTTTACTATCACCTCTTGCTAAGTGTCAAAAAAATTCAGTTAAAGGTTAAAGTAAATTTCTTTGGCCTAACCGAAAAAAAAATAATTTCATGTCCTCGTGAGTGACATTTTTGTTAAAAAGTGTTATAAGTCTTACATAAATGCAGATTTAAAAAATATTTAATAGCAAATTTCTATATATGTATATTAATATTCAAAATACCATATATAACAATTAATTAATTGCAAGATTTTCAGTGGTAATTAATTTAATATAATTCCAGGCAGATTATTTAATAAAAAAAAAAAAACTAAATCCGCAGCCGGTGCTAGGAGCGTACGACAAAACGATAAAAATATAAAGTAGAGTCAGTCCCTAAGTGAAAACCTTCTTTCGTGTTTGTGTTTTTTTTAATGCCGAAAATTGACTTTGCTTGCTATGAAAATTTTCTTTGATTTTATGATGCTTTTAATTAAATGTTTGATGTTTGATGATTGATTTTCTTTCTGTCTTTGCGGTGTATAAAGTATGGAGCTGTTACTTTTCTGTTGTTTGATTCTTTTTGTAATATTATCTAATGTAAAAGAATTAAAGTTTATTTATTTGTTAAGTTATAATGTAATTTTTCCCTTTTTTGTGTGTTTTTGTTTTTGTATAAGACTTGTTGTGGTTTTTATTTTATAATTAAAAGTTATCCTTTTCTTAGTATTAATATTAGTATTAATTAAATAACTGCTGAATTATCTCTACAAATGCAAAAAATGTTTTTCTTACTTTCTTTCATGTTGTTGATGTTTCGATAGTATTTCTTTCTTTTTTTTCATTAACGATACTACAATTTTTTTGTTTGTTTTTAAAGGTTTCAATGTGAAATATGACTTTTAATGTTTAAGGATTTTTTTTACAAGGGCTCTTTTTATATTCTTTATTTAAAAACTATTTGTTTATATTTTTTATTTGGAAGTATGTTGGATGTTATAAACAACAGTTTATATTATCGTTTTATTTTTCATTCATTCTTTGTGTTTTACGTATGGTATAGAAAAAGTTGTTATGAGTTTTAAAATGTATGAAAAATAATTATTATTTCAAATAAAATTAAAAACAAAAACAGTAAGTAGTTTTGTTGTTGTTGTTGTTATTTTTTATTTACACTTTCTTGTTTGGTTTTAATATTAAAAGAGTTTTATTGTTGGTTTGTATGATGTTTGCTTTTCTTTTCAATAAATTGTAAAATCTTAACATAACTACATAATTTAATTGTTATTTTGTATAATTCAGAGAGTGTTGTTATTTATAATTGTAATTATAAATTTATCAATCAGCTTTTGTTGATATTAAATATTATGTTTAAATGCTCTACTAACAATTTTCAGTTTATTTTTTTTTTTTAATTTTTGAAACTTTTTGTCTTAAGTTTAGTTTTTATAATAATTTGTTAAAACTCTAAAGCGATTAATGATTTTTGTTCTTTATTTCTATAAGTAATATTCGGTTTATTTCTTAGTTATCTTTTAAAGTTTTATGTACTAATTTAATGCATAAAATCTACTTATTTAGTACCTAATGCTAATTAATGTAACTCTAATGTATGTTGTTTTTTAAATTTATTTGTTTAAGAAGCACTTGAATATATATCGTGTTTAATGAAAAAAGTTCATATAATTAGTTATATACTTTTTTTTAAAGGTTTATAAAGATCTAAAACAAAATAATGTAGCAAATGTATGATGAATTCACAACTTGTGGTAAGAGTTGTATGACAAACGCATCAATTACTTTTACATAACATACAACTCTTACAATTGGTTTCAAAAGAATGATTGGGAATTGGAATAGTAAATATTAATGAAATTATAAATGCCAAATAAATTGAAATTATATAAAAAAGAAATATCAAATATAAAACCCTAAGTTTGGTAGAACTTTTCAAAGAAACTTTTACAAATTTAAACAAAATCTGTTGGAACATATATTTTTTATTCAAAAAATTTTCAATACACTTATTTGTATTACGATAAGAAATCAGTAATGCATTTCTCTTGGTTATCATTCTTACAGCTTTACGTTTCCAACTCATCTTTGCTATCAGTTCTTTGTGATTTACTTTTTCTATTCACCTATTTATTTCCAAACAAGTACAACCAACTTCACTTTGTTTTTGTACCATTATTTTGCTACAAAAGTTGTAATAATAGCGTTTTTAGAGGAACAATTATGATTTATATAAAATGTTGATAATTTAATTGAAAAACAAATAAACTATTGTATTTTATATAAAATTATAATATTTTATATCAAATTATAGTATTTTATATAAAACAATCTATATTTGAATTTCTATAATTTAAAAATTGCATCTGACGAAGATGGATATGCCTGTTTTAAGCGGAGAAAACCTATATATGCAACAACATTTTTTGTTGGTTCCATTGGGATCGGAAAAGTGCAATTTTTTTGTACAATTTTGATGTTCCCATTTTGCAACTAGAAAGTTTCATTCCTCCAGAAAAGGTTTTTATTTCTGGAAGTTGCTTTTTGATGTGTTAACATCTATACGCGCGCCTCTAGGGCAGTAAACTATCAGTTTCAATACATACGCAAGTGTAAGGTGTAAGATGTAAGAGTTTGTTTGTTCGTTGCTTGGCAGTCGGTATTGAAAGTGATTATTGGGCGATTTTCATATAATTTTCCCTCGCGATTTTCTCCGGAAATTCATAGCCGATTTTATTAATTTTTGGATTAAAACGCTAGTGCGGGTTTCGACGAAGAGTTTAGGCTAAAAATTAAGGCGATCCGATATCGGCGAGCGGAGATTTAAGTGTTTTAATTCGGAGTATTAATTTGGAGTAATATTAAAAAAGTGTTTTATGTTGATCTTCGGTTTTGTCTTATGCATAGCAAAGAGAATAGTGACGTGGTTATACGTACATATAGTATATAAAAATGAGATAGCAAGACAGCAACGTATGTAGCTTATGTACAAACATAACAATGTGTACAAACATAACAATGTGTACAATGTATGTGTTGCTTTGCATTCTCTTTGTTTTTTGTGGGTTTAATATAAAATAAATAAACAAAAAGGTGTTAACACATCGCCCGTGAGTTCGAACACTCATTGATTTTTTTTTAGAACATCAACAAACACTTTTTTAAATTGTATTTATATTTATCAGTTCTATGAAAGTAATAATTTTGTTTTGAGATTCCATTTCCGTTTTCTTTTGAATTTAGATTTTTTTCAAAAATTATTATACGTCGTAGGTTTTGAAGTTTTAATTGTCTTCTTTCGAAATTTCCCAATCTTTTTCATATGTTTTTTTTATAAATTGTTAACCTCCTTTATAACATTTCATTGTACTCGCATATATCGCCAATGGCAAGATGGAGATAATATTTTTTAAATTTCTATTGCTTTTAAATACATTTTTGGGTTTGTTTATTTATTTCAGTTCAATAGATCTGGTAGGAATGTCAACCGAGCCGGAAGCTGAAAGCTTATGTTGTCTGAGAGGCACTAAATATTAAGCTTGCCATTACTTTTAGAACGGTTATTATAATTGAGGTTCTACTTTCACTAATAACTGATTTTTAATGACTATAAGAGTTTTATGTTTTGATATATCGCTCCTTTATTGCAAAGTAGTCATATCTCAAAAAAAGATCAAACTGAGAAAAATGTGATTAAAGTTTTTAAATTGTGTGCTTTTAGATACGATTCCACAAAATATATTTTGCTTTAAACATGCAGATGGGTATGAAAGTACACTTTTTTTTAAATAACTAAAAGTTTTAATTTTTTGAGATATGACTATGTTGAAATAATGCTTATGCTTTTTTCATTGAAACGCGAAAGAAAATCCTTTTGCATCTCATTACAGAATAACCCTCCAATGCCAGCACAGAACTACTGTCCCTAAAATTATATAGAAGTTTCTCTATTTTAGTTGAACTGTGAATGGATGTGCTATCTGGATTAGGTGGTCAGGCTGACGTTTCACTCATCTCTACTCCAGCTCAAAACGAACTCATATGTAACCAACGGGAAGAAGAGTTGGCTCAGCTATGAATGCCTTTAATGCAGAATCGGTCAGTAGCCACATTTGGTACTTTCAGCAACCTATCCTTAAGCACTATTTTCATAAGGCTAAAGACAGATGGCACTATAAGGACGCGCGCAAGGTTCCTAAGATAATATAACCTTACGTTCAGTAAAAGTAACAAATAGAAATTGTAGATTTGTCCCAGGCGAGACGTTATTCTCGATGATCGGCAAACATGTTAACAGGATAGTCCTGTCCTATAATGAGTTCTGTTGTGAAGAAAGCAAGAACATTTTTTAGACAATCATATACTGCCTGACCTCTTAGATCAGTCTAAGCGACCTGATGAGATATTTCAAATGGGTGGTTTGCATGTAGCACCAATATCCGTATCCTTGTACTTGGATACGTCTCCGTACAGGCTGACATCGTAGTAGTCTGTCAGAAAGGAATCACCTAGTTTCCACATGAATGCTTGCGAGAAGTGGTCAGAAATGTAATCCACGCTAATCGGGCAGCAATTACCAATTAACAATTAACCAATTAAATATCCTAGCAGACCCGTTAATCCCAGAATAGTCGAATTTACAATGTTTTAGTCATATTTTAACAATTACGAAATGAGAAATAGTTCTTATCAGCAAAAAGAGTTCCCATTAAATTTGTTTAAAAGCACCTGTTAGATATAAAGCAGACTTTTATGTTTAAATAATTTTTTTAGCTGTCTATGGTATACCAAAAGTATGTTTTTAGGAGAAATAACTCTTAAAGTATACTTTATTTATTAGGCGAATATTTATATGGATGTACAAAATTATAAAAATAAATTGAAACTCAAGGCAATTTGTAATTAAAATAAATCATTTTATTTATATAAACACTTTTTTTAATTTATTACGAAAACTAAATATTAAAATAAACAATTTAACAAAATAAATTAAATTAAGTCAGAAAGTTAATAATAAAAATAAGAAAAAAATGTTTCTAAGCGGTATAAAAAATCGTTTAAATTAAAAGTTATAAAATCAGTAGCTAGAAGTTTTCACTATTTTAATATTTGCCAGTATTTTCATAAAAACAAAATTATATAAAATCATATCTTTGGCTTAAAAATAATAAATTTACAAAATAGTTTCCAAAGAGTTTAAGGTTGAAGAACATATCAGATTATTTTTGTTTTGTTATAACTTTAGATATTTCTACGCTTTAATATTAATGTCTTGGTTTTAATTTTAAATTAGCAATACTACATGTTCGATTATGTGTTTAAATTTATTTTTTACTCAATCTAAATATTGTACAAAAGTATCGTATCGTTTCTGCTTGCATGTATCAAATTATTATTATAAAAAGAGATTTTTTAAAATAAAGTATATGTGCTTGTTCTATTTATGTATAGAATATATATATTTTTTCGTTTTTGTGTGTATAATATAATGTTTCATCACTGTCTTTATTATTATATACTATATATATTTTATAAAGTAAACCGATTTATTGCTACTTAAATCCATTTAAACTTTTTACAATTTAAGTTTTCCTTTTAAATGAAAATTTAAATGTATCGGTTTTCGAAAACAATTGTTTTTCTTGGATGCGTTTATAATATTTCATGATTGAACATGCCATTTTAGAAAAGTAAATAGATTTCCGAAATAAAAAACCGCTTATTGGGTTCCACTATTTTACAAACATTTTCAATAGAACAGCTAATTTATAAAAGAACATTTTCGTAAAAAGACAAGATTCAGGGAAAGAATTTATGTATTGTTTTGTATGGTGTAAAACTATTAATTTTTTAAAATTGCATACTCAACCGGTTTCTTTATAAGAATACTATATTACAGAGCTTGTTTTTTTATATACAATTTGTTATTTATCAAATTTAATTTTTGTTGTTTTTTTCTTGTAGTGTAAAAATAAGTTTTTTTCTTTTAAATGTTATATAGTATAAAAACAGAAACAAAGCTAATTTAGATTTTAAAGTGCATTAGAAAATTTATTTTTTCTTAATTCTCAAATATTATTTTTGGTATCTACTTTTTAGTTTTTAGATACGAGTATTTCTGCATATGCTTATATATATTTTTTTTGTTAATATATATTTAAAAATTTGTACCAAATCACATTTGATTTTTTTTTTTGCAAAAAAGAAAACTGAAATTAATAATAAAAATTAAGTTTTAAAAAGTAAAATCATATGAAATAAAAGGGTGTTTTTTTAATAATAATAATAATCGAATCACCATAGTTTTCGAAATGAGTAGTTTTTAGCCAGTTTGAGTTTCACTTACTCTCTTGGATCTTATCTTATGGGAGAACGAGTACTCTGGCACTTTCGCTATTAGATTTATAGTTTATGCCGGACTTAATGCATTGAATATTGTTTTAACGAAAAAACTTTATTTGTTATACTTTTTAGTACTCGTGTATGTTTTTTATTTAATAAGGATTTAAAAACTTATTGAAGTTTTCTTTATTTCGCGATTGACACACAACTAAAGTGCCAGTTTTATGGAAAATTTATATATAATTTTGCCATGAACCGAATACGCCTACAGTTAAACGGGTCTTCCAATGCAGCAACCTTTAAATATCGTATTTTCCGAATTGTCTGAAATGCGGAATATATATTGTTTTTACGTTAGCTCCACTAGACATTGAAGTTAAAATTTTTTGTAAATACGTACGTATACGCACTTCTTTTCGCAATTTAGGCCTACTGAAATTTAAGATAAATAAATTACTTTTCATTTTATTCCTTGACCAAAACCTTTTAATCCAACAAACTTGTTCTATTTCCATCTGCTAATAAAAATCGTTATGACTCAGAATTTGAAAATAAATATTTACATTGTGCATATTTGTACAAAAATACCTTTTAGATATATAAAATTCATTAATATAGGTGGGCCATAAGGTACTTGAAATTGTACTACAAAAAATGTGTGGCGCATCCATATATACGATTTTAACGTTCACAACAACAATTAATTAATACACATACAAAGTTTCTTATCTAATGCTAGAGTTAATGTCGACGCCGTTGACGGCGTTTCAACGCCGAAAAAGTTAAAATAGATTGAACTTTTACGGCGTTGCAACGCGTTGAGATTAACTGCTCTCATACAATTTCATACGATTCAACTTTTTATACCCTTCACAAAAAAGTGAAAGGGTATATATAGGTTTGTCATTCCGTGTGTAATTTCTTCGATATGCACATGGGACCCCATAAAGTATATATATTCTGGATCCTTATGAATAGCGATGACGATTGAGCGATGTCCGTCTGTCCGTCTGTCCGTCCGTCTGTACGTGAAATCGGTTTTCCCAAGCTCCCAGAAGAGCTCGAGACTTCGTTCTTGGACCGTTGGATTGGAAATGAACTTAAACAGGCTGCTATTGAAATTCAGAAAGATCCGAAGTATGGTTCCAGAGCTGGGAAGCTTACACCTATTTCTCGACGCAAAATTTTTACCAAAAATCAATTATTTTTTTTAATGTTTGTAAATTAAACCTATTTCGTGCTTTAGGGAGCCTCAATGGTCTATTAAAAACTAAAAAAATAAAAATTTTTTTCCAGGGATGGGAAATAAAAAAAATTTTTTTCGGCTTATTCCGTATTTTGTAGTACATGTAGTATCTAAAATTGTTAAAAATTTTAAGTTTTTCTTTAACAAAACCACTTTATACGTCATGAAGATTTGCATTGGCAAAAAAAAATTTTTGTTTTTAAATTCAAATTTTACTTCCAGGGTTGGGAAATTGCATTGTTTTTATAAGTGAAAGTAATGAAACAGGTCTAGCCAAGCCCCCAGAAGAGATAGAGACTTCATTCTTGGACCGTTGGATTGGAAATGAACTTAAATAGAGTGGTGTTAAAATTCAGATAGATCCGAACTATGGTTCCAGAGCTGGGAAGCTTGCACCTATTTCTCGACGCTAAATTTATACCAAAAATAATTTATTTTTTTAATGTTTGCAAACTAAACCTATTTCGTGCTTTGGGAAGTCTCAATGGTGTATTAAAAACTAAAAATATAAAAAAAAAAATGTTTAGGGATGGGAAATAAAATATTTTTTTTTCGGCCCATTCCGTATTTTGTAGTACATGTAGTAACTAAAATTGTTAAAAATGTTAAGTTTTTCTTTAACAAAACCTCTTTATACGTCATGAAGATTTGCATTGGCAAAAAGAAAAGAAAATTTTAGATTCAAATTTTGCTTCCAGGGGTGGGAAATTGAATTTTTTTTATACATGCAAGTAATCAAACAGGCAATCGATGTTGTTGTTTTTTGTTTTTTGCCAACTAAAACAGTCGTATAATTTAGGAAGAACAAAATTGGTATCAAAAATTCAAAAATAAAAAATAAAATTTCGAATCCAGGGATGGACAAGTGCAATATTTTATGGTACATGAAAGTTACCAAAATGGTAAAAAATTTGCAATTTTTTGTAAATAAAACTACTTTATACTTCAAGAAGCATTGCACTGATAAAAAAAACAAACAAAAAAAATTTAAATTTCGTTTCCAGGGTTAGAAAAATTAAATTTTTTTTGGTACATGCAATATTTTGTAGTACATGTAATAACCAAAATGGTTGCAAAATTCGACTTTTTCTTAAACAAAACTACTTTATACCTCATGAAGATTTGCATTGATAAAGAAAATTTTAAAAAATTTAAATTTCGCTTCCAGGGTTAGGAAATTGAAATTTTTTTAAACATAAATGTAACCAAAAAGGCAATTGACGTTGTTTTTTTTGCTAATTAGAGCTGTTTTATAATTCATTAAGAACAAATTTGGTATTAAAATCTTAAAAATCAAAATTTCGACTCCAGGTTTGGACATATGATATATTTTATGGTACGTGAAAGTGACCAAAAAGTTTAAAAATAGTATTTTTTTTGTCAACTAAAGCTATGTTACGCCTCACTAAGAATTGCATTGGTAAAAAAATAAAAATTCGCTTCCAGAGTTGGAAAATCGAAATACTTTTCGTACATAATAGTACATACATAAATTAAAAATTTTGTGTTTTTAGTGAATTAAAGCTATTTTATATATCAGAAAAAATTAGATTAGTATTAAAAAATTAAGAATTCGGTTCCAGGGTTAGGAAGTTGACATTTTCTGATTCATAAAATCAGCCATTTTATTTGTTATTTTTGATTTTTATGATGAATTATACATACTTTATTTATCAGAAAGAAGTAATCTGGTATTAAAAACCAACAACATTAAAAACCAAAGACGATTCTACGGTTGGACAATTAGAACTTTTTGGGGTACATGAAACGGATTTTTTGTTTTGTTTGTAAATTAAATATATATAATATTTTCGAAAGACGTTCATAGGTATTAGATATAAGAGAAGCCAAAAATTTAGCTTCCTAGCCGAAAAATTTAAACGTTTTCTTAAATATAAAAGTAACCGATAACATTATTTTGATATTTTAATTAAACCTACTTTCTGTTTTGGCAAGAAAGAAAGAAAGAAGAATTACATCTGTGAAGGGTATATAAGATTCGGCACAGCCGAATATAGCGCTTTTACTTGTTTTTTTTTGACATTTGACGCCGTCGACGACGTCGACATTAACTCTAGCATAAGTTTATTTTTCGTATTCAAGCATAAAAATTTAAAATTAATTTCGTGCTTAGAAAATCATTGGAAATATATGAAAAAAATATTAGTCACAAAAAATTTCTGTTTTTGTTCTCTAACATGCTTCGCCATTTTGGCACTTTTTGTAAAATATTTCGCAAAACTTTTTGTTAGTTAAAATTGAAAATGTTATTACAAACAAAATTCGAGCTAGTTAGTAATAATTAAAATCATTACTCTGAAATTTTCACTTAACCTCTTTGTATAACAGGATGAATTTTATGACGTCCAATTTTCGACGTCATTTTTGGTTTCATAGCGAACGGTGTAGAGAAGAGGGGTAGAAAAAATGACTTGATTTCTGATTTCATGATTTTTTTTCATATCTCTCTTTACATTAATACCTATTCTCTTTGTAACGCTTTGTTCTGTTTTTATTTTGAGGTGATATTCATGTGAAACAATAACAAAAAATAATAAAAACAGACATGACAATCAAATTCAACGTATGAACGCAAAGAGTTTTTGGAACCAATTTCAAAGGGGAATTAATAAAATTAGACGTCTTAAAATTCATCGTGTGAATTGGTTGTAAGAAGTCTAGCTCTGTCTTTTTTGTATGCGAACATTGAAAAAAATTAACAGTTTAACAGAGGGAAAAATGAAATAAAACTTGTTTTTATTGTCATCAAAACTAACCTAGGCCTTATTAGCTCATAGCAGAAATCATATAAAATTAACAGTTTTTAATTTCTCAGTTGAATATCTCAAAATAGGTGAATTTAAAATGGAAAATTTTGTTAAATTGAATTAATATTTTTTGAGCAAAAGATCCACTTTATAATTATATAAAATAAATTATAAAAACTTTTTAAAAAAAGTTGTTATAAGTTTTTTGTATAGAAATAAATTGGATCTTTACTCAAAAAATATTAGAACATGGAAATTAAATTGAATTAAAAATATGAGATAATAAAATGTTTTCTAGAACTTTAAATTTTTTACAGTGGGTGGACATTCTGTGGAAATACCCATATATACCCAGAACAAATACAACACTCTTAATTTGAAATGTAGAGCAACAATACTTTCGCTTATAAAAGCTGTTCGAAAAATGCATCATTTTTAAGAGCTCAACATAAAAGCACAGGGTTGCGTCTTTCGAAAACAGCTGTTCTGTTCTGCTGTGTAAGTTGAATAACAAAAAACTGATGTTGACTTGCCATTGTGCCTTGGAATATTTATCATGTCTTTCTGAGATTTAAATTAAAATTTCGAACAATTTGCCTATAAAATCTTAATTCATAAAAGCACTAAGTTTTAAAAAATTGGTTTGTTGTTGGCAATTTAAAAGATTTTGCCAATAAGAAGTGATCCTATAACAGAGCATTGAAAACACAAAACTTATGAAGATTGCCACCATCAGAAATATTAATTAATTCGCTGTTACAGCTTTTTCAAAACAAGCAATACTTCAAACATATTTCGAGGAATTGTTTTGGTGGATTTTTGTATTTTTATAAAATTTTTGTTTTAAATTTTGAAAGAAAAATTAAAAATAAACATGTTTTTATTAACAAACGCTTAAAAATTAAAAGTGTTTGATACATAAGAGTAGCGTAAAACAAAGAATACAAAGCGTTTTTGTTTTTAGTTAATATTTATAATATGTTTTTTTTTTTCGTTTTAGTTATGGCACATAATTTATTTATTATATAAAATAATTGCAATAGCATCAATTCACTTTTAGTAAATAACTTTTGTTATTTCAAAAAAATAAGTATACAGATTATTCATGATTTTAGAGGGAAACAATTTTCAAATTCTACTTAAAATTTAGATATAAGTTTGAATTAAGATTTTCAAATAATAGCAAACAAAACCATATTTTTTCTTTATGCAAATAAATTTAATTGTAAGAAAAATCAACAAACTTACAGTAGCGAATATTATTACTAAAAAACGTCCAGAAAGAGTTTATACATTGAAATAAAAAGGATTTATGTTAAGTCTTTTTTAAAATGTAGTGCGTAAATTAAGTTTTCGGAAAAAGAATAAAAGGTAATACAGTTGCTGTTCTCTTTGACCAATCAAGAAACATCATAATGTGTTGGCAACATTGTTTGATATGACTTTATGTTTGGCTTAGAGATTATGAGAAGTTTTTGTTGTGAAACAAGTTCGCAGCTTATTTGAAAATTACTGCATAATATACGGTAAAGTGGTAATAATATAAATAAATAAAATAATATTACAACCTTATCTATTTGAAAAACGATCATTTGTTTTATTTTGAATGTTTAAATTTTTTTTATATATAAAAATATGCATTCACAGACAATTTCTAGCTTTTCTCTTTCGTCCTTTAGTTGTCCCAGAGGAAAAAATGTTCTATACTCTCATCGGTCACTGATATATACACTCGTATACAGAAACTCGAAAAACAACTTAATAATATTATGCACACAATGCATATTTTGCATTATGGATGCCATCTGGCGGACAAGCACTGGAGGACTGATTTTTGGATGAGACAATGGCGATCCCTTATGTATGTAACTTCTTTCTTGAACAAGACCCTAAGTCATAATAAAATTGGGATATTCACACAATGTGCTATTTAGTCATATTGAATTAGACATATTATTTTAGAGCACTTTTAAAAACTCCTCTTGCGCGGCATATAAAAGTCATAGTATTATGAGACCGTTTGAGATAGTTTTATTGTTTTATCATAAAATAGGTCTGGAAATAGGAGTTCCAATGCCTGAAACTCCTTAGGCGAAATGGCAATAGTTTATATTAGCCGCCGTTACTTAAATATAACACAATAATAAAAAACTGTATAAAAATTATTCAGACTTTTATATCTGTACAATAACTAACATTTTGATAATATAAAAATAATTAAAAGAGAATTAAACCACAAAGTACGAAAACATACAAGGGAACATTTTTTTGCTGCTTAAATTTATAAAACTGGCCGCCAGTTAAAGTTCTTGCGCTTGCCGCCGCCAAAGAAATTTATTCAGCTCATAACACCAGCAGCAGCCGTTTTTGTTTATACCTACGAAATTTATTTCAAGAATTTTGTACGGCAAAAGATAAATTTTATAGTTTTAAGTAAAAGTGTAGTTTTTAGAAGATTTTAGAAATATTTTAATTTATTTTTTCTTGGATGGCAATTAGTTAGAAATGTGTTATTTTCTTATCAGCTGACCGAATTTTTAAATAGCACACAAAATTGTGATGGGTTCTTCAGACAAGTCATATATTGTCATGCTATTACTTTATGGTACATGATCTTATGACTACAGTTTGAATCCCCCTAATAGTTTATGCTTATAAGAAAGTTATAAGGTTATTGAAAAAAGTTTATAAAAAATTTGTGAAACAAGCATTTTATAAACACATATAATGTTTTATGAATTAGGCCTTATGCGAGTAGTTTCAACACTACATTTTATTTTAAGACTGATGAATAATTTGTTTAACCAAGTTATTTCGACGCACGGTTACTCTTTTGAAATGCTGATGGCAGTCACAAGTAAATGCTAACTGTGCTGATGTATGATGATTCACAGTAAATGCTAAAAATTCCGCAACAACCATAATATGGTTACATGAAATTATCAATAAAATAAAAACAAATAAAAAAGAAAAAATAAATAATTAAATTATATTAAAAAAATATGTAATATATGTGTATAGTATGCATATGTATGTATAGCATGTTCGAGTATATAACAACAATTTTACAATTGTTGCTAAGCACATAACTGTGTACAACTGACTCCACAGTTAGCACATCCTTGTGAATGCCTTTCTTAGTATCTCATTTCCCTATACTATTTATTTATGTTTATGAAGTTTATTAAAGCCTATTTGGTTAGAATATATATTATATAATATATAACATTACTAATCTCAAAAATGTTTAATGTGTTTGGATGTCGCTTAAAGTGTATTTAATATCTAATGAAAAGTTTTTTTAAACCTTTTTCTTTCTTTTCTTTAATTTTTATTTCTTTGCTGTTTATTTATATAAATTGAAGATTTTTTTTGTTGGTTTGTAAAAAACGCTGCTAAAACTACGGCTACTATTATATGACTTTGACTACGTTCTTATGAAATATGGGTTAATAGAAATTGTTTTGTTGTAATATTGTATATGTGTTAAGTTTATATATAATATATATAAAGTAAAATATACAATTCTTAATTACAATGACGTTTTCATCATTTCGCATTAACAGTTTGTTTTGGTTTTCAATTTATACTTAATTTATACTTTTTTTAATTATTTACTTAATAACTTTTCTTTTTCAAATTTTGCTTAGCAATATATAATTTTTACAAAGTTTTTATTTTGTTAGTTATTTAAGCATATAATTTTTGTTGTTGTTGTTTTTGTTTGGGAATTTTTGGTTATTCAGTTATATATTTTAATTGTAATTTTCCTTAAAACGTTATGTGTTTGTTTTTAAAATTTTCCCTTTTCTTGCAGTGTATGTTTATCTAAATTTTTTCTTCAATATTTTCTAAACTGTATATAATAATTGCATAAAATAAATTATATATTTAAAAAATTATAGTTTTCAAGAAATTATTATTTCTATAGAGTATTTTGCTGTCTGTTATTTTTTTTACTTAATAACATATTTTTTATGCTTTTGCTTTATTTGCAGGTTCTGTCTTATCGCCATGTTATTATTTATTTATTTGCTTTACGAGCTTGTAAAATGATAAAAAGATGTGTTTTACAAATTATTTTATATATGCATTTATGTATGTGAGAGAAGATTATTTTGTATAATAATATTATCTAAATACTTATATTGTATTTACAATTGTAAATCCCTAACGATTTTATGCTTAATCTTAAAAATGGCTTCATTTCAAATTTCACGTTTTGTATTTGGCTGGCTGTGCAAACGAATAGCTTTTTCACCAGAATTTAATCTTTTTATATGTTTCGTTCATACTATGATTTATTTAAAAGCTGCTTAAATGTAGTTCCATTTAAAAAATAAGTGGTTGCATTACACCTACTGGATAACTGGAGTAGAAATTGAATGTTTGTTCAATTGACACAGAATATTGTGGTATTATATATATATTTTTTTCAAAATTATCGAATTCACTTTTTATGTAATTATACTATTTTTTAAGCTTTAGGTTTTTTATTTCCAATATGTCGTTAACTTTCTTCAGGAAATCTTATATTTTGTTTTTTTTTAACATTTTTTCCCCTGAAGAAGTTAACCCAAGATTAATGAAATGTTGTAAAAAATTAATACAGTTTGTATACAAAATAAAGATCTAAGTCTTAAAAAACATGATTAATTAGTTTTAATTTATAAATTGATTTTTCTGATTTAAACCAAGTTAATATAATAAATTTTCTTGCAAAAATCTATTTTTAAGACTCTTATGAAACAAATTATGTTTCTTACTCATTAGGCCGTAAATGTTTAAAATGTGTTCAATTATATTTAAAGAGTCAGTTTCTAACTTCAAGATCATGTAACATTTACTATATCAATATAATTTTAATACCCTATAATATTTTTAAGCTTTACATCAAACCTTTGAGCTTTCGTATCCAATATGCATATTTATTGTTAACAATTTTATGAAATATTATAGATTGTCACTGAGGAATAATTCATTAAACACTTTCAAGCATTAAACACATTCAAGACAGCAAATCTACAGACTACAACCTGTCAAAAATAGAATACATGTGTTTATATGGGAGTGAATATTTTGAGCGACAGGTTGTTATCCGTGCTAATTTTGTGGTTGTAGTCAAATTAAACTAATTGAATTAAGATTTTATAGGCTAATTGTTCGAAATTTTAAATTTAAATCTCAGAAACTAATTTCTATTTTCATAGGCGACATTAACCAGATTAGTGCTGCCTATACAATGAAAAGTCTTAAATAAATAAACGTTTAAAAACTTTTTTAAACTAGTCAAGAATATGAAAATTGTTGAAAATAATAAGTGATTAAGGAAGTAGGTCTTTCAAAATTAAGGAGGAATGTGTTATTAAATTTTGTATCTGACTTATCAAGTAAAAATATCGTTACTTTAAAAATTAGCTGATGCAACGATAGTTAATCTTTAATTTGCTACATATACACTTGATAGCCGTTATCGATAAAAGACGTGGGTTAGGGCACTTTGAAAATGAGATACAAGAAATAAATTAACTTATAAACTCATTTTTATAGTTCCATAATAAAAAAGGGCATCCCAATGTACAAGTATTTATTAAAGGTGCAAAAATATAAAATAAATAGATTTAGAATAAGCGCTTTTATTTTTATATATGAAAGTGGCACCACTGAAATCAAATGTTTACGTTGTAGCTGCTACATTCAAAATAAGTATTTGACTACACGGCGACAATTGCTGCTAGCGGCACTTGTAGTCATCTAGTCTGCTGTCGTGAATGTGTTTAAAGCGTCATGACAGCACGACTACAGAAATAGAATACTTGTGTTTATATAGGAAAAGTAGCACGGACAATAACCTGCCGTGTATTATTAAAAATAATCATTCCCATATAAACACATGTATTCTATTTCTGTTGTCATGTAGTCGGTAGCCTGCTGTGGTGACTGTGTTTAATCAATAAGTAGAACATATAAAATCATATTCTAATATTCATTTGAATCACTTATAAAGCAATAATATTAACAAATAAATTTGTTAAATAAATACTAAAAGTGCTTAAGCTTTAATAAGGGTCACACATATTCAAAAAAATCTGAGATTAATTAAAAAAAACATTTTCATGTTAAAACAATTTTTTTGAAAATTTATATTCATAGTTAATATTTTAATTAGAAAACTATTTTACGAATTTTTAAATTCCAATTCATAACATACTCTTTTTCACAATTTTGTTTTTTCGTGCTTGGGATAACTATTATTTTTTAAAAGAAGAAAAATAATAGCAACAAAATGTTATGTCGCAGTGTATTTTTGGTGATGAATTAATTGGAAGGTGAATATATCATTTAAATAATTGTTTAAACATCGAACAATTTTATTTTTACTAAAGGTATGGTCTTACTTGACAAATATTTGCCTAAAAAACGCAATTATTAAGGGAGGGTTTTTATGATTGAGATTAGAGATTTAGTCATCCTTAATCTCAGTTTTCAGTTGTTAAGTCCATAGTTAGTTACTTTTAATCGAAAGCTTAAACAGCCAACTCTAGTGGTTTAAACTTTACGAAGTCTCTCATGACTCTCACATGCAAGTTTTTTTTTGCACTCAGCCACACTTTTTTTCATTTACCAATTTTAATCTACTTTTTGTGTAGTGAAATTAGCAAATCTTTTTGCTTTAGAACTAAACATAACTATTTTTATTAAAAACTATTTTTACAATTAGTTTAAAATTAATTTTGCGTCAAATTATATCTGTAAACATATATAATAAATTTTCTTCCAGTCGTTTTGCATGAAATGCATAGTTGTATTGACTAAAATTTGACATATGAGTACATAATGTCGCCATTTTTTTTATTACGCTCTATGGCAATTTTATGAGGTTTAAGCTTCCACTTAAAAATAGCAAACTGTATTAGTAATCAAGTAATTATTTATTATTATTTAATTGTGGTTAGTGCCTAAGCGTAATCTCACTCCTAAAAACTCACCCTAACTATTAATGAAGAGGCTTTAATTCAGACACATGTTTATTGGTTTAAAATACTATAGGATTTTATGACAACACCGTCTACACTATTATTTATGTATGTATAGAACTGTTTTATTTAATAAATAAGAATCTTAGTTAAAATAAAATTATGACAACAATATGTCAAATAGTAAATTTCATAATATTTTTTATTAATATTAAGTGTATACACTGTGACCGTACCTTAACTGCCATCATATTGGTACGAACTATTATGCATAGGGTTCGAAAGTCAGTATGTTGCCAGCTGGCAATTGAAAATTTTTTTGTCACCAGAAGAACAGCAGTTAGCTACTGACATCTCAATTGAAACTAGTTTTTATTTATTGGAAAAAGTTTTTATATTCCTCAGTGTAATAAACTTGTTGTATGATAATAATCATTTTGCTTATTTTTGTTGCTTAATTAATTGGTGATACTGTAAGGTTTGACGTAAGGCTCAAATTTATGACTTTTCATTAGTTCTCAGATTAACTAATTAGATATACAAATTAAATTTAATCTCGGTGGTAAAAACGGACTCTGAGCCAAAACTTGATTTTCGATATAATTATCGAATCAAGTAATCAGTTTAATAATTTTGTTGGTTGATTTTTTTTTTTTTCACTTTCAGTTAATAAACCAAACAAATTGAAGGTTGTAATAATTTTTTAAAAGTTAGTTAATTTTTTTCCCACAAAAATTTGTTGTATGTAGACAAATATTAACATTATAATTGATATAAATATTGTTCTTATTTTTTTTGCAGAAATTACATTTGACAATATATAAAACTCCAACAATAAACTGTGTATTGAACAATTTACAAAGGATTAAAATGGTATTTAAATTAAGAGACAAGTTTGAAAAGCATGTCCATTTTTTTAGGTTATATAAAATACGAGTTCATAAATATGTATGTACGAGTATTTGTATTTTTTTGCATAAGTCCTAAACAACAGCATGACACATTTCTTTTTTTTCCATTTCATTACAAAAGCGGCAGTCACTATAAATTGATAGCCTTTCAGGGCTGCCAATTTAATTTTCTGTACAAATTTTCTGCCAGTTTTAGCAAAAATTACTTAATTAAAAATATGATATAGTTTATAAATTTTTTCTATATAGATAAAAATTGTATTTAAAGATTTTAACTTATATTTTTTTAAATCATTTATAGAACAAGTTCTCCGAAAGATATTTTATAAATTAAATCAATAATAACAAAAAGGAATAAAAAAACTTTCTTTTGAAAACACATCGAAATACAGTAGGCGCAATTATTAAAAATTTTTTTTCCGGTTAAGAAACACAATTTTTTTACAAAAATTAATTTTTAAGGCTCTTATGAATCATTATCTTTAAACCAAAATTTGTCTTTTTTAGCCCCGGTTTACACTATGCAATTTTTGTCGCAGCAATTCTTGATGTTTAGTAAGGAAGAGCGAGAAAGGAATACAAATGGTATATATTCCTATTTCAGGACTCTCACACAAAATAAGAATCGCTGCAACAAAAGTTGCATAGTGTAAGCCGGGACTTAGCTGGATTTTTTTCTCAAAGCAATATAAAAATCCCAAATCAAACTGCGGAATAATTATTCATTGTTGTTTAAGCTGAAAACCATTTGAAGTTTTGAGATTGTCTTTTGAAAATCGGTTTATATAAACCGATTTAAATTTATAAACTGCCTATTTCACAATGTCGAATGAATTTTTTCTTTCGCTTAAATATATTTGAAAAATTAAAAAAAAATTTTATAAATTGTTTTTGTTTCAAATATATTTATAAGAAAGAAAGAAAGAACTCTTTCGACATTGTGAAATTTTAAAATGTTTTGATATATTTTACAAGTCCATGCGGCGATAGACTCAAGTGAAATCTTTTCGTGTAAACTACTTGTACTTAGGAGGTCGTGTTTTTGAGATGTGGTGTAAGTTTAAACTTGGTTTAACGTGCTCTCAAACTCTGGTTTTACCGCCGAAATGTGATTTTGTTTTTATTTTATTAAAGAACAACATTTTAAACAAAACTAAGCTGTTTCGTCAACAACTTGTTAATGGCGGCACGAAAGTGATTTCTGTTTCACTACACTTAGATTAAGTGAAGTCCCAAAAACCCAGCCTTGGTTTTTCTTACTAGTTTCCATACAATATTATTACTCAATGGCTGGTAGGGTTTGCACAAGAAGCATTTTAATCTTTGGAAATTTTAATTAAGGAATGCCTGAATTTCCACAAAAAAAAAGAAAGTGTCAAAAGATTTAATTTTTTGTTGAAAAACTGGCCCTTGCTTTTCAAACCAATACCATCCTTTAAGATAATATGCCAAATCTATCCTTCTACCCAGCGTTTTTGTTTAGCCTTTTCGCTTTGTTTTTAATACGAGCTTGAATAAAAACAGTGGTACAACATTTTAAATTGTAAATTGTCTTTAGAAATTAACTTTAAAATAACGATGATGTATATGCCACACTGATGCCCAGCTGTTGTCAATAAATATCATTTTCATCCCAGTCGACTGATTGCAATACGAGTTTGTCCAGTTCTTTCGAATCGCCGGAGCTGCTGTTTCGCCGACGACGTTTGCGATGTAAATTTGACCATTTACGATTTAATTGCACCATTTGTGGTGCCGCAAACATAGCGGCAGCTGCCGCACTTAACTTTGTTGGTGTTATGGCATTCGTGAGCGTACTGCCGAGAGAAGTTGAATGCGTTTGTTGTTGTATGGAATTCGAACTGGAATTGCCATTCGAGGAGCTGATATTGAATTGTTCACGATTGTTGTTGAAGATGTATTTACGTGTGTGCGGAGTGTTGTGAGAACGTTGAGATTTTGGTGCAGTGTAAGAGGCTTGATGTTGGGGATAGCGTTGCGCAGCAGTGTAGGGATATTGTTGCAGTTGTTTGCTGTAAGGCGTGTCATATGGTGGGGGCGGTGTTATCATCGCCATGGAAGAGGAGTCTTCTTCTATGTCCCTTCGTAATTCCTCTTCTTTAACGGTCAGCTCTTTTCCCAGCTCCTGTGGTGCTGGGGCAGCATTAAAATCAAATTCATTGTCAAAGTGATAGTCTCCATTTAGAATGTCTAAAGAACAATTGGGATACGTATAGGGTGGCATATAGAGGACATCGTCGTCAATGTCTTCGTCATCGTAAAAGTCTGGTGAGGATGGCACAAAATGATTCGTTGTTAAGGGATTTACTTGTACGGGTGTGGCAGGAACGGATTTAGCCAACGTAGTTTTATGCTTTCTATGTTTGTTGCTGCTACTGTTGCTGTAGTAGTGTTTCTTTCTTTTTGTTGTTATGTCATTAATTGGCTTTTGTTGTTGTTTTTGTTGCTGTCTGCTGCTATTGTTAGCAGTTTTTGCTGTTGCAGAACTAGTCGTTTTAGCAGTTTCACTTGTTGTAATTTTATTGGCAGTGTTTGCTTTTTGTTTCGGCTTGTGTGTTGATTGTGTTGCTGTTTTATCGATTTCATTTATTTTTGTTGCTGTAGTTGTTGCTGCTGCTGTTGTTGTTTGGTTTTTGATTAATGGCATCGATTTAGTATTTGTGATCAATCAATCACGATATATATAACTACAATTTTTAGGGCTCTCTTGCGGACTTGGACTGCTGGATGGTGGTGCTGGACTAGAACTACTATTTGACATAACAGGCGATGATGCTGAACTGGAGTGTTGTGGACTATTGGAACGGTGTTGAGTTACTGTAAAATTAATGGAAAAAAATTGTATATTTCAAAATGAGTAGATATTGAGTTTTATTAATATATTTTTTAAGCTGACATTTAATAACATCGATATTTATTTTGAAGTTAGTTTGCTTAATTAGCAGATTAGACAGGACTATCACATAGTAAAGAGTTGAAAAGAGTTAGTTTTTATTTATTAGATGCTACAGTTGACACTTTTTGATAATTTTTGTTTGTAAATTATGATATTAGAAATTATGATACGTTTAAGATAAGTTTTAGATTAGAGCAAATAGCGGTAAGAAAAATCCATTCGTGAAAACAGGCTAACAGTTCCAAGCTCTTCCAAGTATTTTAGTATTTGCAGTAGCACGTGTGATTAATCATTTCAAAATCCAAGTCTGACATGTTCATTTTTCCAACTGGATGGCAGGAAATTTGAATTCTATTTGATATTAATCTGAAAGACGGAAACGGTTGCTAGAGTTTGCTCACAAGTTCCCGTTGATGACACGAATTACGGTTCTCTGGTGTTGCCGGGTCATTAATAGGAAAGTTGTTT
Source organism: Linnaemya tessellans (assembly GCA_951800035.1). Taxonomy (NCBI): domain Eukaryota; kingdom Metazoa; phylum Arthropoda; class Insecta; order Diptera; family Tachinidae; genus Linnaemya; species Linnaemya tessellans. The sequence goes on along the minus strand of OX637533.1, from coordinate 24,442,569 downwards.
CCTATCACTTTTGACTTTTAGGTCAAATGTTATTAAAACGAGAAGAAACAAACAGATTACTTGATCTTTTCTTCTGTCACTTGCACTCCATGCGTGCAATTTTTGATGTGGATCTGAGCCCCACATAAGTCAAGCATTTTGACACACCCAAAAATTGGCTTAGGGAAGGTTGATGAAGGAAATATTATTGAAAATTTTTTTGCAACATCAAAAGTGTGAGAGAAAATCTCTTAAGTAACTTTAGTTCACAGCGATCCATATAAATTTGTTTCCTAAAACTTTATATGGATCGTTTGTTGTTCACAAAAACCTCCATCTTAAGGAACAAGTTCGCCGATTCCATTAGAACACTATCCATTTTAGCCAAGCTAATACGTGTCAATGGTGCATAAGTTAAAAAAGAACTAAGATGCTATTTCCTACTCTTGTAGAAAAGACATCACAAGGAGTAAAGCATCCGTTTCTAATTATTGCAGCACTTGAAAAAACTCTATAGGGCATAATAAATTTTTATCATCGAGATTCTCAAAATCTATATTACCCAATAATAAAAATAAAAAAAGCATTATTAATCGCAAGTCTTCAATTTATATTTACTCGTCCTTATTCAAAAATTATTACAAAATATTAATTGTGTTCTTTACCTCAATGTCTAACCTGCAGAATTGAACTAAGCGCATAATCATGAGAACTGCTGCTAGGACTTAAAATTGATCTTGATTCAAGCTTCATTTTGAAAATACGAAATAGAGATACCATCTACTACATCTTCTTCTGTAGTGTAATCTGTTGCAGAAGAGATACCAAAAATCAAAGTCCGACGCAACAGAGCAACTGCCATTTAAATAGTATTTTGTTTCCAATCAAATTTTTTATGATCAGAAAAAGAAGCATGTCGTCACAGGACTATCAGAAGTTATGAAGTATGTAATCTTCTCCGTCTATTGACGTTTGCTCATGGCCTTAGCCGCTATTTCAACAATAACTGAACAAGACTACAACACCCTACGGTTTCTTTTGAGTTCGTTATTTAGGAAATTGGTTAGTAACAGATTATCATGTAGGGACAATCTGCAAAATATTTTTTGGTATGAAAATTCTGAAATACGATTATCTTTTATACGAAGATCTAGATCACCAAAATGCCATTTAGCACTTTGTTAATATCCCTGTTTTGACTTCCTTCTATATAGCGAGATAGCCCCCACAATTCTGAAACTATTTGTCAACGTCACGTCAAGAAAATATCAAAAATATGACACTCCTATATTTCTAATAGTCTATTGGTATATTCACGGCCTTAGGCAGTAGTCGTGGACTGTCAGAAGTTCAGAAGGAGTAGGTAAGTGACACCATTTTTGATATTATCTTGACGTGAAGATGACCATTAGTTATAAAACAAAGAAGAATGTTTTTACTTTCAACCCAGATAATAAATGCCAATTTTTCTATTTGACTGGACTTTGCCAAGTCTTAAAAACTATGATTTGATTAATCCAATTTCTTTCCCAATGACTTCAATAATTTTCATTGCGGAATGTATGTTAAATATTCTGGAGATAACAAAGTTTTTATTCCAAGAGGTAGAAATAAATCATTAAGCTTAGCTAAATTAAGCATTTAGCCGAAATAGAAACGTAACACTATGAAGATCTGGAATGGAATAGCTGTAACAATAAGAGCTACAGAGAGGTTAATCAGACCATCAGACTTTTTGGGTTGAAAAATTGGAAAAGGTTCAGGACTATTGAGTTGAAGTGTTCAGACACAAGATACATAAAAGTCTATTACTAATTGTACAGGGTGGCTCAGAAAGACCGAAGTGGTATGAATTCCTTATAACTTTTTTATTATAATTTTTTTTCTTTTTCTTTTCAGTATTTTGTAAAGAAGACTTGGACAATTTATAATGGAGCAATACACAACTAAACAACGTGCCCAAATCGTTAAAATTTACTTTTCAAATCAACGGTCCATTGTGTTGACTCAGCGTGCATACCGTCGTTTCGAGTAGAAGCAATTTTAATTGGCCTCCGCGTTCCCCGGATTTTACCGCTCCAGACTGTTTCCTTTGGGGTTATTTAAAAGGGAAAGTTTATGTTAATAAGCCTAGGACTATTGAGGAATTAAAAACCAATATTGCAGAAGAAATTAACAACATAACACCGAAAGTTTTGCGAAAGGTCATGGAAAATGTGTTGGAAAGAGCACATTTGTGCGAAGCAGAAACTGGCCACCACTTGCGGGATATCATTTTTAATAACTAATCCAAAAATATTTCCTATAAATTTACTGTATTTTAAAAACAAAATATTAAAAAAATATGTCTTAAATAAAAAGTTATAAGGAATTCACACCACTTCGGTCTTTCTGAGCCACCCTGTACATATAAGATGGTGGCATTATATGTATCGACATATTGGCCACCTGAAGTTATATGGCCCGAATGGACGGACGGTCAAAGATGAATTGTTTTATTTTGTGTTGTATTGTTTAAATTTGGGGCGACTTTCGAACATCCCATGTCGATTACGATAAGAAAGCAGATCGTTTTGTTATATGTTCAGTTCAGTATACCGTATAGTGTTCTATGCTATACGAGTTTCATTTTAAAGATACGACGTTCAGGAATGTGAGTTTGCATGCCAGGGAAATGCGCTGGAACTAATGAGGATGTTGAGGTTGTAGCGATCTTAGATCATAAGCAGAACATATTTATTGGAAAAGAACCACTTTAGGATCGGCAGACAATCCCCGTTTTGCGAAACCAATGTTTGACGTATCTATAATGGACAATCTTAAAGAATGAAATCTTATTGCGAAATACTCAAATGAAACTTTTCTAATACCATTTCTACAACAACTAGAACATGTTAAAAATATGAATTAAAATAAGCTTTACAGCCATACCTAAATACGGGCGGCAAGCGTTTTTTAGCTGTCAAAAGTTCTCATGTCCATACATTTTGTATGGAGCATACCGAAATAACGCGGCGGCAATGCTTTGCTATTTTGACAGAGCGTTTTCTAATGAACTTAGTTGCAAAAGAAAACAATTGTAACCAGAGAAAAAAAGCAAAAATTTACTAAAGTGAACAAAATAATAAAAGAACAAATTTGTGCACTTCGTATTAGAAAATGGAGATAAGAAAATATTTACAATATGATTATATACATAAATATGTATGCACGTTTGTAATTTACACAAAATTTCAATAACAAAATCACAAATGTCGTCCGTCCAGCTGTTAAAATAATCAGGGTTGTTTAATTTGTTTGTTTGATAACCCTGTTTTTATGGTTTTTTGACATAACGTTGCCGCTTTTGTTTAGGTATGCCATTTCAGCGTTAAAGCTCAGCGGAAAAAAACGTTCCGCTTTCCGCCCGTATTTAGGAATGGCTGTTAGACTTTTATTTTGTATTCAGTTTGCTGATGATATTAAAATTTTTACTCTTGTCCTATGGAAATATTTTGCCTATACTATACTATACTTAACTATAGTTTCAAGGGCACATAAAGATATAAGACTTTTCTCACCATATTCGTTTAAGAAATTATACATTTTATACAAAAATAGTAAAATATTTTAGAGTAGCTATAAATATAATTATTAATTTATACAATACATGTTGCAACATTTAGTAAAGAAAATTTTTAATATTTTTTATCAAATTTAAAAATCTCAAACCATGCCATCCAATTTACTTGAAGAAAGTCTCTGTTGAAAAACATTATGTATCTAAAATTATATATTTACATATCTTTTGTTAGTGCTGGTTCACACACATCAATTTTACCTGATCAGTTTTTGTTCAATTTTCTTTTGAACTTGAGTTTACGTTCACACACGAAACGTCATGTCAAGTTTCTTTTCATTGCTGAGCATTCATTTAATACATTACGAATGATCAAACAAAAGAAAATATACCATCAAGCCTGTACCCCTTTCCATTCTCTTTTTCCCTCTCTCCTAAAAACTGAAGACTTGAAGGGTAAAATTTGATGTGTGTGAACCACCACTTTTAAGACTATAAAATTATGATATGAAATTAATTTAGATATATAAAAGGTATATACAAAATAATCGACCTTTTTGGCTTGAGACGATCTCCTAGTAAATTAAAAGGCATGTCCTTCATATACATACATACATAAATATATATGTACACATATAAAACATGCGTGTTGCAACATGCCTGCGATATCCAAATTATCAACATATATAAGAAAAACTATAAAAGTAAAAGACGAAAATAAAATAAAATGTAACAAAGTGCACACAGTGGGTCAAAAAGTTAATGTTTAGTCAAATCTACAGAAATTTAAACTCAAAAAACACACTCATAGATTAATAGAAATTTTTGTTTTTGTGGAAATTATTAATACAAAAAGGAAAAAAAATATATATATATATATATAATAAAGAAACGGTGTTTTATAAAACGGTGTGATATTGACATGATAAAGAAGAACACTTTTTTTGCGACAAAAATCTGAACTTACCAATACCATGACGGGGCGGCTGCCTTCTTAAACGGCCAAGACTTCGATTACGTGTATTTGTGTTAACAGCCTGAATTGTGAATTTGATTTGATTTTTTTTTGTTTCGGGTGGTATTTTTTATTTTTTATTATTATTATTTTTTTTTTGATTGATAAAAAATAAAATATAAAATAATTTGTATTTGTAACATAATAATTTGTAGTTGTGTTTTTGTAATTTGGAATAAAATTAGCTTTTTCTATATATTTTTTTGCTCTTGATAAATTGTTACAATGAAAATGCAAATGATTTGAAAGTGATGAAAAAGTAAAATGATTTTTCTTAAGTACTACGAAATACTTTGTTGTGTGAATATACTTTTTGCTAAATATTAAAACACATGCTAAAGGTGAAAGTGAACAGGGAAAGTAATTAAATTTTGTTTAATTATATTTTTTATTATTTGCTGATGATAACGAGTTAAAAGCTAGTGAATTATAGGCTTGCCTGTTGCGGTTGGTGTTTTATATAAATTTTGTGAATATGGTTTTGAATTCTGAACCACTCAATATCGATCTGTCCAACAAAAACTACATTTTAGAATTTGTTTTTGTTCTAGGTATAATAAGTATAATTGTACGAAAGAACGATATCGAGTGGCATGACAAGGGCCTGACAGTAAGAAAACATTACAGACCATATGACATTCTAGTGTATTTGACATTTAAATCGAAACAAACTGTACGCAATAGAGGGCGCCAGTCTGGCAAGGCTGAAGTGTCATTTATTTAGTGAACGGTTTAACAACCCAGGAAAATTTTAAAACTTACATTTAAACAAACTTGGCCACTTTTCGAGCATAACGGAGAGATCATGGTTGTAATAATAGAAAGAAATTTAAAGAGAGCATTACAGATTTTGTCAGGTCTATGCTCCTGATAGGTTAGGTTATGTTAAAAAGGACTGCCCGCAGTTAGCGGGAACACACTCGGAGGCCATAAAGGCCCATTGTGATGCCCAGCGAACTACACCCTACACAATCCTTTCAAAACGAAGTACAGGTTCCTGGGAACCACCAAGAGCTTCTCATAAAACCAGTCTGGGCAGCCAGCGGTGCATCCCTAAGGCAGTCCAGATCTCGCAGGAAACGAGAGCCTAGATGTCTAAGCCTACGCTCCTGCAGGGCTGGGCAGTTACAAAGGAAATGCTGTACTGACTCCTCTTCTTCCGCATTGACAGCTACTGCAGCGACCATCATGGGGAAAGTCCAAAGGCTCTGACATGTACCCAATTGCACAGTGCCCCGTCAAGACTGAATTCCACAGTGTCCCGTCAAGACAAAGTCGACTGAGGGAATGCCAATATCCCTACGTGGGACTGCTTCATCCAGGGTCGAACCTGCTCTTGCGCATTCGTTCGCCATTTCATTTCCCTCAATGCCTTCATGCTCTGGAACCCAAACTATCAAAGACGTCATGTCTTTTAAGTCGAGCCAGAGATTGAATGCATGCCAGTACACATTTCGACTTTATCATCTTCCTGTTACTGAAAACGGGTAATCTGAATTTATTAATTGCACTGTGTTCTCTGCAATTGAGCCTATCTTATGGTTTTTTTCAGGCTGCCAGTTCTTTGATTAACAAATCCAGTACTCTTGGGTCCTAGTAGATACCTTTGTGTTAGCCGAAAACATCACAAACACCCAAGGTCCTTGGCGGGAATCGAACCCACTACCTCTGTACTAATAGGTTAGCATCGCTACCAATCAGCCACAGCGGCAGCCTTACGGTTGATTAACCCGTATTTTGGGCCTGGAATTGAAGGTCTGGGCGACAAGTGCTTTCAACACAGCACAACCGATTTCATGCTCTTATGGTTTTTTGAGCGGCTACGTCAGGCACCGTGTCTACGTGGATCATCGGATAATCCCCTAATATTGAAAATTCAGAATTATTTGAAAAAGTAGTCAAAAACTACCTCAAAGAGATTACCTGCTGCATCCGAACTAGAGGCTGTCGTTTTTAACAAGAACTTTGTTTTCTAAAACAAAAAATTTAGATGAAGATGATTAAAATGTTTATTGTATTACGAAGACAAATATTAGGCAATTATAAACGGCCACGCTGGCTTCAAATTGAAATCCTTAAGCAAAATTCCCCATGTGGTGGTTTTGGATAAGCCCAATTGTTTAGAGCGCCGAGGAATTGACAAATTTGGATCTGCTTCAATACCGGGGCTCACGTGTGCGATGTTTTCAGTTGAACGACCCGGTCGAACACGCGTTGGTGTTGGCACATTTTGTATCGAGCCTGCCGACTACAATTTAACGACCAAATTCTTTATGTTTTACTGGTCACTGGACGTAATTGGCAGCGACTGACACTATCATGTACTAAAAGCAGAGTAACAGCCACCACCTTCGTCGGCCCTGTAGCGAAAATTAGCCGGCGAAGTAAAATGTTGAAATAGCTAAAAAAAAAACTGTCTATCTTCTCATCTTTCCTAATCTGTCCCCTCAATACTATTCCCTCGTTTTCAGTTCCGGTGCAATGCATTGCATATATAGGGGTCTTCTCCTGAGTGCTGGTCCAAGATAAAAAAAAAATTCTTATGTTATCCGAAAATATGACGAACTTTACGAAGTGTAAATTTATTATTTTAATGCGATTTTCGAGCGAAATTGAATTCATTGTAACAATTGCCAATGCGTCTACAACGAATATGTCAAAACACTAAATGTCAATACTATCATGTTGTTGGTGTTGCCAGAGTTGAAAAACAAAGTTCTTGTTGGAAAACCCTTTATAATAACAAACTCCAGACAAGAATTATAATGAGATAAAACTTTAATCCATATACTAGATTTATGATTTGAAACCCAAACATGATAAACTTTGTACTACACCATTTTAAAATGAAAATACACAAGATGACTGAGGTCTAGCAGGTTGGAGTGTATATTAAATATTTTTAAGGATTGTGGGTGCCGCCATTGAATCAATAGACTGCACTGGTATGTAGTCAATGTGGCAAAAATCAATAATTTAAGTTACCTAGCGCAGCCATATTCCGCATTCTTTCCAGATATGACTCATGGTGAGTATTTCCTGTTTCCCAATTTGATAAAATGGCTGTGCCAGAGACTTGAGCCATAAGAGAAACAAAAAAATAGTCTTTTGCAGAGAGTAAGTAAACACTCAGTATTAAATGCAATGAGTTTAAAAAAAAACTACATTGCGAAATAAAACGCCTCAGTGCCGAAATAAATATCGATAATATCATAGCTTGTTTTCCACTGGCATACGAGGTCGGTTTAAAAAATAAGATGAATTTTTCCTTTTTTTGTATAGTAGTCTCTAGCATGTATTTGAGAGCCATAAAATTCAGGGTGATCGGTCATTTTGTGATGTCAAAAAAAAAAAAAATTATAATATAAGCTTTGAAAAGAAGACCAAGAAGACCCGTTTGATTGATAATAACGCTCGTCCTGCACGCCTTAATACATCAACAAACCAATGAAAATGTCAAGAAAGTGGAGGAAATTGTTATGGAAACTCATTGGCTCACTATTAGAGAAATTGATGAGACTCTTGTTTATCGGTTGGGTCAGGCCAATTTTTTTAAAAAATGTTTGCAATTTTTTCACAAATTGTTGGGTATGATGCATACGGCAGCGAAGTTATTTCTAAAATGACTAAATATTGACCAGGGACTCTGTATTTATTTTTCCAAAAATAAAACCGTAAAACTACTCAGTCACCTTATTCAAAAGATTTTGCCCCAATTGACTGTTTCTTATTTCCAAGATTGCAGACACTCATGAAACAAGGGCATTTCCGACGATTTTTAAATATATTTTTAATTATTCAATTATAATGAAGTAGAGAAACAGAACGTGCATTTTAGAAACATATACAGCAGCACTGATTTTGAGAATAACATATTAATGGACAAAGACACCAGAAGATTAATGTGGTGGCTAAAAGGAAGGATATTTGGTAACTAGTATATGTGTATCTTTAGCTCAACTTTGGCCATAAACTAAAATATAATCGCTCCTATTATGAATGACGACATCGACGCCGTATCAAGACGACACCAAAAAATTGTCGTTTGTGCACTCTTTGTCGACAGCAAGTGACTACTATTGACATGTTCTATCGATATTATATGACCTAGAGAATGATAAGAAATTGTCAAGGGTAATTAATTGTTATCGACAACTTGTAGACAACGATAATTTTTTTACTGTGGGGTCGTCGATGTCGCCATTTATAATAGGGGCGAATATGTTATTACAACTTGGGATGGTGGTTGAGAAATTTTTTTTAGGTTTAAAGAGCAAATGTCCAAGCCAGAAAAATTTTATTTTTGTCTATAAAGTGTTTCCACTTAATAAATTCTGGTTTTGACGTTAAAACCAACTGTTAAAACCTGGCTTTACCATACAAAATGATTTTGTTAAAATCAACTTCAAACCACTTTCGAATTGGTTTTAACCCTAGATAGATAGTCTGCGTAAAATTTACGCATTCCCTTCCAAAATGTTGAAATTTCTTTTTAAATAGCGCGAATTCATCGCTGCGCCCCTTGGACATCCCAGTCGTTGTGCATATCTTTCGTGAGGCACATACAACGCTGCGGTACGTATAACCCATTTTGAAATATACGCGCTATATGAGTCAAAATGATGCGTGATTACATACAAGTTTTCAAACAAATATGATTTCTTTGTTTAGTTGACTACTTATGATTTTTTTTTAATAATAAACATATATAAATATATTTTTGAGCTGTTGATATTTTTGATTCATTTATATGCAGATATAGAATTTACATAAGTCGATCGCAAATTAATTTAAAAATAATGAAAATATGCTGATAATCATGCGTCAATTTTACGCATGATTATCTTTAACGTATGTCAGAATGTGATTATCTATCCAGGGTTAAGTAGGTTTTATGAAATGCAACCTTGTTTTTGCCTGTGCTAAGTTGAGTGCTGCCAAGTTATATATTAGAAATAGCTGGCATTGTTTATGATTATAAACAGAACTTTCAGAACTCGCATATGTTTTTTACATATAACAACTTAATTTCCAGAAAGTTCAGGTTGTACAAGTAGTTTCACAATTTTAAAACATTCATTCACAAAATGTAAAATAATTTCTATTTTAGATCACATTGAAAAACGTTTTCTTTTTACCCACACACAAAAGCTCCTGTTGTACAGGTTGTCAATTAAGTGTTGTAAAATTAGATGACAAGTACAGCAAAAAACTCACTCATGTCTATAAGCGATTTAATTTTTTTTTTTTTTAAATTTATTATAGATTGTAAGTTAAAACCAGAATTTGCAGTGTGAATCAGCTGTTTATGGTTTTACAGCTAAAACCGGGTTTTAACTTTCAGTGTGAGAACACTATTACTTTGTGCTGATATTTATTTACTATACAAATATATTTCTCTTAACTACTGAAAATATTGAGTGCGAAATATATTCGACACAATAGCAATAGCGAACAGATCCATATGTTGTGCATAAAAAATAAAAAATTTTAAACCGAAAATAATTCAATGCATTCTAAGTTTGTGTTTAACTCATCAATTAAGAATATTTTTATGAATTAAGGTAGAGAGCGGGTGTGGCTTATAGTTATAAACTAATGCGTGTTATAATAATTTTTATTTAGCTAAAACATTTCAACAAACCACTATTAAACAAACAAAAAAAATCTACTTGACATTCCACTTAAAAATAATTTATACTCAAACTAAAATCGATGAAAAGCTGTCGTTAAGAGCTTTAAGGCTGGTCTTTTAAAGAAACTTAAATTTAAACAAAACAAGGATGCGGGATGGCTGATAGTATTACGCAATGAAATTAAATAAAAACCCATAATTTAAATAATATTTGTTTTAAATTATAATAAAAGCTTTTTTCTAAAGCTCTGATAAAAACTTATAAAGAAAGAAAAACGAAAAATTAGATATTGCTATTAAAGTGTAAAGATAATTTTTGCCCTTCACAAGTTCCAATAACTTTTTTAAAATACAAACAGCATAAAAATCTCAACAAGAAAAATTTAAAAAAGAATTTATAAAAAAAAAATTGAAAACTTTCAAACTCGTTTGCATTTTCCTTTCATTACCAAACATCTATTTTATTTTATTTTTTTGGATCAAATGAACAAAATATAACAAAATAGAAATTAAAAAACAAGAACGAACTTAAAAAAATAATAAATTGCCATTATTTACCATATTTTGGGTAATTAATCCCTGACTGGTTTCAGCCGCCCCACTCCCGTCTCAAAGGTAAACCTAATGGGAAAGAAAAGGAAAACAGGTAAGAAAAAAGTAGAAAGATAGTAGATAGACATGTTTGTTGCTTTCTCATGGATTTAAAAAAAATAAGATTTTAACAATGAATGAAGAACTTTTTTTATAGCGTTATTGAATGATGAATATTAAATTAAAATAAAAATTTTGAATCTTTGATTGTCTTCATCATTTCAAATCGATTGGTGTATTTGTTGTTAATAAAGAACAGATAAAAATTTTAATGTACAATAGAGAAGGTTAAATATAGTAAGATAGAATTAGAAAGATAAATTAACAACCCCCAAAAGCTTAATGGACAGCATTTAAATACATTGGAATGGAATAAATTATATTAAAATACATAATAAATTAATTCTTATAAAATAACATGCAAATTACATATATAAACTGGATAAAACTAAAAACGCTTTCAAGCTCCTTGGAAATATGGCTGCACAAAACTTTATAAAATAACTGTAAATATTATGCACTGAGATTATACATTCTATGCGGTTGCGCCAATATTTACCCGTCTATATAGAATGATTATATCAGCTGTTATAACAGGTAGACGGTCGTAGCTGTCAGGCAACGATTTTACGGTAGAGTTACTTCTGCTAATATGATGTTAATTCCTCAAAAAAATCTTAAGAATTTTTTTCCTTTTTCAGAGCCAACACAACTGAAATCATCTCCATGTTCAGGTAAAACCAACTTAAAACCACTATTGAATTGCTTTTAAGTAGCTTTTATGAAATGCAACATTGTTTTTGTCGCTTTTTGGCTGTGGTAAGTTAAGTGCTGCCAAGTTATATACTGTAAACAGCTGGTATTGTGTGTGTTAATAAGAATATATACTGACGCCTGAAATATTTTGTTGTTGTTTTTTTGAGAACAAGTACAGCAACATATTCGCACATTTCTATGAGCGATTTAATTTATTTTGAAAAAATTTATTATACAGTCTGTATATTAAAACCACAATTTGCAGTGTGAATGCAAAATCAGCTGTTTATAGTTTTAACGCTAAAACCATGTTTTAACTTTTAGTGTAAAAAAATTATTACATACATCAGGAAGCCTAAACACTGCCACATTTAATTGCACATGGGATTAATTCGCCGAAGGGAAATTTCGCAAAATGAAAAAATGAGCTCATTTTAGTAAATACGAGACTGCGATCTTTCCAAATGATAGATTAAAAAAATTCAAAGTAAGGCGTCAACCATATATGATCGAGATCGAAGTGCACCTTAAGGCATTTGCTGTGTTATCATATTTTCTAAAGGAGGTTTTCCAGATAATTATTAGGACGCCTCTGATGAAGGGATAGAATCACCAAGTTAACAGTTGACGGCAAACTGCGATACACTTTCACTTCCTTTAACAATTATATAGGGAGCTGTTGGCCGAAGTAGTTAACACTGATTTCGAGCCCGCGCTCAGTCATGAATAGTGCGTCAAATTATTTTAAGCAGTTATGTTAGTAGTAGTCGGCCTGTTTCAGTGACGAAGATATAGCACTGGTCACTGAACGTAACTGGAAACGATTAGCACCAACATGTACTAAGAGCAGAGTAATAGCGGCCCAGTTAAAATAGTAGCTTCAAAAAATTTGAATTCCCATCTTTCTTCCTCTGTCTTCTCAATACTATCTTTATAGAATTACTCTAGCTTGTGTTGCAAGCTATATTCTCTGAATTATTCTTATATCACTCTCAAGGGTTTCACAATTAGGATAAATTTCTTTCAGGTCAAACCAGCATGCTTGCTGGGTGGGGCATTGGTCCTGTCAGAGACATGCTTGTACTTGAACCATTTGAAGTCCACGTAGCCAACATTTACAATATTTCAACACAGAAATGATCAAGAAACTTTAAAAGTTTTAAAAAAGGGAGAAATTTATTGCAGAAATGAAATTCCAACAGTTGAAGGGGAAGCAATAATAAGATGGAAGAGTCGACGAATTCAATTCTCTTCAGTCCCTTAATCTGTCATTCGATTCGCAATTCAAATTGAAGGTCAAGGCCTCGTGCGAGGAAATGCAAGTTCAATAATAGTTCTGTTCAAAAAATAAGGAGAATTTTGAATTTTTAATTATTCATCAATTTTGGCATTTGGCTCCTTGGTTTTGGTTGTTCTTCCTTAGATGTGACACACTTATAGCGTTTTTTCCAATCCACAGGGCAGTTCCTTTTAGTATGTCCTTGAGTTCTTTCAGCAATTCAGTTTTTATCTACTTAATTGTTGCAAAACGAACTCCTTTTATGGATATTTTCAACCTTGGACACGGGAAAAAGTTACAGGTGCCTAAATCCGCTGAATATGGTGGCTTAGATATGATTACTGTGTTGTTGTGGTTAAAATATTATGAATTTGGTAAAATATTCAACAATTTTGGAAGCAACTTCGATGCTACGAACCAAAATTTTCGAAAAAATTGTTCTTAACATTAAGTCGTTCGTTGAAAGGCTAAGGCGACCAGGGTGGGCGCCGATATTCATATCATCTCGATCTTCTTCGGAAAGTTTGTACCACTAATAAATATTTGTTCTGACTCAGAGTGCAATCAAGATATCAACTCTCAAGATATCATGTACTTTTGAACACATTTTTCACACAAAATTTGATATACGTTTTATGATTAATTTTTGTTGACAGCAGTAAATTGCCGTAAGTGGAAAACACTTCTAATTTTTATTACTCTCATAAGTGAAACATGCCAACGAAATTTAGCGAAATTCACCTTCTTTTTTGAACAGACCACGTATATAGGAACATTTTATATGGTAACCAGTCCTCCGCTTCGCTGAAACTCCTACGTTATTACCAATTCACCTAGACGTTCATGTTTAGAATTGGAAATATTTAAATATTTACAGGAATGAAAAAATTAAACGTAACAAAAGAAAATTTTATTTCTTTCTTATTTAGCAGCTGTTTTTTTATAAAAGTATAACCACAAATTTATTTTTATAGCACTAAAATTATAATAAATGTTAATTTAATTCATATTTCACACACAATTATCATGCCTTTTGTAAACAATTATAAACAATACCTCTCAGCTACTGCACACTAAATATATTATTTTATACGCAAATATATTTTAATAAATAAAAATCGATAAATATAACACTACCATACATTAAAATATTTATGGAAGATAAACTACACATTTAGGATTCTAAATAATAATTACGAGTATTAAATAAAAAAAAATACACCAATCGACGACTGTGATATCAAGCTAATATGTTTCTTGTAAATAAAAAGTATATAGATAAATTATAAGACACACATTTAAACATCAAATACATTTAATAATTACTTTTATGTGAATGCATGTATGATATTTAACAAACAACTGACCTTTTTGACACTTCGAGTGGTGGAAAAGCCATCACCACGACGATAATTATCACCCTGAAAATATTTTATATATAAAATACAAATAAGTCTTTATAAATTATGTAAATATTTAAAATTAGACGTACCATAACTTGATGAGATCTTAAAGTACCGAAATTATCGCGACAACGATATGTTTGCTGGGTATTGTAGCCATCGGGCTGAAATTGGAAGAATGTTTCGGAATTGGGTGCACCATGATGTTGCATGGGTTTGCGTAAAGTACTCTTTGGTGAATGCATTTTATTTTGACTTGGTGGTTGAGGTAATAAAACCGGTTCAGCATAGGTTACCTCTTCAACTTGCGGTAACAATTTAGGTTCAGCTTGTATTCTATATAGAAACATACGGATTTTTTAAAGAAGGCAAATATTATTATTGATTAATTTTTCTTTCATAAAATAGTGTTAAATGAACTACAATTTTTATTCAAGTTTAATTTGAAGATCAGTTACAAATACTACTGAACTTCCATAATGTGATGCCATACGCTTTATTAAATTGAAAGCTTTTTATGAATAAATTTATTGAAATAGCGCTCTTACCTATTAACATTTTGCCGTTGTTCGAAATATTCATATTCCGTATCCGGATAAGGTAGATTATCGTCCTCATCCTTATGACACCGGCGGCCACAAAAGTAGCCTGTAAAGAATCCTACTAACAGCGAGAATATCGAACCCGCTAAAACAGCCATCACTAAGGTTTCAACAGTATATTGAGCATTGATTATATCTGGAGAAATTTGTGGACCTTTTTTGATTAGTTTTTTAGTTGCATATGTTTCAAACACAGTGTATTTTATTTTAATTAACATTTTGTATTTTTGTTTTTGTACGTGTGTTGATAATTTTTGTTGTTTTTTGTTTTTATTATCATATGGGTAGATGTGTAGGTAGGTGTTGTTGTTGAAGGTGTAAAGTGGTGAGTACATGTCCAATCAATGTGGTTGAATTTATAACATCATAACGGTTTCATTGCAAAAACATTTGAGTGATAACAGAGAACAAGAGTAAAAGAGTAAGAGTAGACACCAACAACAGCAATTAAACATCAAACATTGATAAAAATCCAATCAAAGAAATTTTGAATGTGTATGTATTAATTGTTTTAAATGTTTTTGGTATTGATTTTTTTTTTGTTTTTTATTTTGTTTTGGTTTGTAACAACATTTATAAAGTTTACAACAACATGTAAAAAAGATCCAAAAAGTAAAAAAGAACAAAGAGAATAAATATAAAAAAGAAATTGATTAAAATTTCAACACGTTTTTTTTGTTGCTATTTTCATTTTATTTCAATGAATTAGAAAACTGCTACTAAAATGAATACGTAAATAAAATCAATAAACAGAAATAAATGTTATTTAATTGTAAGAAAAAAAAATAATAATAAAATGAAGCTGTCATTTATTGAGCTGATTAAAAAATATCTCTGTTGTTAATTACAGAGTTGTGATTGGTGGTTAATTAAAGTAAAATTGCTTCGTTAAAATTTGCTAAAATTAAAAATGTTAGCGATTGACATGCCTTCTGTAAGAAAAAATTAATAAATTATAATAAACAAATTTTATATAATATTCGTTTCGTGCAGCTTGTTTTTGTTTTGCCTTTAGTCAAATTTTATGCCTAGATTTTTAAGTGAAAGTCATATAATTACATATACATATGTATGTATGTATGTGTTTGTATAGAGTGCAATTTCACAAATTGGAACTAAATTGAATGGGAATTGCCCTGATGTTAGAGTTTTTTATTGCAATGTACTGAATGTTCTGATATTAGAACCTCAAGGTTTATATTTAAAATACGTTATTATTTATTTCTTTGGTGAAGTAAATTACACAAAGGGGAGTCCCCGAATTAAATATGGTTATAGTATATTTTTAATAGCTTAGGAGTACAATTATGATTGGTCGCATTTCTAGTGAATCAGTCAAGAATGAACAAAGAATATTGGATGTGAGGGGGGGGGGGGGGGGGTAATTTTGCGTTATGATATATGTATGTATATTCAGAAATCTAAAAACGGCTTAGCCAATTTTAAGTTAAAGGAAAAAGTAAAATATCTTGGATGGAGTTTTAAATAAAAGCAAGGAATTTTCAGTCAAATATATCCCGATAAGAATGCTGATGCTTTTACCGCTAAAAAACTAATACAAAAATATGACAAACGATTGATCCTAAAGACCATCCCTGGAACTTCCCGCTAATTTTAACCACTAAGGATTGAGGTCAGGAATTTAGTCATCCTTAATCTGTTTTATATTTTTAGCTGCTAGTTAATTACCTTTATTCTTAAGCTTAAGCGGCCAAAGCTGGTGGTTTAAACTTTACGAGTCTTTCATCACTCTAACATGCAAGTTTTTTTTTGCACTTTTTTATCGTTTACCAATTTTAAGAGGCAATCTACTTATTATGTAGTAAAATAGGCAGATCGTTTTGCTTCAGAACTAAACATAACTATTTTTATTAAAAACTTTTTTTGTATTTAGTTTAAAATAAACTTTGCGCCAAATTATATTATACAATATTTTTCTTCTTCTTGTTTTGCATGAAATGCAGGGCTGTATTAATTAAAGTTTGACATATGAATACATAATAGCCCAATTCACAATCCTGTGCAAATGGCCTTGCATTACAGCATTTGCAAATTGAGAGAGTATTTGAGAGCATTTTCAATGTATTTTGTTGGTGTAGAGTACAATTATTTTGCAAATGCAATGATGCACGACCATTTGCACAAGATTGTGAATAGGGCTATTGTTACCATTTTTTTATTACGCAGTATGGCATTTTTATGAGGTTTAAGCATCCTCTTAAAAAAATCAAACTGTGTTCGTACTCATATAATTATTTTTTTTAAATTATTCGATTGTGGTTACTGCCTAAACTTAATCTCCATCCTAAGAACTTGCCCTAAAGTACTACTATTTTAATTACAACTATAACTTTTGAATGATATCGATTCCGAGAAAAGCGGGAGCACTAACTGATCACATATATAATTTCGGAGTTTTAACAATAAATCTCTTTCTTCAAATTTTTTTCGTTCACGATATCTCACTCATCAATCGATTTTGATCCGATTAGTGACGATGAAGTGGTTTTAATGACAAGAGGTTCAATTCATAACCGTTTGACAAAGTTTAAATGTCATTATCTATAAATTCCAAAAAAAAAACATATATAAAAAAAAATTTTAGATCACATACTTACACACACATATATACGTACAGATATAGTGATACCGTCTATATCGTCAATATATGGTATAGCAAGGATTAGCCTTGTAAAGGGTCCGCCATCTAGCGTTTTTTTTTCAACTAGTGCTTATTTCGTGAATTTGTAACACTTAGCTCATATCTAATTTGACAGATAATTAGTTTTATCCTTCCGCTGAACGAATATGGTTGTGTATACGCTTGAACAACGCTGGGAAAGTGGGCCTGCGATCGACTTACAGAAGATGCCGATTTTGCCAAAAAAAAAATCATTTTTCAGATGAAGCTCATTTTGATCTTGGCGGGTATGTAAACAAGCAAAATTGTCGCATTTGGGGCACAGAAAACCCGCACTCATACATTGAAAAGCCGACGCACCCAAAACGAGTCACTGTTTGGTGCGGATTTTGTTCCAGAGGCATAATTGGGCCATTTTTCTTTGAAAATGAGCAAGGAGTGGCCGTTACAGTCAATGGCGATCGTTATCGGCACATGTTGAAAGAATTTTTGTTCACAAAAATTGAAGAGGCAACATTTGGTTTCAACAGGACGGCGCTACGTGCCGCACAGCCGAAGCTACACTCGATGTTTTGCGCCCTGTTTTTGAAGATTGCATTATCAGCCGCAGAGCTGATGTCGTTTGGTCACCTCGGAGCTGCGACTTGACACCGTTGGACTATTATTTGTGGGGTGCCGTCAAAGATAAGTGTTACGCCGACAAGCCAGAGACGATTGACGCTTTAAAGGACAATATTCGTGAAGCCATTGCAGCTGCACACAATCGATAATGTGTTTAAAAATTGAACCGATCGTGTAGGCTACTGCATGGCCAGCCGAGGCAGCCATTTGAATGAAATTATTTTCCATTATTAACCGGAAGGATTGTACTTTCAAATAAAAAAAGAAATTTGAGAAAATATTCAGTAGTTTTTTTTATAGCATTTAAAAAAAAGGTATTTGGCGGACTCTGTATATTTATTTAGATTTTTCTTGATATTTGTTCACCAAGACCTATAGTGCAAGAAAATTTAGTTCCCATACGTGAAAATATTCCACTTTGAGAATTTTTCACTAAGACCTATTTGTTGATCAAAGCTATAGTGGAAGTGCTCAATAATTTTGGTTAGTCAGTGTGTCAAATATATCTTGGGTAGATAAAGGTAGAACCACATTCGACACACACCTTCTTTGGTTGGCAAAGTGGAGATATGTTGTAAGTTACATAATTCTCTGCTGATAGGAACCAAAAGTTCTGAGAAGGGTAAAAATAGGCCGAAAGATTTCACTTAATATAAAATTAATTGCAAAAATATTAGAAAATAATCACTCTCCGACCTCATTTATTTATTTTTTGTTATACATAATCTGACAGTCAAATTATCCATTTTACAAGGCTTAGTTCCGTCCTCACACGTTTTTAATGCTTTTTAACTCAAATATTTTAAAATACATATTTTATTATGCATTTGACTGTGTAAGAGCATGTATTTTCTTCCAACTTGCGCATTTTCCATTTCATGCAAATATTTTTATTAACTAAATTTGATAAATTTTCTTTTTGTACAAAAATATTTAAAAAAGCCATGCATTAAAAAACAACAACAAATTTACAACATAAATTTAATTAAAATAAACACTGAACATTAAACATTTTGAATATGAAACAATTGTTATTACCTTCAAAGTTTTTATCTTGCATAATATTGATCATTTCTTGATCTTTACTTTGACGTCTTTGATCCAGCAGGCCCATATCGTCTCGATAGCCTTTCTGTTCGCCAGCGTTTGCATCTTTAGAATTTATTTTACCTGTTAAGAAGAAGATAATAAAAATATTTTCAATATAATAAAATATTTCGCATGAAAAAGTTATTTATATAATATCTTATTAAAGTTGGTATTATTTTTTGTGAACGTTGTAAGGTAAATTATGAATCTAAATTATGATATTATTATTATTATTATTATTACTATTATTATTATTATATGAGGCCATAAACACCGCGACCCAAAGGATCTTTTGTGCAGCCCAAGTGTTCACTGATGTAGATTGAGGCTACGAATAAAGCCAATTACTCTACCCGGTGAGATATCGTACACCTCCCCTGGAGTCATGAAATTGCCCCCGAGGAACCTCCTCCTGCACGATGCCACTGCCGGACAGTCACAGAGAACGTGCTCCGGTATCTCATACTCTGCTCCGCAGAGTCTACACTCTTTGGTCTCAGAATTGCCCATGGTAAACTGGTGTCGTCTGAGACCGCAGTGTCCGGTAAACCAACCCGTTAACAATCTGAGGTCATTCTTGTCCATCAGCATTAATTTTTGGGATTTGTTCCGAGATAACGTAATAAAACGTTTTGCCTGTCTTAGGCCGTGAAGGGCTTTCCAGTGGCGATTAAACTCCACCCGAGCCCAGGAGTCATACTGTTCCTTGACATATCCTCCTGAGATGCCAAAGAAGTATTCCGGTCCTATGAATCTACGATGGGCTCCTCTGTTCGCCAGACAGTCAGCCCGTTCGTTCCCAACATGGCCCTTATGGCCAGGCACCCAGCATAACGTCAGCCTGTTCTGAGCGCCCAGTTCTATCAGCGATGTAACACAGTCCATAACAACCCCCGACCTGATCTCATACGAGGTTATGGCCTTGAGCGCTGCCTGGCTATCAGACATCAAATAGATACGAATAGTCTTACATCTTCTCCTCAAGCATTCCCTAGCACATATGAATATGGCATAGACCTCCGCTTGGAAGATCGTAGGGTATTTACCCATGGGAATTGCCCTTTGAAAGTTAGGGCCATATATCCGTCTCTATCGATAGTTCCGGCACAGTGCCTTACAATAGTATGACTCATGAAGAAAAATGATATTATATCTGAACAACTTTCTTAATTATTTTGAGCTTGTGAATTGTCGGTGACAGGTAGGCATGGCTTTTGTCAAAAATAATGCATATTTATTTAAATATAATGTCGAACCTATAATCGGAGAAATGATCTTGTCAAACTTATATTAAAACAAATGAAAACAGAGAAACATTTTTGAAATGTTCCGTAAGTTCTTATTATAGTTACGATATAAAGATAGCAATAATATTTTAGAAAACATTTTTTTACAGGGCAGCAATTAAGCCACTATCACTTACAGAACCGATCGTTTATCGAATTATTGTCAAACATTTTCTTATATGCGTAGAGTTCTTAAGGTTGTGCCTTTTTAATATTTTTACAATATACAAAAGTGCATATCGTAATAATATATCGAGCGTATTGATAAATTTGTTTAGAGGAATCTTCCTTTTAATTAAGTTATTTCATTAATTTTCAGCTCACAATTGATTTCAATTCAACAGTTTGCTTATGATTAAAATTTCAGGCTAAATGGGACACATACGAGGACGGATTGATATTGAAGCCACCTAGCGCTAGATGGTAGATTTCTTTTTTAAAAATTTCGATCTGTCAAATGTCAGCTGTTAAAATGTCACCCAAATTCATCGATTAGCTTACTTGTTGTAGTCGTTTAAAGTAAGCAACTTTTGTGTTTCTTGAAAAATGGAAAAAAGTGAATTTCGTGCAGTGATTAAACACTATCATTTGAAAAGGAAAACGGCGAAAGAGACAAAAGAAAAGCTCGATAAACATTACGGCGAGTCTGCTCCGTCAGATTGCATGGTAAAATATTGGGTTTTGTTTTTATATTGGACCAGCACTCAGGGGATGACTCCCATATATGCAATGCATTTCGCCGGAACTGAAAACGAGGGGATAGCATTGAGAGGAAAGATTAGGAAAGATGAGAAGATAGACAGTTTTTTTTTTTTTTTTTTTTTTAGCTATTTCAACCTTTTTTACTTCGCCGGCTAATTTTTACTACAGGGCCGACGAAGATGGGTGCTGTTACTCTGCTTTTTAGTACATGATAGTGTCGGTCGCTGCCAATTATGTTCAGTGACCAGTGACTATACCTTCATCATTGAAAAAGGCTGGCAACAACTAACACAACCACGCACTAATGCTGATCAGAAGAATTCAACACAATATTTCATGACTCAGCGCGGGCTCGACCTCAGGACCATCCGGTTCATAGTCTCGTGCTCTACTACTTCAGCCAACAGTTGCTGAATTTAAACGTGGCCGAACAAGCACTGCAACAATACCATCAACAGGAAGGCCAAAAGAGGTGGTTACTGAAGACAATATCAAGAAAATCCTTGACATCGTTATGAATGATCGCCGAGTCAAGTTGCGTGAGATTATTGAAATGCTAAACATATCATATGAACGTGTGTTCCACATTTTGCATGAGCATTTGCATGGGAAAAATCTATCGGCAAGATGGGTGCCGCGTTTGCGTGTCGAATAAAAAACGAGTTCGACAGACCACTTCACAGCGGTGTTTGGACATGATAAAGCGTAATCCTGTTGATTTTTTGGCATCGATTAATAACTGTTGATGAAACGTGGGTCCACCACTACACACCTGAAACCAAAAATCAATCGCAACAATGGGTGGAAGCTGGTGGAAGTGCTCCGAAGAAGGCGAAGACAGTGAAATCGGCTGGCAAGGTTGTGGCCACTGTATTTTGGGATGCACACGGAATATTGCTAATCGATTATCTTGAAAAAGGATCCACAATCACAGGAAAGTATTATCGTGCATTATTGGATCAATTGATTGATGTTATCAAGAAAAAACGACCACATTTAAAGAAGAAAAAAGTGCTCTTCCATCAAGACAACGCACCGGTTCACATAGCATTAGATACGATGCTAAAATTACGTGAAATACACTTCGAATTGGTTGATCATCCATTTTATAGTCCAGATTTAGCTCCCACTGACTTTTTCCTGTTTCCAAACTTGAAAAAATGGCTCACAGGAAAAAGATTCATCTCAAACGAAGAAGTGATTACCGAAACGTACGCATATTTTGAGGGGTTCCCAAAATCATGTTATTCAGATGGTATAAAAAAGTTGGAATAACGTCTTACTAAGGCCGGATTTTTGGGATCTCAGTTAAACTAGGTTTAGTTAATCTGAAAACAGATTTTTGCCGCTATTATCAGGTTTTTATACAAAATTTTTACGGAACAGCTTAGTTTTGCTTAAAATGTGTGTCCTTAATGAAATAATAAAAAAAATCGCAGTTTGCTGGAAAGATCAGAGTTTCAGACTTCGTTAAACTAGGTTTAAACTTAAACCACCTCTCAAAAACCCGACCTAAGTGTATTGAGCTAAAAGGAGTCTATGTTGAGAAATAAACAATATCAATCCGCCCTCGTATATAAATAGTTTAAAAATAAATACCTTTTATTTCCATTAAAGATATAAACGGATTAATTTAATAACTTTAGTTTAATTTAAACTGCATGCTTTCTATTACCATAAAAAGCATTCTCCTTCTAGGTATTGGCATAGAATGCATCTATGAATACATTTTTAATATAAATGTATGATATGCACCAGATACCAAAAAAATTAAAAAAAAATTGAATTGCATTAATATTATACAATCTCATTTAAAAAGTATAAAACAAATAAAAAAAAACTCTGTTGTTTTTTCTCTTCACTCGAACAATGAAATAAATAAAAATGCTTGCTGCAATAATGAACGTTTCGTTGTTGTTCGGTTGTTCAGTGTAATACCACAGGACCAACAAAGAGTACAGCAACAACACAAGACAATAGACCAACATCATGACGATAATGTTGCTGATGCTGTTTATCACACAGGCAACAGCAGCAAAACAAATTGCAATTTTCACTTTTGGCAATAATCCAAATCTCCAATTACACATGAAATTTTTATTACAACAAATGTTACGAAAAATACGTAAATGTATTAAGGGGGTCACAACAGCAGCACCAACAGCAACAGCAATAGCAACAAGGACATGGAATGGCAAAAATAACTACAACATAACAGCAGCCAGCATCTACAACAACAAGATGACATGATAGCAATTTACTATATTTCGTTCTATTTTTGTTGTGCCTGCTGATGTTGCTCGTTGATGGTTGAGTTGTTACCTTCATTGTAACAGTGAAACTTGGAAAAGACGAATTGTTTAATGTAATATATATTATTACACCATGCTGCAAAACAAACAACGAAGGTAATGGTTGCAATATTAAAATTAGTTAATTATTAATTAATATAAAATAAAACAGACCGACAGCAAATAACATCAAAATGCATTTAATGCAGATCGGAAAGATTCGATACTGGGTTCGAAATCGACTACTATTTCGAACAGCACGTTGATGCGGAACAGAAATATTAAGAAGACGGAGAAAGTTTGTGGGTGCTGTTGACTGAAGTGGTAGAACACGAGACTTATGAAGTGGCGGGTCCCGCGCTGAGTCATGAAATATTGTGTTGCATTTTTCTGATCAGCATTAGTGCATGATTGTGTTAGTTGTACTAAAAAGCAGAGTAACAGCACCCTCCTTCGTCGGTCCTGTAGCAAAAAATTTGCCGGCGAAGTGAATAGGTTGAAAAAGCTAAAAAAAAATTCTCTGTCCTCTCATCTTTCTTTATCTGTCCCCTCAATACTAGCCCCTCATTTCCGGCGCAATGCACTGCATAAGTAAATAAAAAAGGTTAAGAAAAGTAGTAGAACTCTCAATCGTTTAATATATTATTTTACTTTCAATACCAACGAAAGATGGCGCTGTAATAAAATTTGTAATACCATAAATTCTCCATCACTATCGGAACCGTTCCGTGCATGGTGCTATACCTTCATCAGTTGTATCGACGGACAACAATTAAAATAACTGCGTCAGAAAAACTCGATTCCATATTCATGTCCTAGAGGAAACCACATCGAACTTGAGCTTCACAGACAACACAGACGCCCTTATTCTATAACTATTTGTCCACGTCACGCCAAGACAATATCAAAAATAGCATCGTTATATTCTGGTTGCTGGCAACAACTGATTACTGCTGACGGCCTCTGAATATTCTCTAAAGCCTAGAAAATTATAAGAGACTGTTTAAAATAATTAAATGCCGAGGAAAACGATTATCAAGAAGTTTTAGTTTTAGTATTGTCTTGACTTGACAAATAGTTACAGAATATAGGGGGGATTAATTATTTGTAAATATTCCTAAGAATTTTCTTTGCAAAAATATTTATTTGCTGTGTTTGGTCACTTCTGTATTTCACACGTGCGAATATAAAATTCATTAAAAAATTTTTATTTACATACAGGCATTTGCTAGAACATAATTTTCAGCTAGACTTTCAGTTATGGGCCAAAAAGCTTTTACTCCATTTTATTTGATATGATTCCATAAATTAAATATTTTATATTGAGAATGAAATTTTTTAATTGCAACAAACATTTCTCAACAACATATTTGATAAAGAAAATTTCAAACAAATAATTTAAATAAAACCAATAAAATCTTTATTGATTTTTTGTTTCAATTTTACTAAATAAATTTTATCATTATATGTAAAATATTTTGTTTAAAATATTTACATTTCATAAAAGAAATATTTGCTGTTTATTACAATTTTTTAATAACATATTTTTCTTTATTTTAGTACGTAAAATTTTGTTAAAAATATTATTAGATTTCAAGTCTTAATATGAATTGAACTTGATTGCAATTTATATGGATTTGCTTTGGTAATATATCACACAAATTTTTTTGCTGATATGAGTAAAAAACGGGGCACACCTCTTGAATTTCTTTATGATAAGTTAATATCGTATTTAGTTTGAAAGAGATGTTAGTCTTTGTATATTTTTTTTTCTTATTTTGCATAAGATTTAAAATTTTGGAACTCTATTAAAAATTTTTTCCACCGATAAAATAAGTAAAAAATTAAGTTATCTTATACTGAATATGTTTTCCATATTGGACTTAAAACAATTCTCAAGTCTTTAACGAGTCACCATTGTATCCATTTATATTTGTTGATTGGCACGGCGCCATAATCGGTCTTCATTTCTTTCGAAATGATCATATAGCAGCCATTACAGTGAATAGTGAGTGCTATCGATCCAATGTGAATGAATTTTTGTATTAAAAAACTAATCTGCGAAATATTAAAAACATTTGGTTCCAACAACACACTCCCAAAAGCACGCAATAGATTTGTTGCAAAATTTATTTGATGACAACTTTATTCCCAAAAGTGATCCTGTTCACTGGGAACATCTTTAGAAGGATTTTATGCTACTGGATTAGCTTTTATGGGTTTCTGTTAAATCATTGGTTTATGCTAACAAACCAGGCACTCTTTAAACACGTTAAGCCAATATTTAAGTCACCATTAACACCAGACGGTCAAAATTACATATTGGAAAAAGTAGTAAAAAGTTGGATTATTCGAATATCCCTTGTAACTCGTAGCCACGGCGCACATTTGCCAAAAACTATATTTCAAAAATGTTAATTATCTACCAGATTATAATGAAAAAAAAGAAATGTTTCCAAGAATATTTCTGTTTTATTATTTTAAATTCTCATGTAGTAAAAACAAAACGCCCGATATCTGATAAATTAAAGTGCCGATTACGAATATCTGTCGAACTTCAATTGCATTTCCTGGCAACTGAAAATTTATAGTTGCCAGAAAATTTTTAAAACCATAAGTCACAAGGTCAGTTGCCAGTTCTTATCCGTGATATCGGTTTCAGCAATTAGTGCTGCCTGGCCCACGATGTCACTCGAGTCGAACACATCCATACGAAACAAAAAAAAAATTTTTTTTTATAATTTCTATTTGAAATGCATTTTTTGACAGAACGATATCGAGTGACATCGTCGGCCAGGCAGGCAACTTAAAGCGGTTGCCATCTATAGTCGATCGATAAATTTTCCGGGTAATGATTTCTGCCAGAATGAGGAAGCTGAGGTTTTTGGCTTGATCCTGCACTCAAGTTTAAATATGGAGTCAAATTTGTGTCAGCTGCTTTAGTAATTGAATCTGTTAATTAGTGGTTCGTAAACAATATTGCCAGCGCTTGATATTACCATGTACTAAAGAGCGAATTACAGCAGCATCCACTTTCGTGGGTGCTGTACCAGACATTTCACGACGAAGCAAAAAATAAATTTATATTTTTAATTATCTGTAATAATTGAATTTTTTATTATACGATATTTATAATTAATGCCCTAAAGAAGATATCGATATATCGGATAATAAAAAGTTTCAATTTATTTTATTAAAAAGTGGCCTAAAGTTTGATAATAAAAACAGATAATTACAAAAAATATCTTTTTTCTCATATTTCTGCAACTGTCCTCTCAATACTATCCACTCCTTTCCATAGTTCCGGCACAATAATTGTCTTGGTAGGTATTATCCTTTCTATACAGATGTCCAACTCCATATTCAGTTAGGTTGTAGAGAGGAACGATTACGCTCGTGTCCTGGACGCACACCTAAGCTATTAAGGTCCTGTTGTGCGCGCTCTGGTAGCATAAATGAAAACCACTAACTTATAGAATTCCCTCGCATTGACGAATCGTCTCAATTTCTTACATTCAATACCCCTAAAGCCGGGTAATGCCTGGTAGAATGTAATAAAAACAAGTAAAAACGTTATATTCGACCGGGTCGAATCTTAAATACCCTCCAAATATTTAGTAAGTGAATTTAAAATGTTTAACTTGGTGGTTCCTTTATATAATATCGTACGTCAACTCCCACTAAAGGGGCGGGAATAAAAAATAGACAATATCATGTTTTCCACAGACGAACGTATGGGCATTGCTAGACCATCTTAGACTTCATCACTAATCAAGAATATATATACGTATTTACTTTATAGGGTCCAATTCTCTTTGGAGGGTATAAAAACTGTATTTTGACGGGGTCGCTCTGGCAAGGGCTGTGGGGGAAACATTTCACCTTTCCCATAAAACTCTAAAAATAAATGCTTGGAATAATTATATACAAAATAAAATTTTTTAATTTTTTATAGGGTCATTTACGGGGCAAAGGAGGGGGGGGGGGAAGAGGATAGGGCAGAAACAGACAGTCATGAAACTCTAAAAATAAATGCTTGGGATAATTACATACAATTATGTACCAGGTTTAGTCTCAGCTTCGACATTAAAGCTTACAAATTTTATTTTTAAGGAATGTAGGCTTAAGTAAAACAATTTGTTTAATTTTTATGCTATTTTTGTATATAATAACGCCCACTAAAGTAGGCGGGGTCCAAAAATAATTTTTTTTATTTTATGGCTCCAAGTTTAAGGCGTTGGACCGTATTTGACATAAAAATATATCATTTGCTTAACAAAATAACCAAACAACTTTAAAAATTATGTTGGTTTTTCTGGGATGGTTTAGTTCTTCTTAGGGGAACTTTTTTCCCTCTTGCCCGATTTAGCCCATCTCCGAAATTAACCTGCTCTAAGCTTCAAAATATATTTATACCAAATTTCAAGCATCTAGCTCTTTTCGTTTGGACTGAATCGTGATTTCCACAGACGGACGAACGGACGTACGGACATGCTCAGTTCGTCTTAGATTTCATCACTGATCAAGAATATATATACTTTATGGGGTCTGAGATGGATATTTCGATGCGTTACAAACGGAATGACAAAGTGAATATACCCTCTAAATTCTTTTTTGGAGGTTATTAAAACCCGTAACCTCAGTTGGGCGAAAGCGGGCCAATGAAAAGTGTCAACGTCTCTGTGTCTTCCCAGCATGCCCAACATTCATTGTCGTCCATGGCCCCAATTCGGTGCAAATGTTCTCTCAAGTTCGAGTGTCATGTCAAAAAATCGATTTTTTCTCGTTCGAACCTTTTGATTTTTCTTCCTCTGTCTATTTTTACTTGCACGAATACCTTTCGGAAATTTACCAGTAGTTTTGCTTACAATCTTAATTTGATTTTCGTACAATACCGTTCCAAAGTTTTACATTTTTCCTTTACAAAAAAAAAACCGGACTTAAAGTATATATGGAAATTAAAGCCGTGATATTTATTTGGTAATTATCGTATTAAAATTTATCATGGGAATTGTACTCGTATATAATTGAGCCAGATAACAAGCGATGGCAGACGTAGATACATATTAGTACTGATGATAGCGGTGAGGCGACATCCGAAAACACCATTGTTCTGTTCTTGTCATGTTCTTTCTGAATATCATATGATGGGTCCTTAACAGACCAATGAAATTAATTTGAATTGCGAAACAAAATTAAATGAAGTAATACGGTGTTCAGACACTCACCTTAATTGCTTATCGCAATTAATGCCATTATTGAGCTCAATTAATTATATAAAGTTTTAATTAAGTAATTTCTCAATTAACACCTAATTGCTATAAAATGGAGTAAAATTATAAATGCAGCACTGCTAGAAAGTGTGTTTAGTGAGCAAGACACAACTCACTGAACGAAGTTAGTCGAGACAAGCACCCAAAAAATAATAATTGTGGGACAGGTAAAAAAAAGTAAACGAATATGTCGATCCATGTTGAAGCTAAGTTATTGATATTAAATTTAGTATTAATTAGAAAATTAAAAAGAAGAAAAAAATTAAAAAAATAAACAAAAGAAAAATCCCATATTTGAACTTGAGGTTCATATGAATATGAAAAAGTTTTACTCTTAGCTGTCATTAGTTAATTAAATTGACTGTATGAGAACAGGAAGATTTTTCTATATGAGAACAGGAAGATTTTTCTATATGAGAGCAGGAAGATTTTTCTGTATGAGAACAGGAAGATAATTATGTCAATAAAGCAAATATTGACTCAATTAAAAATGCATGTTTGAATGCGAATTTTTGTAAAAATGTAAGTTGTACAAAATATATTTCAATTTATGTAGATACAGTTTTGGGATGTGCAGTTCGGTTACCTTTCGATGGTACAAGATCATATTATATTTTCAATAAATTATGTAAATTATAGAAAAATAAAAATGCATACACACTATGTTGCTATTTGATTCTTTATATTGTTGTGTTGCTGCTGATGTCTGTCTACAACATATGTGCCAACGACAAAAACACAGCCATACAACATGTATTTATGTATGTAGTACATAAAAAGCCCACAACAGGGGAAACCAACCTACAGATGAAAGTGTGTTTGATAGTGTCAGTTTTATATATTTATATATAACAATACAATACTCAATGAATGCAATGCACGGTTCAATGACTGCATTTTGCCTGGCGGAAAAAGAAATGAGAGTAAGAGCTTTATTTCAATACCAACCTGAGGGGCATGCA
Source organism: Linnaemya tessellans (assembly GCA_951800035.1). Classification (NCBI taxonomy): domain Eukaryota; kingdom Metazoa; phylum Arthropoda; class Insecta; order Diptera; family Tachinidae; genus Linnaemya; species Linnaemya tessellans. Next base: position 24,412,885 of record OX637533.1, on the reverse strand, counting down.
GCATGTTGGCCAGTTGTGACATTCTGATAATAATAGTTCTCTTCAAGCCAACGTGGCGCACCATGTGAACGACATTTGCCAGCAATTTTATCCCAGGCACAATATGGATCCTGCAGTGCAACACATTCGCTATAATAAAAAATGGAGAAAATAATATAAAAAATTGAAATATAAACATTTTATACGCATATTTATTTTTATTTTGTTTTTCAAGCAAAAGTCGTTGGTTAAATTTGGTTTTAACAACAAAAAGCAAAAAAAAAAAAATGCTTGCATTAAAAATATAAATTTTAGTTGCTGCAGCTCCTTACTCATCGTCAACACGAAACTTTTTAAAGGACTTTGCGCTATTTTTTTTTTCAAATACAGTCCCCACTAAAGTGGTTGACGATGATGCTGCTGTTATTTCAGGCAATTTATTTTTCCTATTTTTGTTGTTAAATAAATTTGATTTTTTCAGCGCTTTTTTTATCATCCTCGTCATCTACATGTGTGTACTTAACAATGAAAATTTTCTGTTTCATAAGGAAAAACAAAAAAATAAATGTTTACAAAACTCACCTGCAACTGGTGATTTTATCATTGTGACAACGATGCAATTGTATGGCAATCACTTGACTATCGGTGACAATGATTAATTTACCATCATCGTAACTGCCATCTTTGGGTTGATCTACAAATAAATGAACACATAAAAAGCGTATAATAAATGTTTCGAATTTAAATATTTGATTACACTAACAAATAGTTGTGCTTACACTAACGAAAAGTGAAAATGTTTGAAACTTTTAAATGAAAGTTCTTAAAATGAAATTAACCAGCAAACAATTTGCTGGCGGATATTTTTGGAATTTTTAAAAGTGTTATTTTTTCACAATTATTGTTTTTTTTCCAAAACATTCCTCTGGATTACTTACCATATTGCATTGTTCTCGCTATTCTTAAATTACGTATGGGCTCACTTTTTGGCAGAACATCAATTTCTTCTATCACCACCGACGTGACCTTTTTGTCCGAATCCGCAGATTCAGCATTTACGGACTTAATAATTTTACCATGATCTAAACGAATGAAATTAAATGATTTTAGAGTTTTTGAAATAGCATTTTACTTGCGACGACTTACCAGTGCCCACGAATATCACATCATACGTTTTACCGCCCGGTGTTTTAATTTGCGGGTCCACAGCGATTTGTGTAAAGCGATAACTGAAATTATACAATGAATTTTACATAATGAAAATGTTTATAAAATAATTTAGTATTCAATTATAAGATCAGCTTTAACATGTGTTAAGTATTCAACTGATTTTATCAGCTGCCCATATGACTAACAACCGATCGTTATGATTTAATTTTTGTGTATATCAAGCGAACAGACTTATTTGAATTTATTCAGATTGTTTTTATTCTATTATTCGATTTATCATTATAGAGTTTTCAAATGATTTGTAAAAAACTTCAAAGTCAGAAGTTGTCCACAAAAAGGGAAAAGGAGAGCCTTAAGCAAAAGCGATGAAAGTGAAATTTTATATGTATTTTTTTTAATGAACGTTCATATTGATACATTAAATTGAATTAAGATTTTATAGGCTAATTGTTCGAAATTATTTTGTTTTAAATTCAGAAAGACATGATAAATATTGCAAGGCGCAAAGGAAAGTCAACATCATTTTTTTTTAACTATTCAACTTACACAGCAGAGCGGAAAGGCTGTTTTCGAAAACCGCAACGCGTTCATTATCAGTGCTCATGTGTATTGAGTTTGTCGCCACTTATTAGGAGGCTTAGTTGAATTTGATAGCAGTTCTTGTTTAAAAAAATTTTATTAGGAAATTGAATAAGAGAACTGTATCAATCTGATGTTAATACATTTTTGTTTTAATACCCGTGTTGCCGTTTGATTATTTTCTTCATGTCCCATTTTCCTTAATTTTTTGTTCCACTATACCTAAGCCAAACTTTTTGAAATTTTGCACCTTTTCCTGTAAAGTTATTCCCAAAAAAATTACATTTCAAAATAAAAATCTATATTCGGAATTTTTTTTCATACGTTTCCTTTCTAAACAAGAAACTAGCGAAATTTAAGCTGATTTCTTTCCAAATAGTTGTCTGCACAGTGAATTTCCCAAGCCAAATGAAAATAAATCTTTAGTTTCTAAATGAATAAGTTAATCCGTTCAAGTGACCTCTCTCGCTTTCTAGTATCTGCAGGAGTGTACTGCATCTGTAGGTCCTACTTAAAAAAAACCTACAGTTGCCGTCTTAGATGTTGCGAAATATCCATCTGAGACCCCATAAAGTATATATCTATATTCTTGATCAGTGATGAAAACCAAGACGATCTGTTCATGTCCGTGCATCCGTCCGTCTGTGGAAATCACGATTCAGTCCAAAGGAAAACTGCCAGACTCTTGAATATATCTTGAAGGATAGCACAGGTGAAGTTCGTAAATCAGCGGTAGCGGGCCAGAAGGGGAAAAAATTCCCCTAAGAAGAACTAAACCAACCTCTAAAAAAAACAACATAATTTTAGAGTTTTTTTAAAAACCAATAACTTCCCCATTTTTTTTTAATTTTAAATTTTCTTAGCGGAAAGTTAAAAATATAACAGCAATAAAATTTTCGTCTTATAATAAAATTTTAAAGTAAATATTTAAATAAATATTTATATAAACACAATACACATGAGCACTGATGATGAAAGGGTTGCGTCTTTCGAAAACAGCTGTATTGCTCTGCTGTGTAAGTTGAATAACAAAAACTGATGTTGACTTGCCTTTGTGCCTTGGTATATTTATCATGTCTTTCTGAGATTTAAAATTAAAATTTCGAACAATTAGCCTATAGAATCTTAATTCAATTTAATATATTAAAGTAAATATTTTTTTCTTCGTCATTTCAAGAATGGCAGAGATGTAAATATTACAAGATGTCTTATAGCGATGCGCAATCTTATTAGGGGCCCTAAAAAGCAGCAGTCTGCAAGGTTCGAAGTTTTCGAAGTTCTTCAAAATAAATTAAATTGCTCATAGAATTGTGCGAATTTGTTGCTGTACTTGTTCTTCATTTTTACAACACTTAATTGACAACCTATACAATAGAAGTTTTGTTCGAAGGAAAAAATAAAATTCTCAATTCGTCTATTTTCTCTTCCCACACGTCAATGAAAATATTTTCATTAATGTTCGTGCATAATTTCCTTTATCTCTGGCATTTTTTAGTTCTTCTTGTGTCTCCATCCATTTTGACAATGTTTTCATAATATTTAACATAAACAACATCAGCTGTTTCCAATATATAACTTGGCAGCACTCAGCTTTGCACTTGTAAAAATAAGGTTGCTTTTTATAAAACCTATTTAAAACCAATTCGAAAGTGGTTTTAAGTTGGTTTTAACTAAATCATTTTGTATGGTAAAACCAGGTTTTAACAGTTGGTTTTAACATTAAAACCAGAATTCATCAAAATCATGTCAGTGTGAAAACACTATTATTGTACATACTATTTTCATTTTAAAATTGCCTACTGTAAGGTATCCAGCTAATCGTTTTAGATTGCATTTTTTGCTTTATCTAAAGAAACTTTTCTTTAAGTTAAAAAAGTGTCATGAAATGCAAGAAAAGAAAACTTTTATTTGTTATATGTATATCTTGGCATATTCTTGTAATGTCATTGTGGTCAAACTTTTGTGCAAAAATTTATAAATTTTTTAAAGCATTTTTTGTTTGTTATTATTTGAAAAAAAGTTGTATGTGAAGTTTTTTATTCCATACATTTACAAGCACAGGAAACTAGCATTGTATGGCTGATCAAATAGACATATTGTTGTAATTTCTAGATACAAAACAATTTACAAGCATAAATTTTTATAGATATTCTATACGTAAAAGTTTTGCGGTCAGTAGTATTCATTGTAAAAGAGTCATTTGGGAGAACGACTTTTTTCTATTGCTGTTGAAAAGAAACATTTTTATGAAAGGAAATTATGTAAGAAATTCAATATTATTGTTGCTATTGTTGGTTGTTGATTTTGTTTTATTTTGGTTTTGCTTCCAATAAAAATTTATTTGACACGGATGTAATTTATTTGGCTCAGTTAGTTTTTGTAATAGTTACAAAATACTATTTATTTGTAATTGATGTGTTTAAGTAAATTTTTATTCTTCTGTTTTTCATATTTGCATATGACAAGAAGTCATTGCATGCACTTTCCTTCACAGATAAAAATTAAAAACAGGATTTATTTGCTGTATATATGGATTCAATTAAAAAATAAATTAATTTTCAACAAACCACGTAGTTTGAAGTGTCCGCTCAAGAGCTTTAATTGAATATGTTTTTAAATTGTATGGCAAAAAAAAAAAATAGTTAAGAAATTTATATATGAAATGAGTTCGAAATAAGTTTAAACACGAGGTATGTTCAAAACTAAAGAGAATTTGTACTTTTTTTTATAAAAAAATATATGGAAAACGGTTGACCTTAAAGGCCATCTTCTAAAAATGGTATTAATTTATGTTAAATTGAATTAAGATTTATAGGCTAATTGTTCGAAATTTTTTATTTTTAAATTCAGAAAGACATGATAAATATTCCAAGGCACAAAGGAAAGTCAACATCAGTTTTTAGTTATTCAATTTACACAGCAGAGCATAATAGCTGTTTTCGAAAGCCGCAACGCTTTCACCATCAGTGCTTATATGTATTGTGTTTACCACCACTTATTAGTTTGGTATTATTTTAATTTTAAAACCGCTATAGCTTTTTTTAAGCGTAGGACTAGCACTCTGAGAATGACCCCTTTATATGCAATGAATTGCCCTGGAATTGGGACGATAGGTTTTGGGAAGAAGGATAAAGGCAGCAGAAACTGTGGATACTAGATTTGAACCTTCTCAAATTGTAAGTGACGGGGAAGACATCGGCAGGTAGTTTTTTCCACATACAGACTGTTCGGCCAAAAAACGAATTCGCTCTGTAATGCGTAGTACGATTCGTTGGAATATCGACCACAAATGCATGCGCTCTTAATGAAGAACGCGTTGAGTGTAAAAAAGAAAGAACAAGTTTCCTGATTTCGAATGGATTAGCCGATTCGAAAGTGATAAGCGCTGATTGATGTAGTTCTCCCATACCTATAAAAGAGTCGAGAACACTAATTGATCACATATATAATTTGGGATTGTTTTGAAAAATTCAATTTTTTTCGAAATTTACGTTTACAATATTTCTCGAACGCGTGAACTGATTTTGAACCGCTCAACGTGGTTTTTGGCTGCTGATTAGTTCAGTGGAGTCGATCGGAAAAGACTTTTAAAATTTAAACTAAAGAAAAAATAGAACTTTTGAAATTTTTTTTTCGGTTTGTTTGATATTTCTCGAAATCTAGCAGTCCGAAACGGTTCCAATTCACGGAAAATCAAAGTTTGAAAGAAACCTTTCAAACTCGACTGGCTTGGTACGAACCAGAGAACTGCAACAATTATGATCGGCCGACCTATTCACTAAAGTTAAATAATGTACTGATTCTCTTGAACAATTATCAATTTCTAACAACCTCTTGCTATACTCAATGCCATAGAGAGTGGCCAGAGTCTGCCAGATGTAGTTAATTGTTCTTCTATATAAGTGTCCCATTTTCAATATTGTCTTAACATGACGTTGACAAATAGGTACAGAATAAGGGGGAATATCAAAAATAGGTCCCTTGCCAACTCCTCCTGGAGAACTTTTATCTTCTTCCGACACACTGTGACTATTCTCTTGAATATAGCAAGGAGCTGTTAGAAATTGTTAATTGATGAAGTAAAGGAGCACAGAAGTGTCCTATGTTTGATATTGTCTTGACGTGATGTTGACAAATAGTTACAGAATAAGGGGGAATATCTGTGGTTTTCTAAACGAGTTTGGCTAAACTTTTGGTCTCAAAAAGCTGAGGTGCTAGAAAAAATTTAGAAATTTTCCACTGTTTTGCATAATCATATTAGAGTTTAGCAGGAAGTTCGAGGTATAGCCTACAACATATTTTTTTGTTATTACGCATTTAACTTGAAAATTAAAATTTTTTTCTGCCATAGAAATCAGTGCTAAACTATCGGCCTTAATAAACTGAAGGCCTCAAGTTCTTCATTATGTTTTTCTTCTGCCACCCACTTTTTATGAATATGTCATGCTGACACATGATGATAAATTTTCTAATAACGTTTTCACTCGTTGTGACATGCCACAAAGAACAAACAAATAGCTAGTAGTATAAATGAATGCTATTTGGATGGCCAATATGAATAATGAATAAACAGTCAACTAACCAAAGCAAACTCAGGCTGACGGCAATACAGAATGAGGGCACAAATAAAATATGTTAAGGTTATTATGATTATGATTTGGTAAAAGAGCCAATGAAAAGCAGACGTACTTAACCCACAGCAAACAAAGCAAATGTTTAATAAGTTTTTTTCTGCTTAATGAGAAAGTCAGCAGATACATATTTCTTTTTTTTGGAAAGGGGAAGGCTATTATGCTAATGAATTTACCAGCATTTCAGGCACTCTCAGTTTTTGGTGGTAGTTTCTTACAATCCTAATTTAAATTTGAATAAATACCAGCATTTTTAGGTTTTTTGATATTTATCTGAAACATATTTCTAGTTAGATGTTTAGCCAAGATAGTGTTTAGTGGCTAATAAGCGGACAATTCATCATTTTCACTTGCAGACGTTCGTGAAAACGTAATAAGTATCCAAATGAGAAAATCAGGAACAAGCCATGTCAGACTAAAGCAACTGCCATAAACTGTTTGAGATTAAGCGGTTGTTGTTGAACACGATTTGTATTACAATAAGTAAAAACGTTATACGAGGGCGGTTCGGAAACTTCTTAGCCTAGCACAAAAAGCGCGGTATAAACAGAAAAAAGTTAAGTGTTTTGGAAACTTCCATCTCTGCTATGAACACATGTTAAATTTTGTTTCGATCTGGCAACTCCTTCATATAGAAACAGGTGTTCACAAAAGACGCATTCGCGATTTTTTAACAATGGAAAAATTAGAAATGCGTGGTGTCATTAAATATTTACATAAAAAAGGTTTATCGGGACAAGAAATTCATAATGATACAGTAAAAAATTGGGTTGCTGAATTTAAACCTGGTCGTACAAGCATTGAAGATGAACCACGTAGTGGACGTCCAAAAACAGCAACAACAACAGAAATTGTAGCCAAAGTGCATGATATGGTATTAAATGATCGACGAATAAAAGTTATATTCGACCGGGTCGAATCTTAAATACCCTCCAAATATTTAGTAAGTAAATTTAAAATGTTCAACTTGGTGGGGCAGAGTTCCTTTAAGACATCTCTGTACCCAATTTTAAAACTCTATTTTGACAGAGTCGTTCCGGGAAGGGGCGTGTGGGAGACGTTTAACCTTTGCAAGATCAGAGAACATCTCAGCTTCTTATAGGCTTAAGGAATACAAATTGTTCAATATTTACACTATTTTTGCATATAATACCGTACGTCAACGCCCACCAAAGGGGGCGGTGTCCTAAAATAAATTATATAATGTTTTCCACAGGCGAACGTATGGGGCACTGCTAAATCGTCTTAGACTTCATCACTGATCAATGGGGTCCAATTCTTTTTGTAGGGCATTAAAACTGTGTTTTGTCGGGGTCTCTGGCAAGGGCCGTGGGGAAGACATTTCATCTTTGCCATAAAAATCCAAAAATAAATGGGGTAATTAAATGTAAAATATATTTTTAGTTTTTCTTTTTTTTTGATAGGGTCATTTAAGGGGCAAAAGGGGAGGAGGGGGTAGGGCAGAGGTTACGACTCAGCTTCGTCCTTAAAGGTTATAAATGTTATTTTTAAGGAACGCAGGCTTAAGTAAAACAATTTGTTAAAATTTTACACCCTTTTTGCATATAATAACGTCCACTAAAGGGGGCGGGGTCCAACTTTTTTTTTTTTTAATTTTATGGCTACAAGTTTAACGCGTTGGGCCTTCTTTTACATAAAAATATACCATTTGCTTAACAAGAGTACAAAAAAAAAACTTTAAAAATCCTGTTATTTTGTAAAGGTTAGTTTAGTTCTTCTTAGGGGAACTTTTTTACCTCTGGCCCGATTCAGCCCATTTACGAACTCGACCTGTGATATATTTCAAGATATATTTATACCAAATTTCAAAAGTCTGGCTCTTTGCGTTTGGACTGAATCGGATTTCCACAGACGGACGGACATGCTCAGTTCGTCTTAGATTTCATCACTGATCAAGAATATATATATACTTTATGGGGTCTCAGATGAATATTTCGCCGCGTTACAAACGGAATTATAAAGTGAATATTCCTTCCATATTCTTTTTTGGAGGGTATAATAAGAAGGATATAAAGTGCTGAGAACAAAGTAATTTAAGTGCTACAAAAAACTTTTAAAATGTATCCCCTGCCAAAAACTTTTTTATTTTTAAATTTCTTAAAACAGCAGCTAATAAAATTTGGCTAATAACGTGTCATTAAACTTTCTTAGTTTTTTGACTTTCCAGAAAACCTCTACTTAAAATACAAAACAATTTCAAGTGCTGCACAGTAATTCCTTAAACTCAAAAATTATTAATACTTTTATAAACAGAAACAAGCAAAAGGACATACAAAAAATTTGTTTGCATATTTTTGCCTATTAAATGTAAAATGGCTGAAAATTTATACGCATGTAAATTTCTGTATGCCCCTGAAATAGTGTGGTACGAGGTGTGTTTAAAAAATAAGGTGAATTTCTAATTTCGTTGAGTACGTTTATTGGAAAAATCGCTGGCAGAAATGTTTTATACCTGAGAGGGGCAACACCAAAATTGATGAATAAATAAATATATATTTTTTTATATATAAAATTCTCCTTATCTTTTGAACAGCCGTCGTATATACGATATTGTAGAGGGTATTTTTATAAGAGCTGGCTGATTTGAAATTTAAATAAAACACATGCCAAATTATGAAATGGCCCAAAAAAAATTTTTATTTGGTAGATAATTTCTTGTCACTTAACATTTAAATATAATTTCGGTCATATGGCCACCACGACTATTTTGCACAAAGGTCATTCTGGAGGTCCAATTTTCGACCACCTTTTCAAGCATTTTACTGCGTATTTTAGCAATGACACGTTGAATACTCGTTTCCAAAGCGTCAATCGTTGCTGGTTTATCCACGTAAAGCAATGATTTCAGATATCCCCACAAAAAATAATCGAGTGGCGTCAAATCACACGAACGCGGACGCCAATTCACCGGTCCATTTCTCGAAATAATGTTGTCGTTGAAATGTTCTTTCAATAAGTCCATTGTTTCGCCCGCAGTATGACAAGTGGCACCATCCTGTTGAAACCACATTTCGTTTCCATCCATATCTTGAAGTTTTGGCACCAAAAATTCCGTATCGATTTCCATTCACGGTAACGCGTCGTCCTTCCTCATTTTTTAAAAAAAGAAATAAGGACCGATGATTCTACCAGCCCATAGACCGCACCAAACAGTACATTTATCGAGATGCATTGGTAATTCTTGAACGGCGTGTGGATTATCTTTGTTCCAAATACGGCAATTTTTGGTAATTACGGTCTTTATGGTGGTCTCAGACGGACGATTATGTGCACCATAAAATTCAGTGCTCTATAAACATTTTTAAATGAACACTGTTTTTGAAAATAAATTTCCACGATTTGGAAGCGTTGTTGTGGAGTTAAACTGTTCATGATGATTTGCCAAACAATACTGAGTAGAGACGTCACTTTAAACTGTCAAAACAGCTGTCAGACAACAGAGTGATTCGTATAAAAAAAAACTTCATAAAAAAACACCCTTTATATACATACAACACTATATAAAAAATATGTAAATGTATAAGAGTATTAACTATCATTCATTTAATTTTTTTTTCATAGTCGCTTGTTTGTTTATCCTGGCAACCACATCTTCAATTTTTTTTTGCTCTTATAAGTACGGCTACTAAGGGTTCGAGCCATTACACCCGATTTTCTGTATCTACCCACTTTTTTTTGTTAATGTTATTTTGCAATTACATCAACAAACAATAACACAACAGCAAAATATGAAAAGCTGAGTATGAAAGCAAGGATAATAATAAAAAGAAAACTTTGTATTCACATACTTGACAATAATAAAAAAAAAAAACAAAAAAAAAGGACGATTGTTTGCTAGCAGCTGACTATGACTTTGTATAGTACGTATAAAAGTATTATACCGCATTGTACGTGGTAAATATGCGCAGCTAATCCTTTTAACAAACTTGACTTTTTTCCATAATGAAATCCATACACGAAGATGTCAACACAGCAGAAAACAAAATATAAAAGGTTTTAGTAACGTCAGGAGAAAAAAAGATATATAACAGATATGAAAAAAAGTGATATCCTTTCCCTCGTTAATACTATTTCCATTATGAGAGCCGGCAAAAATGATTTACGAAATTAGATATACAAGGTGGATAAATTTGAGGTTAGGAAGTAAATTGGCTGTCAAATGATGAAATGCCAAGAATTGAGCTGTCATTTTTTAGCATTTACTTAGTGAAAAGTTGGGAAATTTTAAGCGTGAAAAACTGAACGGAAACAAAGCATTTTTCAACAAAATCATCTTTAGAGACTAGGCCTATTTTTGCTTGCAATAGAAAAATCTATTACAAGATCAAAACTTCTACCTTAAAAATATACGGCGGTTTCGACTTGGGAAAACGATCATTCCACCATCTTCATTGGGGTATTCATTGCAAAAGTACAAGAAAATTAAAAAAATTAAAAACTTAATTTTCAAAGACTTACAATTCAGGAGTATAATTTGTAAAATATTTACACTATTTTTGCATGCCAATGACCACTAAAAGGGGCGGGATCCAACAATTAGTTTTTCTGATTTTCTGGAGGCAAGTTCTACGCTTCAGACCTTCTTTGACATAAAAATTTAACAGTTACTTTAAAAAATTACAAAAAAAACTTTAAAAATTATGTTGTTCTCTACACGTTGGTGTAGTTGATCTTAAGGGAACTTTTTTAGTCCTGATTCGATTTAATCCATTTACGAACTTGATCTCTGTTATCCTGTTAAAATTTATATATACCAAACTTCAAGGGTCTGGCTCTTTTCGTTTGGACTGTATTGCAGTTTCAACGAACGGACGGCTGAATGGATGTGTCTACATCGTGTAACATTTCATTACTGATCAAGAATATGTACACTTTATGGGGTCTTGGAGGTATATTTCACTGCGTTACAGACGGAATGGTAAAGTGAATATAAAGAGTGTTTTTTAGAGTGTCCCAAGACCAGAGCAACGCGTGCAAATTTTTGAAAATTTTAACCAAAATAATTGTCTTATATGTCAATCTCATCGTGCACTTCTTCCCTTTTATGGTGTACATAATCGTCCTTCAGAGCGGTTAATTCGAAGAACAATAGATAGTTTTCGGACCACATTTACTGTTACTGATCATGTGCATCCCGTGAGACGCCGAACAGTGCACACTGAAGAAGCTGTAGCCGCTGTACAGGAAAGTATTCAAGATGATCCTAATCAATCAAATCGTCACCGTTCTCATCAACTGGGGTTTGTGTCCTTCCACTTTATGATATATTTTTTTTTAGTTGTTGAAAATTGGTGTTCCAGATTGCGCCTTCTACGCGCCAGTCGTGGTGGGTACATGGCAGAAATCATATTTAAACATTAATTTCATAGAATTTTCTTTCCAATGAAGCTCGTGTCATTGATATTAAAAATATATTTTCTTGCTTCATTATGATTTAAACTTGTGTCACTCTATAAAAAATACCCTATAACTTTCAATTCCTTTTCGGCGGATATAATAAATATTGACAAAAAGTTTAATAGTGTTGTAACACTGACGTGGTTTTAATTAATTTTGGTTTTAATGTTAAAACCTGGTTTTATTATACAAAACGATTTGATTAAAACCAACTTAAAACCATATTCGAAGTGGTTTTAAGTAGGTTTTATGAAATGCAACCTTGTCTTGGGCTGTGCTAAGTTGAGTGCTGCCAAGTTATATATTGCAAACAGCTGGTATTGTTTATAAGAATATATACTGATGCCGCTTACGTTTTTTATACATAACAACTTTATTTCCAAGAAGTTCTTCACTTTGTACAAGTAGTTCCATAATTTTGAAATATTCATTCACAAAATGTATAATAATTTCTATTTTAGAAGGCACTTTTCTTTTTTTCTACAAAAAAAAAAAAAACTTCTGTTGTATAGTTTGTCAATTAAGTGTTGTAAAAATACAGAGCAAGTACGCCAACAAATTCACACATCTCTATGAGCGATTTAATTTATTTTGAACAAATTTATTATACAGCCTGTATATTAAAGCCACAATTTGCTGTGTGAACGCAAAATCAGCTGCTTATAGTTTTAACGCTAAAACCAAGTTTTAACTTTCAGTGTGAGAACATTACAAAGTAATTTTTTAAAAAAGTGACTTAAGGCTTATGATTAAAAATTATAATTTAAATATTTAGGATTGATATTGAAGCTATCTAGCGCTAGATGGCAGCACAAACACAAAAACTTTTTTCTTTTCAGAAAATGCGATCTGTCAAATGTCGGCTGTTAAAATTTTACCCAAATTCATCGATTAGTACAAGCAGATACTCGATAAAGATAAAGCTATGCTACAATTATATACATGTACACATATTTCCGTAAACAAAAGATATATCTTATATGGTTGCATTATTCGTCTCTCTTTTCCCTTTTCCATTTAATATAAATTAATGTTAGAAAGTGGTTTTATAAATTTTAAAAACGTTTTAACAGAACTTGATATAAAAATAACTATTACTAGATTAATTATATTTCTGAAAAATCAGTCTTTAATGATGGATATATCCGTCACTGCTGACTGGTTAGTCGTAGTCGTTCGAAGTAAGCAACTTTTGTGTTTCTTGAAAAATAGAAAAAAGTGAATTCCGTGCAGTGATTAAACACTATCATTTGAAAAGGAAAACGGCGAAAGAGACAAAAGAAAAGATCGATAAACATTACGGCGAGTCTGCTCCGTCAGATTACATGGTAAAATATTGGATTGCTGAATTTAAACGCGGCCGAACAAGCACTGCAACAATACCATCAACAGGAAGGCCAAAAGAAGTGGTTACTGAAGAAAATATCAAGAAAATTCTCGATATCGTTATGAATGATCGCCGAGTCAAGTTGCGTGAGATTGTTGAAATGGTAAACATATCATATGAACGTGTGTTCAACATTTTGCATGAGCATTTGCATATGAAAAAGCTATGGGCAAGATGGGTGCCGCGTTTGCTCAGTGTAGAACAAAAACGAGTTCGACAGACCACTTCACAGCGGTGTTTGGACGTGATAAAGCGTAATCCTGTTGATTTTTTGGTATCGATTAATAGCTGTTGAGGAAACGTGGGTCTAAAACTACACACCTGAAACCAAAAATCAATCGAAACAATGGGTGGAAGCTGGTGGAAGTGCTCTGAAAAAGGCGAAAACAGTGAAATCGGCTGGCAAGGTTATTGCCACTGTATTTTGGGCTGCACACGGAATAGTGCTCATCGATTATCTTGAAAAAGGATCCACAATCACAGGAAAGTATTATCGTGCATTATTGCATCAATTGATTGATGCAATCAAGAAAAAACGACCACATTCAAAGAAGAAGAAAGTGCTCTTTCTTCAAGACAACGCACCGGTTCACACGGCATTAGATACGATGCTAAAATTACGTGAAATACACTTCGAATTGGTTGATCATCCACCTTATAGTCCAGATTTAGCTCCTAGTGACTTTTTCCTGTTTTCAAACTTGAAAAAATGGCTCGCAGGAAAACGATTAATCTCAAACGAAGCAGTGATTACCGAAACTAAGGCGTATTTTGAGGGGTTCCCAAAATCGTATTATTCAGATGGTATAAAAAAGTTGGAATATCGTCTTACTAAGTGTATTGAGCTAAAAGGAAACTATGTTGAGAAAAAACATTTTTTTCTTACTTCAATATCAATCCGCCCTCGTATTTTGTATAGAACTTTTGATTAAATTCAATTATGACTAATTTGTTCGAAAACTTATTTTAATTATTTGCTAGTTAAATGAAATTCGACTGAAATTAGTAAGAGTAGTTTTAAATTAGCCAGTTACATGTTTATCATGAGCCTTTTATGCACAACTAAAAACCTACAGCTATTTTTAATTAAACGTAACTAATCGAGTCTTTATCATTTAATTGGTTCAATTAATAGTTTATTTTGTTTTCAGCATGCCAGAACTTGCATTCGTGCTGCTATCGCTATTGTAATAAATATTTATTTTTTATTTTACATTTTTATAGTGCGGTTTCCGTTGAAATAAACCTCTTTAGTTAAAGAGTTAACTAAAGGTTACACACTCGACAATTCGTTTTATTTTTCATTTTTGGAGACCTTAACAAGATTCGTTTAATTTTACAAAAACTTGAATAAAACTAAAACAACAAAACAAAAAAACTTTTACATACACAGTTAAACGAATCATCAACAACATCCGTTTATTTCTAACCAACTAAATATAATCGTAGTCATCATCGTGTTCCGCGTAACAAAAAAAAAAAAAAATAAAAAGAAAAAAAAACTTTTCCCAATAAAAACGGCACAAGGAATCATCAACCAAAATATTTGGTATTGTCGTTCAGAGTCATAAATGTGATTGGGTGAAGGAAAAGGGGTAAACGTGTCTGTATATGCGAATATAAATTTCTATGTTATGGGTTCTTCTCTTTCCGGAGGTTGTCGGTTAATACTGAAACTTGTGCAGCACACGCTAATGTCATTGTCATTGTTGTAACTGCTGATGTTGTTTCTTGTTGTCGTCGCCATCGTTGCTGTTGCTTTTGCTGCTGTTGTTGTTGTAGAATAATATTTACAATGACTGCAGTAGTTGTTGGAGGAAAAAACTTGACGAAAAAAATATGTGTATATTTTTATAAACTAAAGCTGTTGAGCGGGGGGAAGAGGGCAAGTGCCAAAAGGATAGTTGTAACACAAAGTTGTTACAAAAATGATGATGACAATAACACTCAAAAGCAATGGCTGTAGCTGTTGTAAAAAATATGTACACGCACACACACACATACACTTACTTGTATATGTGTTTATGTATTTGTTTTAACAACAAGCATTTCTTTTTTTCTATGCTTTCCTGCATTGAAATAATGGCAACATTTTAAACATTACGTGCTTAAACGTAACAACAAGCGCAACAACAACTACAACAACAAAAACTACACTAAAAGCAAAAACAAAACACAAAGTGTATTACAAACATTAACATTAACAGCAACGAACTGCACCAACACCAGGACCAGCGCTATCCCGGCCAAGCGAACATGTTCAACATGGCATGGGTATAGTTTAAATTTAACGGATCTGTATTCCTAATGATGTTCGTGACGGTGATGATGATGACGATAGTGATGGCTAGGATGATTTTGGTTTTTTGGTTTAGTCTGCATAAAAGGGATGCAGTCTTATTGCCGTGCGCCTTTAAATAAGGTAAAGCAGAAATATTGTTATGTGATGGCTGTTAAAAACAAAATCAATGTTACAGTTTAAGTTGAAAGGTGGGGTCCTCCCTCATGGAGTTGAGCAAGTAATTTAAAAATGCTTAAGTGGTTGCCTTAATGTACTGGTAATTCATGTTGTGAGGTTAAACAACTCTGTTAGGTATCGGGTAGTTAATAGTTGTCGGGTTCAAGCAAAGTCTGTGTTATTCTTATTGTCAAGCTGCACATATGGCCCAGCGAAATAAGGATTGAAAGATGATTGCCAGCTGGCAGATACATAGTGCAATGTTTATGAATAGTATTTTATAGGGTCTTTTATTAAAAGGTTCTTATCTTTTAATTTATGATATGAAACACAGCGTGAAATTTTGTATTCATTTGAAAGGTCTAATAATGCCATTATATATGGAATGTAACACACTGGGTGGGCCATGTATGGGTTTCAATTTGAACTAGCGGTTATTTCGATTCTGGCATTCTATTGTGTCACAAAATTATCTCCACTGAATGAAAGGAATCGATTTACGCTTGAGAAATCTTGGGATTTATTGGAAATTTATTTCCAAGACAATTGATCAGAAATTGCACGGTCAGCGAAGCTGTGGCTGAGAGGGTGCGTGAGAGTCCATCAACATCAACTCGGCATCGTTCCTAAGAATTCAACATTTCACGCACCAGTTTTCGTTGAATTTTGCGAAAAGATCTCGGTATGAGACTTTACAAAGTTCAGTAGGTTGAAGAGTTGAAAGCGCATGACCATCCATCTTTAGCCGGAACAATTGTCCTTCACAACAACAAAATAAATTATTTAAAAGGGTTTCACCTTCGGGCTATAGATACATGGTTAAATATTTTTTTCAAATATAACTTTAAAAAAATAAATTTTTATTTAATTTTTGTTAACAAACGAAAAGTTGGGAAAAATAGAATAAAATTTTCTAAATTGGTCATTACAATAAACTGTAAATAAATAAATTTGGTAAAATTTCTCAGCGTTTTTGTTTTATTACATTTTTAAATTTAAACTTTTTAATGCCCCACCCTATGGTTCAAACATCCGCCATGACTTTACTGCGCTTCCGTAGTGTCCAGCTTTCCAATACTCTGGCGCATAAATCAAGATAAGTTTGATCGATGCCATGGGGAATCCTGGGGTCTGTGGCTTATTCGCATACATCCGCAAATTAAGAAAACCAACCCATAAGAAAAAGTATAGCAGGATCAAATCGCACGATTTCGGGAGACAGTTCACATCACCTCCACGTGACATGATCACGCTTTCAAATCACTAGTGGCAAAATAAGCAATATTGCATGAGCTGTGTGACACCTACCGCCGTCTTGTTGTTGTCCAGGTCATCCAATTCATGCCTAAAGAAGTTGGCTATCACCGACCTATAGCACTCGCTATTGCAAGTGATAGCCTGGCCAACATTGTTCTCCAAATATATGAACCAAGGTCTCAAAATCCACACAATGACTTTTTCGGGACGCTCTGTTTTTATTTAGGACTAGCACTCATGGAATAATCCTTACATATGCAGTGGCATAGCGCCCGAACTAGAAAGAAAAGGGTGTTGTATATGATAGTCTCAATTGCTGCCACTTGTTATTAGGGACCAGTGCTAGACCTTCATCACTGAAACAGACCGACAACAACTAATACAATCATGCAATAGTGCTGATCAGAAGAGTTCGACACTATTTTCCTGACTGAGGGCGGAGTTGAACTCGGAACTTTCGGCTTCATAGTCTCAAGTTAACTACTTCAGCAAACAACATTTAGGTGGCAGCACGAGAGCCCATTCATTGAACCCATAAAGTTTTCTATGGTTGTTTATTTTCAGTTTCTTAACCAGTTGAATTTTGTACGGAACTATAGCAAATTCGCCAAGTTGTGGTCTGTAAAAAACCGCTGCCTTGGATTCTTCTGCACACTGTCAAGAACAGCGGCGATGGTTGCGGTACATCAACGATGGTTTGCTGAGCTTGTGGACCGAGTCACAATAACAATTCGCCAAGACCGAGTTCTTGCGAGAGACAAAAAAAAACCGATCACTGGGTCCAAATTTATTCTCTCCGTAGAACTATTATAGCAATCGTAAAATGATAAATCAATTTTATTATCTGCATATGTTTTTAAATACTACAGGGTGTTTTTTATAGAGTGACACAAGTTTAAATCATATAAAAACAAGGAAATATATTCATAATATCCATGAAACGGGCTTTATTGGAAAAAAAATTATAAAAAAAGGAAAGAAGGCGCAATCTGGAACACCAATTTTCAACAACTAAACAAAACTTCCACAAAGTGGAAGGACACTATCCCAGTTGCTTAAAACGGCGATGAATGGATTGGTTAGGATAATCTTCAATGCTTCCATGTATAGCGGCTACAGATTCTTCAGTGCGCGCTGTTGGGGACCAAGATAATGCGATTTGACACCCCTTTGGATTTTTTTTAAAATCGAAAGTGCACATCAATAGTTTCACAACAATTCAAGAGTTTAAACCAGTATTAAGTAGCAGATATCAATCATTAACAACAGTTTATTTAAAAACGTGATTGATAGTTTTGTTAAAATATTGGGAGCCTGCAGAGCCAGTAATGGGAGTCACTTGGCCGACATAATTTTTATTTTCTACCGGAACCTACACAGTTGTATAAAACTGAAATAAAAATATGTTTGATATTTAAAAACATATGTTTGTAATAATATTAAAATGATACCTCAATTTTGGACACCCTTTATGACGTATGTATATGTAGATACATATGCTTTTGCTTTGAACTCTATTTTTCTCTATCTGTATTTCTGTTCTACCGCAGATTTTGAAAATAACTCCTCTTTTAAAGATGTCTTCTCGTATGCAGCCACTATTATTATTATTTTTCTGCGCAGATCAGTGTCTGCCTCTTTCAAAGGCGAAAACTATTTTAAGAATCACTTAATTGAATTATAGCACCGAGTTTTCCTTTTTTTTGATAATGACCTCCAGTATTTTTTTTACCGCTTACAACTAACTATTGGTATAAAAGAATAATCCCTATTCATTTAACTTCGACTGTAAAAGCCATATTTGAAGGCTTTTACAGCAGCGGAAATCAACACCAACACAAAAACACGCGCTCACACTCACACTCACACACTAAATACGGTTACACATAAAATGTTAAACGCAGTTGAAAAAGAAAACACAGATATTTTGTAAGTTTTAAAAATCTGTTATTTTGGAAGAGCATAAATACAAAACGCTAAACCATAAAGCCAGCCAAGCAAGAAACATGTTTATTTTTTGTTAAGGATTTTATGATTTCGCGATTTTAATTTTTCCCATTATTTCCTCGTTTTTTTTTCTTTTTACACTTTTCCCTAAATCCTATATCTATATAGCAAAGCTGTGTATATGTGCTTAAGTAAATATTATGCTACAGTACTTACATCGTGCTTGTTCTAACCAAAATTGGTTGACCGAAAAATGCCGGAACACTTTCATCCATTAGTGAATGTGTTTTGATGAAATTTAATGTCGGATCCGGAAGTGTTCGTGAATCATTATGACATGATCCGGGACGTGGGTCGGGTACCTGCAAATATATGAAAAGAAAGATAATAAAACAACCGCCGTACAGTTTGCAATTGCAAATAAATGAATGGAAAACATGTTTAATCAGTAAGAAAAATATAAAAGGAAAATCACAACAACAACAACAAAATGATAAATATTATTTTCACATTTTAAAGTAGGGAAAGCAATTTGAACAGATTCTGTTTTTGTCTAATGGCGGAAGATGTGTAGCTTGTGCAACAGCGTTCCTGTTTTTTGCAGTTTGTTGTCCTTCCTTGGATTTGCTTTCATACATTTTTGATAGTTGCACAAAAGAATATGCAACTTTTGCTACTAAAACATTTACAATGGGTTTTTCCAATGTCTGTCATAAGCAACGGGTAACATTTTTTGATGTTTAAATAATTGTTTGTGATTTGTGACACTATGGAAACGTTTTCATTAAATATTAAATTCTTCTGGTTTCTTGACCTCTTTTTAATTATTATTGTATTCTGATATTTTTAAGCTTAAGGTCTCTTTATTTTAGTTTAATTTTTAATTTCAATATTTCGTCACTCCTTTGTGTGACTTCTTCAGGAAATTAATTATTTTAATAAAATAATTTTAATAAAATAATTAATTTCCTGAAGAAGTCACACAAAGGAGTGACGAAATATTGAAATTAAAAATTAAACTAAAATAAAGAGACCTTAAGCTTAAAAATATCAGAATACAATTTTCATTAAATATGCAATAAAAAAGTAAAAAAAGTTGGGTTACTTAAGGAATTGGCTAAAGGTCTCGGGAAAAAGGTTAATTGGTTGCACCCTTTGACGAAAAAAGAGATAAAGGGAAAGTGATACTATTTTTCTTTTTTTTGAAAGTGCTATCGGATGAATTACCTAACGAGACTATTTTTTTTTCTTGGACCAGCACTCAGGGGATGACCCCTACATATGCGATGCATTGTGCCAGATCTAGGAAAGTTGGTTATGGGAAGGAGGATAGAGGGAGTAGTGTTTGTGGACGTTCGATTTGAACCTCCCCAAGTTAAAACTGACAGGAAAGACCTCTGCTGGAGGTTTGTTCCACATACGAACCGTTCGGCCAAAGAACGAATTCTCTCTGTAATACGTGGTGCGATTCACTGACAACTCAACCACAAAAGGATGTGCCCTATGTGAAGAGCGGGTAGCTCGCAGAAATAAACGGTTATCCGGCACAAGCTCCCTTATTTCACCAGAACACATTCCGTTGTAGTATCGGTAGAACAGTGAAACACACCCCACGTTGCGTCGATGCTCCAGTGAGTCAATAGAGTTGGCTACCCTACTGTCACCGATGAGCTTCTTCGCTCTCTCTTGTACGCGGTCGAGCAACTTCAAAACAGACTTTGAAGCACCGGCCCACACATGAGAGTTGTATTCCATCTTTGGTCGGATGTAGGTGGTATATATATTGAGGAGATCAGTTGGGGTGAAGTATGTCTTACACCGTCTTAAAAAGCCGAGACACTTGAATGCTTCTTTTGAAATATGAAAAATGTGATCTGTCCATCGAATGTCACACTGTATTTTCATACCAAGAACATCAAGAGCATCTGATTCCCCAATACCTATACCATCCATAAACACGGATGGCGCAGAACCTTCGACCAGCCGCCTATGCGTAAGCACGCAGCACTGCGTCTTATCAGGGTTAAAGTTAACCCTGTTCGCGAGGCCCCATTCGGAGATTGACACGAGATCACTTGTGAGTGACTCGTTCATCCTTTGTCTCCTGGCGTCAATCTCCTCCAGGCTTGGCCGGCTGGTGAAAGAGAAAGAATGGATAATGCTGCTATCATCCGCGAAAGAGTAGATGGGGTTTGAAGTTTGACATAGAAGGTCATTTATAAAGATGAGGAAGAAAGTAGGAGATAGAATAGAGCCTTGCAGCACCCCTGAATTTACCTTGAACTCGTTTGATGAGACCCCGTCTATAACAACTCGTATAGTGCGGTCCCTGAGGAAGCTCGCTATGAAGCGAGAGAAATCATCACCGACACCAAAAGCAGTCAGTTTTGACAGAAGTGCATCATGCCACACTCTATCAAATGCTTTTGAGATATCTAGAGCCACCACCTTACTCTCGCCGAAATGGTGAATGGAATTGCACAATTTTTCTGTTAACAGAGCGAGCAGGTCTCCTGTAGAGCGAGCTCTGCGGAAACCATACTGCCGGTCGTTAAGTAAGGTGTTGGTCTCCAGATACCTTACCAGGTGGAAGTTGGTCATACTTTCCATGACCTTGGAAATTGCAGAACAGACTGCAATTGGGCGGTAATTTTCGGGGTATTGCGCCTCTCCCTTCTTAGGGATCGGCGTTACATTGGCTAACTTCCAACACATCGGAAATTTACCGGCATGGTACGATGCACTAAATAGCTTAGCCAATGGACGCGCTAGCGTCGAAAAACACTGCTTCAAGACCAGTTTGTGACACTATGGAAACGTTTTCATTAAATATGCAATAAAAAAGTAAAAAAAGTTGGGTTACTTAAGGAATTGGCTAAAGGTCTCGGGAAAAAGGTTAACTGGTTGCACCCTTTGACGAAAAAAGAGATAAAGGGAAAGTGATACTATATTTTTTTTTTGAAAGTGCTATCGGATGAATTACCTAACGAGACTATGAAGGCGAAAGTACCGAGTCATGAATGTTTTGTCGAAGTCTTCTGATAAGCATTATTGCATGGTTTTGTGAAAAAGGGCATGGCAGTAGTTACTGAATATAAATGGCAATGATTGACATAATCATGTGCTAAAGAACAGACGAAGAGCACTCTCCTTCGCCCGTCCTATAGGAAAAAATTATCCGACGAAGTAAAAGGTTAAAACAGCTTTAAAATAATTCTCTATCTCATCTTTGTTCATCTGTCGTCTAAATACTATCCCAAAATAATTTTTTTTGGAGATTTTCGTAGCATTTCCTAAGTCTTGAATTACTGGCAAAAACGATCTTTTATATATTTATGCACTTTCTGTTAAAAAAAAGATATATTAGAAATATATTAAACAGAAATGTATTTTTATGGATAAATACATAAAATATATTTCTTAAACTTTTATCAAGATTTTATTTAATTGCAGTGGTCTCAGCTTATTCTGTCGAAATCTTTTTCAGGAACAGAAAATCGGGAGATATGGACCCCATGTATTGAATTAAAGGAGCATAAACTCATGAACAACCAGTTTTATTTCGAAAATTTATTTTTGAATTTTGGGTGCTGTTGGCTGAAGTAGTAGAACACGAGACTATGAAGCGGAGGGTCCTGAGTTCGAGCCCGCGCTGTGTCATGAAATATCGTGTTGAAACGAAATATTGTGTGGTTGTGTTAGTTGTTGCCAGCCTGTTTCAATGATGAAGGCATAGTCACTGGTCACTGAACATAATTGGCAGCGACTGACACCATCATATACTAAAAAAAAGCAGAGTAACAGCACCCACCTTCGTCGAATCTGTAGCAAAAATTAGCCGGCGAAGTAAAAGGTTGAAATAGCTAAGAAAAACTGTCTATCTTCTCATCTTTCCTAATCTGTCCCCTCAATACTATCCCCTCGTATTCAGTTCCGGTGCAATGCATTGCATATATAGGGGTCTTATCCTGAGTGCTGGTCCAAGATAAAAAAAATTAGATATAATAAATATTACAAGGCCCAAGGGAAAGTCAACATCAGTTTTAATTATCCAACTTACACAGCAGGGCAGAGCAGCTGTTTTCGAAAGCCGTTACAATTTCATCATCAGTACTCATATGTATTTTGTTTGTTACCACTTATTAGGTGGCTTAGTGGAATACAGTAACAGTTTTTATTTATAAAAATTTTATTAGAAAATTGCATACGAGAACTGTCTCAAACCGATGGTAACAAATTTTTAATCACCGTCAATCAAACGGCAACATGTGGTTAGAAGTGTCTTACTATCGGATTGTAACGGCTTTCGAAAGCAGCTATTCTGCTCTTCTGCGTATGTCTGATAATTAAAACTGATGTTGACTCTCCTTTGTACCTTGATATACTATATATATATATATATATATATATATATATATATATATATATATATATATGTATGTTTATTTATTTATTTATTTTTTATTTATTTCATCTACAGATTAAATCTTACAGATTACTTATATATATATACGTATATATACATATTAGTTTTGCGGCCTTTTTAGAATTTTACACTATACACGATATACTTTAAAATATGAGGTGAATTTAAATTTTCCCCAAAAAATAGTTATTTATTCAATAGTTTAATTTGTATAGCCTTCAAAGTACTCCTTCTCAGATGTAATAAACTTGTCAGTGTTTTTTTTTTCGAATCCCTTAATCAGTGCTGTCATGCACTTTGTTTCAATTCTCCGTTTTTATATTTTTTACGATGTAAACCGCTGTTCTTGGAAACAGTGTGTCATATCTGGTGAATACAGCGTTTGAGGGAGGCTTGATTACGGTGTTGGCCGCCATAAATTTATTAATTTTTTTGTTAAGAATTTACCAACGAACTTTATCACCATATGCTTCAAAATGTCCGACAAAAAATTTATTATTGTGAGCCAACTTCAGCAACTTTTCTAATGATGTTTCAAAGATAGTCCCTGACAACTTTCTTTAGGTTCTCAACATTTTCTTTTTAGTCGTACAGGACGAATATCATCATTTACATCTTATGGAGCTATTTTAAAAAGCGTGTACGTTTTGCAAGCATTTCTCTGACTGTATGGCACTTCAATATCAAAATGCTTTTGAGCACTTAATTGTATTTTTCTTACACAAAATTTGATGAAAGTTCTTTGATCCATTTTTAGGTAGTGGAAAATCACCGAAAACACCCAAACACCTCTAATTTGTATGACTCTCACAAATAAACTACGTAAAAACTGTGAACGTATAATAGTCCTTGAAATTTTAAAATTTTTTAAACAGACCTCGTAACACACTCTTTCAATGGGTATCAGAAGTTTACATTCATATAAATTTTCAGCCATTTTACATCTAAAATATGCAAACTAATTTTTTATGTCATTTTGCTTGTTTCTGTTTATAAAAGTATTAATAAAATTCTTCTGGGTTTTTGACCTCTTTTTAATTATTATTATGCTCTATTATTTTTAAGCTTAAGGTCTCTTTATTATACCCTTCACAAAAAAGTGAAAGGGTATATATAGGTTTGTCATTCCGTGAGTAATTTCTTCGATATGCACATGGGACCCCATAAAGTATATATATTCTGGATCCTTATGAATAGCGATGACGATTGAGCGATGTCCGTCCGTCTGTACGTGAAATCCGTTTTCCCAAGCCCCCAGAAGAGTTAGAGACTTCATTCTTGGACCGTTGGATTGGAAATGAACTTAAATAGAGTGCTATTGAAATTCAGAAAGATCCGAAGAACGGTTCCAGAGCTGGGAAGCTTACACCTATTTCTCGACGCAAAATTTATACCAAAAATCAATTATTTTTTTTAATGTTTGTAAATTAAACCTACCTTGTGCTTTGGGGAGCCTCAATGGTCTATTAAAAATTAAAAAATAAAAAAAATTTTTCAGGGATGATATGGTTGCGTCTTTCGAAAACAACTGTTCTGCTCTGCTCTGCTGTGTAAGTTGAATAACAAAAAAAAAAAAAAAATAAACTGATGTTGGCTTGCCTTTGTGCCTTGGAATATTTATCATGTCTTTCTGAGATTTAAATTAAAATTTCGAACAATTAACCTATAGAATCTCAATTCAATTTAATATAAAATTTAAAATATTTTTTTTGGCCCATTCCGTATTTTGTAGTACATGTAGTAAATAAAATTGTTAAAAATTTTAAGTTTTTCTTTTACAAAACCTCTTTTTTACGTCATGAAGATTTGCATTGGCCA
The DNA here is from genome assembly GCA_951800035.1 of Linnaemya tessellans. Taxonomy (NCBI): domain Eukaryota; kingdom Metazoa; phylum Arthropoda; class Insecta; order Diptera; family Tachinidae; genus Linnaemya; species Linnaemya tessellans. The sequence goes on along the minus strand of OX637533.1, from coordinate 24,387,815 downwards.
AACAAATTTTTTTAATTCAAATTTTGCTTCCAGGGGTGGGAAATTGCATTTATTTTATACGTGAAAGTAATCAAACAGGCAACTGATGTTTTTTTTTGCTAACTAAACCTGTCTTATAATTTCGGAAGAACAAAATTGGTATCAAAAATTCAAAAATAAAATTTCGAATCCAGGGATGGACAAGTGCAATATTTAATAGTACTTGAAATTGACCAAAATGGTTAAATATTTGAAATTTTTCTTAAAAAAATTACTTTATACTTCATGAAGCGTTGCACTGATAAAAAAACATAAAATTAAAATTTCGCTTCCAGGGTTGGGAAAATTAACGTTTTTTTGGTACATGCAATATGTTGTAGTACATGTAATAACCAAAATGGTTACAAAATTTGAGTTTTTCTTAAACAAAACTACCTCATACCTCATGAAGATTTGCATTGATAAAAAAAATTTAAATTTCGCTTCCAGGGTTGGGAAATAGAAATTTTTTATACATAAAAATAACCAGAAATGCAATTGATGCTGTTTTTTGTTTTTTTTTTTTGCTATCTAAACCTATTTTATATTTTAGGAAGAACAAAATTGGTATCAAAAATTTCCAAAAAAAAATAAAATTTCGACTCCAGGGTTGAACAAATAATATATTTTATGGTACATGAAAGAGATCAAAAAGTTTAAAAATTAAAATTTTTTTGTTAAGTAAAACTATGTTACATCTTTTAATTAAACCTACTTCCTGTGTTAGCAAGAAGGAAAGAAGAATTACATCTTTGAAGGGTATTTAAGATTCGGCACATCCGTATATAGCACTTTTACTTGTTTTCATTTAAAATATTTTATTTTTTGTGTGACTTCTTCAGGAAATTAATTATATATTGTTCTATTTTTTCAGCTTTTTATTTTTTATTTTTAATAACAATATTGAGCTTGAGGCTTATTTTTATAAAATAATAACTATATATATTGATACAAATATAAAATACATAGTTTTATAGTTATTATTTTATAAAAATAAGCCACAAGCTTAATATTATTATTAAAAATGGAAATTAATTATTTTATTTGATTTGAAAAATATGCAAACAAAAAATTTGTTGCTTAAAAATAATAGAGTATAATAAAAGTATTAATAATTGTATAGTTTAAAGAATAACTATGCAGACCTAGAAATTGTTTTGTATTTTAAGTAGAGGTTTTTTCAAAAATTAAAAGAGTAAAGAAAACTTGGTGACACTTTATTTATAGGCTGATGAACTGTTGGAAACGGTCTGTTTACAAACCAAATTTGATGTGACATGTGAAAAAATCTTTCCAAATTTCAGGCAATTCAATGAGTAATTTTTTTTATTCACTCTATCAGAATCTTTGTTAATATAGATTTTGTAGTCCAGTGTTATATAGATAAAAATTTTTAAAAACTTCGTTTGAACCGTTTGTGTAAAGATACTTCTTGTGTTTTAATTCGTTTTATTTTCTAAGCATCTAAACAAACTTTTGCCCTAATTAGCGTTAATTCGAAAACAGGAAGCTAAATTAAAAGCAGCACATTTCATTTTCTTTGACCAGGAAATAAAAGCATACAACGCAGCAAGATATATTTGTTCTTTTCTCATTAGAAGCTCTGGAAGCACTCGGTAGTAAATAATTGATTTGTTAAAAGCACTGTACAGAACAAAAACAAATATTGAAGTGTATTTTGAAACTTGGGATTCATGAATATGCCATACAGTACACAATGTCCGATGTGTTTCCGAAACTTTTTAATTTCCGAACTCTTAAAAATAATATTTTTGTATTTTTTTAGCTTAGGAGATGTTACACTCCAATGCTATAATTGTTCACACCCGAGGTAGCGGTTCAGTAGTTACGAACTTATTACCACTTTCCACTAAGAGTTGTTTTGATTTTTGTCTGAAAATTAACTGTTTCCATGCCCGAGTTGTCCTATTTTTAGACTTGTGTCGAACTCTTTCATCCGCTCGTTTTTGACAAGAACCGTTAATCAAACCAATGTAATTTAAAAGGTTCTTGTCAAAAACGAGCGGATGAAAGAGTTCAACACAAGTCTACCTATTTTATAGAAAATATTTCTTTTTTCTGTTTCACTGTACCTCCTGCAGTGCTCTCTCTCTCTCTCTCTCTCTCTTTCACTATATGTTCCATAGCAAATTCTTTTAATTAACTTTGACCCAGTTTGTTGCAACTTAAACAAATATCATCATACAGGTCTCGACTGACGTCTGCTTCAGCATTTGATTGAAATTAAAAATTTAGGGCATGAATAATCAAAGTGTAAAGTTAGCTTTTTATAAAAGAATTTTAGGAATAACATTTAAAACAACAAAATTAATGAAACAAATAATTGCTGGAATATATTTTATGTGACAATAAAGCAATAAAATGTTTTATATGAGACTAAAAGAGGAATTAAAAATTTAACTGGAATTGCATTGAGAAATATTTATACTGCTACCAGCACATAAAATGTATTTGGGCTGATTTTCAATTGTAGTGTTGGTAAAACATTTTATACTAAAAAGTAAAAGATAAAATTAATTTTTATTGGATATAAAATGTTGCATAAAAATTGAAACACTCTTTGTTGAACACTTTGCATTGAATGCTGTCCTCTTTGAATAACAGTACAGATTTTTATATATACAAATTTATTGTTATTATAGATGCCAATTGTTTTGAAAAATAATTGAGTATTTTTTCCCAATTGTGGTTTTCCATAGTTATGCCTGTTTTATTTTTTAGTGGGGCCAACACTCAGGGTATAACTCTTAAATAAGTCGTGTGTGTATTACTCCACAATTAAAAGAGACTGACTGAAGTCGGAGTCGTACAGGGTATTTCTTTAATGTTGCTACTGATGACACATAAAGACAATTCGCTGGAAGACAATTTGTTTTATTAAATTGAATTAAGATTCTATAGGCTAATTGTTCGAAATTTTTAATTTAAATTTCAGAAAGACATGATAAATATTCCAAGGCACAAAGGCAAGTAGGTATGATGGAACAAAAAATTCAGAAAAATGGAACATGAAGAAAAATAATCAAACGGTAACACGAGTATTATAACAATAACATGTTAACATCAGCTTGATACAGTTCTCGTATTCTTTTTCACAATAAAATTTGTGTAAATAGGAACTGTTATCACATTCAACTAAGCCACCTAATAAGTGGTGACAAACACAATACACATGAGCACTGATGATGAAAGGGTTGCGTCTTTCGAAAACAGCTGTTCTGCTCTGCTGTGTAAGTTGAATAACAAAAACTGATGTTGACTTGCCTTTGTGCCTTGGAATATTTATCATGTCTTTCTGAGATTTAAATTAAAAATTTCGAACAATTAGCTTATAGAATCTTAATTCAATTTAATATAGCAATATAAAAATGTTCGTTAAAATTCTTACTACAGACAATTTGTTTTGTTTTAACCTTAAAAAACTTAAATTACCACGTTTTTCACCATTAAAAAAAACTACCTTTCAGTATTTTCAATGTTAAAATTCAAATAAAAAATTGTACATGAGTGTGTGCTACATGTCCACGTGCATACATATTTCCCATTTTTTTATGTAAAATTTTCAGTTGTTTGTTTTTCATTTACCTTGACATTATTGACCGGCAGCCAATTAGCGTTGAGGCCACTTTGTTCCTTAAAACTGCCCTCAAATGTATCCGCAATATCCTATAACAAGAAGTGAAAAGAGAAACGAAATAAATAAGAAATCCTTTTAATAAACTTAATGGAAGTCTACAAAGTAATGCTCTTATAAAAAGTTGGCCCAAACAAATAGATTTAACTGCAAAATAAAGTTGGCACAACAAAACGGAGTATTAATAAAAATACATGTTACACAACATCCAAAAGCAGAAAAAAAAACAAAACACAAAAAGCAAAAATTCAATTTACTGCAAACTAAAAATAAAAGGCTGTGACCTCTTATATTCAGAATATTGTTGAAAGTCAATTGCAGCGTTCACTGTTCTTTGTGTGCCGAGTTCATAGAAGAAACTTGCTGAATTTTCTTTGCCCGTGCAATTATTTTTTATTCTTCTAGTGAACTACAGCTACAAAATATTTCACGAGGCGCCAAATTATTACATTTGATATTGATCAATATTTCACCACAATTTATGTAAAAATTTCGACCGATATCGAATGACGTAATTTGGTCTCAGTGTCTCAAAACTACTAAATAGTCTTGTATATTTTTTAACATATAAAATAAAATCGAATATAAAATTTTTTACATACAACGACCTTAGGAGTTATATGTATATACATAATTATAAACATATTATTAATAACTAACGTAAATTATTGCACTACTCTAAAATACATATACATAATATTAATATCCCTGCAAGAGGATAAGCGTTAATTGTCTTCAAGCTACTGGTACGATTACTAGTATAGCAAGCACTAGTTCAAAAACATATACAGAAAAGTACTAGTACTTCAAGTAGTTCATTTGTAGATTGATTTGACTTGTAGAATTTCATATTACTTTTTGATCATGTTTTAAAGCGAATTGCTAATTCGCATTTTCATTTATTTTATTTTTAATTGTTACAATTTTTAAACAAATTCAAATCTGAAACAAAGAATAGTATTAGAAGACTTTGCCACCTGCATATCAGTTTATTTATTCGATAATTTACGTAATTAAGCCGCAGTTTTCTTGTGTGTTAAAAAAGTGACATTTTAAAAAATAAATAATATTAAAAGCTAATTTAAAAATTTTTTAAACGTGTTTTTTGTTAATATTTATGTTCATATGTAAAATCTGCGATCTTTTTTAAAATAATAAAAACTGATATATGTATTGTATGTTCATTAGTGTTTGGTATATAGTGGAGTACCAAACGTAACTCAAGTTGTACAAGGTGCTAGTGGATTGAGTGTGCCCTGAAGGAACTTTCCATTTCTTTTTATAAACTAAGAATTGATGAACCAGAAATTGCTTGTGAAGACAAAGACTTAACAAATTTCATTGAGTTTAAAAAACCAATGCAGAACTGATTTTACTAGTATATGACTAGAAGAAATTATACTAGTATTCATCTAGTACTAATAGTACCAGTATCCCCATAGTTTCCATCTAGTACCAATGGTACTAGTAATTTTCCAAACATACTCAATGTTAATTTGAGCATTAACATGGTATAGGAAAGTTCACAGTTGGGAACTAGTACTGGTGATTTTTGTACTAGTGCAATACTAATTTGATACTAGTTCGATCTCCTGCAGGTTATATACATACATATATAATGCTTATTGAATTCCTTTAATATAACGCACGAAATTTGTTACTAAGAGCTTGTTTTTAACGTTTGCTTATGATGCATTTTTATTGTTGCTATGATTGGGCATTCAGAAGCTAACTTACAATATAATTTACAATATAAAGTACGTACGTATGTACAAGTGTACGTACATACGTATGTAACTGCATTGCTTCAATAAACACAATTGACATGATCGAACATGTTAAAGCTTGTCTTACTAACTTCGCTGTTACGAAGTACAATTTTTTTTTATTATGTATGATTGGGAATGCAGATCCTTTTAGTATCTGTCTACTTACATACGATGCATAAGTAAAAGATCAAGAAACACATTTTGACCAATCATAATCGTTCACGTACGATCTATGTCATTGCTATAATGATATATCAATAGACAATTAAAAAACATCACTCGCTTTTGAATACTAGCGTTCAGAAAAGAAACATCAAAGCGTATTCTTGCGCAAGACATTATTAAAGGAATTGAACAAGACTTAGAATTAAACTTGAAATATAAAAAAGTCCTTAAAAAAAAGGAAAATATTAAAACATTAAATATATTTAATAATTTTATTAAAAATAAAATAAAGTGTTTCATTATAAAGAACAAAAAAAAAACTCTTAGGCTTTAAAAAATTATTACTAAAATAATATTAAAAAGTATAACGATTTTTAATTGGACTTAAAAAGAAAACTTAAATAATTCGAATTAACTGAACAAATTAAAATATTAATTGAAATAGTATTAATCGTCAATTAAAAAAGTTAATTGAAATAGTATTAAGCGGCAATTAAAAAAGTTAATTGAAATAGTATTAAGCGTCAATTAAAAAAATTAATTGAAATATTATTAAGAGTCAATCAAAAAAATTAATTGAATTAGTATCAAGAGTCAACTAAAAAAATTAATTGAAATATATCCAAACTATTTTTTAAATATTCGATTTAATTACATGTTATGCTATGCTAAAATTGGAAAAATATATATTTATATAAATTCTTTAAAAAGGGCGACCCAAAATTACCAAAGGGGTTTGAACACCTTATACGTTTTTTATTATAACTTATTTTTTTGTTTTCATTATTTTGTAAGACTTGAGGAATTTAAAAAGGAACAGTACCAGCAACCACTTGACATCGGCTTTTCAAACCTATTAAATATATTGATGAATTGTTGTTTATATTTAAACATATAAAATAAAATCGAATATGCAATTTGTTATATACAAGGAACTTAAGTTTTTAAAATATATGACTAAAATAATATTAAAAACCCCAAATATAAAGATTTTGAGCTGAATTTTTAGAAGAAAATTAAATAATTCGAATAAACTGAGCAAATTAAAAATTAATTGAAATAGTATTAAGCGTCAATTAAAAAAATTAATTGAAATAGTATTAAGAGTTAATTGCAAAAATTAATTGGAAATTATTCAAACTATTAATAACATGTTTATGCTATTGCTAAAATTGGAAATATATATTTATATAAAATCTTTACACAGGGTGACCCAATATGACCAGAGGGGTTTGAACAGCTTATAAGTTTTTTATAATAATTTCTTTTTTTGTTTTCATTATTTTGTAAAGAATACTTGGGGAATTTGAAATGGAACAGTACCAGTAACGACTTCATTATGCAATTATTTTTGTCAAAAGGCTGAAGAAAATCATGACTTTATTTATAATTTAATAGTGAGCGAGGAAGCCCATTTCCAATCAAATGGGTTCGTTAATAGGAGTAGTAGTTCAACAGTGAGTATGACACCCACTTAAGTGTTACCTTTTGGTGCGGTGTTGGGTCGGAAAGAATAATTGGCCCATATTTTTTTTTTGCAAATGAAGACGGTGTCGCTGTTTCCAGCACTGGTGTTAGATATGTTGGACAATGTTGGAAAATTGTTTAAAGCCAGCCGAGGAAAACCATCTCCAAGTATGGTTCCAATAGGATGGGAGCACAGCGTACACTACGAGGGACGCAACGGATTTTTTACCTGACATCTTAGATGAGTGAATTTTTTCCCGTACAAGCGATTTTACGTTTAAATCCGCGTTCGCCAGATTTAAACGCTCCAGACTGTTTCCTTTTGGGTTATTTGAAAGCGAAGTATGTTAATAAGCCTAGAATAACTAAAAGATGATATAGGCGCCGAAATCAACAACGTAACAACTGAAGATTTGCGAAACCTTAGGGTAAATGTTTTGTTAAGAGCACGAATTACCGAAGCGTAAAATGGCCACCTATTGCGAGATATAATTTTTATAAATAAATTACAAATATTTTCCATTAATATTCTGTATTTTTAATAAAAAAAATATTATTATATCATAAATAAAAAGTAATTATGAACTCAAACTCCTTCGGTAGGATTGGGCCACCATGTGGGTAATTTTTAAGACCCCTTAATTAACAACAGAAAGCTGTTGCTGCGAGCATTTATTCTTATTTTATTATAAAACGAAGATATTTAAAATCACATAGGATTTATTTTAAGCGCGTCGCTATTTCGTTGTGCACAACCTTTATGCCATCCACATACATATATATGGGAAGCACTAAACTACTGCATGTAAATATATATGAAAAAAATATACTACATATCAAAATGAAAAAATTCGCCCATAATACCACGGATAATATGCAGACAACTTACCTGCAATGAAAATGCACAAACTGCTGAGCCAGGTATTGAATTTGTTGGTGTATTAAAAACGCCATATATCAATTTGGCGCTTGAATGGCCATAATGTCCTTCGACAAGATTACTAGCAGATTCTATACATAAATAACAAAATACAAATATTAAAACATCATGGAAACTCAATATATGCACGAGTAAACATAAAAAATTGTTTTATATTTTTAATTAATTTTTGGCGTTTAGGTTTTAAAGCAGTGAGAAGTGCCTTTAAACAACAATTTATATAACTTTACTTACGTATTTCATTAAAGTAGAAGGGATAGTCGCCGGGTATTGAACAATTCAAACGTGACTTTAAAAATGATGTCCAGCGATTACGAAAGCTGTGTGGTCCACCCTTGTCCCATTTGCAGACACGAGCAACACGCGAAAAAATGGACTAAAAGAAAAGCAAAAGAGTAATAAAAATACAAATCATATAAAACAGTTGGATAATTAATCATGTTAGACTGAAAGTTGGACAACATTTTTGGCCATAAAAAATTGTTGACATTAAAATATTCAGGAAAACGTTTTCTTTGCTGGCAAAGAAAAAGTTTCACTGGTAAATTATTTATTGATCAAGTTTATTATTTTATTTATTTTTTGCTTTTACAAGTTTTAATGTGTTTTTTTGTTGTTCGTTATATTAAATTACTTATTTTACTAAAGCGTTAAGCATTAACGATTGCAACTGTAAAATGCTTTCACGTTTTAAATGGCCCCATAAATAATGACAAGAGATGACAAACAAAAAGTTGGTTCTATTGTTAAATTGTTTATAAAGTTTACATGAAGTGAAATTGTTTACCTATTTTTTTTTCATTTTTATAAAGTTTGGGAAAACTTTTAAAATTAAATAAAAATATTTATCAAACTTTTAACAAGTTGTGAAACTAATCGTTATTAATATTGTTATAAATAATAGATAAAAGTTATCACATACTATATGTTGCCATCGAAATTTGCCCTCTGGTCGCCCAAAACCAATAACTATGATTTGACCAATAACAATGTCAAACTGTGTTGACATTTCTGTTCAATAACTTTTGGAAAATTATCATAAATCTGATAAAGGCGGGTGCTCTTTGGTACAAAATAGTGTCAATCGCACTCGGTAGTGTTCAGTGACCAGTGCTAACTATGCCCTTGCAATTTAAATAGATCGATAAAAGGAATCAGCTACGCTTTAATGCACATAACAAATATATTTGATGCTGTATCCCTGACTGAGTTGGGGATGGAATCCGAGACCTTTATACTGTTACATTTGCAACGGGTATCACTAAACTAATATTTAGTGATTGAAATTGATATAACTGTAGTATTTATCAAGCATTTAGGTTTTAGTAATTTAAAACAATATAATTAGGAAATTAATACCGTAATCAGAGATACGCTTTAACTGATCTTATCGCAATTAATGCCATTATTGAGCTCAATTAACCACATAAAATGTTAATTAAGCCATTGCTCAATTAACACTTAATTTTTATAATATTAAGTAAAATTACAAATGCAGTACTGCTAAAAAGTGTGTTTAGTGAGCAAAACACAACTCACTGAACAAAGTTAGTCGAGACTTAGCACCTAAAATGTGGAAAAAGAAAACCATAAACAGAATTGGGGTATTCACACTTCGTGTTATTTAGTCATATTGTCATAATATTTTAGACCAGTATAAAAAAGTTGTTGTTGTGCTGCATGCAAAAAAGTTATAAAATAATAGCACTCTTTCGGGTATGTTTTTGTTTTGTCATAAAATAGCTCTAGAGATCTGAGTCGAACGGTCTAAAATCTGTAGGCGAGACAGCGATAGAATATGTTTGCCGCCGTTACTTACATATATAAGATTCACGACTAAAAAACGGCTAACAAATTATGCACTCGTATATGTCTGTACATTAAATCACATTTTTATAACATAAAATATATTAAAAGAGAACTAAATCGCAAAAACTAAATATATGCAAGTGAAAATTTTTTCTCGTTTAACTTACGTAGCTGGCAGCCACTGAACGTTTTTCAGTATGACGCCGAAAAAAAATTTATTCAGCTCATATCAAGGCAGCAGCTGTTTTAGTTTATACATACAAACTCATTTAGATATTCTTGTGCACCAGAAGACAAATTTAATAATTTTAAATAGAAATGGAGTTTTTAGACTTTTTGGCATTTTCAAACAACTTTATTACAATTATCTTAATTATCTTTTGCTTTGATAACATATAATTACAAATGTGTTGTTTCTAAATATCGCGCTCTTAATAAAATATAACTTTAATTTAATAAGAGTTCTCCAACAAAATAATTTGCATATTGTAGATTTGAACTTGAGTCTGAATAAAAAAATTTTATCTTAATAATGAAATTAATAAGTTCGAAAAATAAAAATTTGCATTCATGATCAATTATATTTTTTACAAATAACATTTTTTATTATTAAGAAGAGACTTCGTTTTATTAAGACTCAAGTTCAAACCTGCAAATTATTATTATTTTTTATTGAATAAACTGAAATTACTTTATTAAGAGTGAAGTATTTAATATATTTTTATAATCATCAAACTAGCAAAACGGATCAGTACTGATTTCGACGTCCTTACGGCTACTCATCAGTGTTCTTTGTTCAACTTGTCACGATGTTGAACATATATGAATAATATACGATACATCCGTTTTGGTAGCTTGATGATTATAAAAATATTTGAAATATTTCACTCTTAATAAAATAATTTGAATTTAATAAAAATGCGTGAAAAATAACAATTTGCAGATTTGAACTTAGTCTGAATAAAAAAATTCATATTTTAATAATGAAATTCGAAAATTCGAAGAATAAAAAATTACATATTTTTTTTTAAATAAATAAATATATAATACTTGCGAAGACTACAAATAATATTTAATTTACTGTAAGTGAAATAACTTCTTAATCAATTATTAAGAAATTGCTATTAAAATTCAGTTCCCCTTAAGTAGAAAATACAGACTTATTGATACATTGCACAGTGGTTTCCCCCATAGGCCAAAAATCAAAAAAGGTATTGTTATTTTTTTAAGCTTTATTGCACAAAATTTATTGATAACACTCTAAATTTTATGAATCTAAAAAAGTTTGTTGTGTTTTTGACGAGATTTATTGTTTGTGTCCGTTGAAAGTGGAGGTATGTTTATATTGCATATATAGTGGTTGCATAGTCATAAAAGAAAACTTAAGTTTATCGAAAAAGTTATTCGCGATATTGTGGCAGAAGTTTTCAAAATCCCTACAAACATTAAATTTTAACTTATTTTCTACCAAATTAAATAAGAAAAGCTGCAAAAATATGAGCCCATAAAAAAATCGCTGAAGAATACTTTTTTTACCTTTTCAAAACACACGTTTTTCAAAAACTTCTTTTTCACGTAGACTTTTAGTGATATGGCCCTCATCTGCCCACAACGTCTTATGAATCAAATTGTAGGGTTTTTTATACCTCTTTAAATAAAAAAAATATTGTGGCCGCGGGTTTTTGCATATTTTCGCATATGGGTGTGATTTACATAGTCATCCGAAGAATGGTATTTGATTTACAGTTATGAATAGAGAAAAACATTTTTTTTTAAGAAATTGTTGTTTTAAACTTTATATTGCAATTTTAAGGTATATGACTTTCAGTTTAAGAGAAGCTTACTCATTGCATTTGAAAAGTGTCAAAACAAAGGTCAAATTTTAATTCTTATAATTAATTGTTTTCGCGATAGTGATAAAAGTTTCAAAAATATCAATGTGGAAATTAAAATAGAAGGTTTATTCTGTCAGTGCCAATTTTCTAGAATGTATGTGCTTGATATTTGGAGTTCTACAGCTGGTAGTTATCATTCGAAAGCAAACAAAATAATTCAAATTATGGAGGAAAAATGTAATGCAGAAAAAACTAAATTAGACACAAAATTCTTATCCATGGAGCTGAGGTAATCAAGCATGCATTAGTGTCAATAGGTGAATTATCGGAGGAAGCAGCTGAAGCGAAAAATAAGGATATAAAACAGTTTAGATTGCAACATACACGAAAAATATCGCGCATGGCTATAAATACAGATCTTTTAAATCGCCTCTTTTTAAGTTCAGATCCATTTATTTCTGGAGCCCGAAACTTACCAACAAAGAAAAGAAGTAGTTTAAGTCAAGGAGTTTTAAATTTGCTTAATATTTGATATATATTACTACTATTTTACTTTATTACCTTATATTACTCAACTTTTTTAACTTTTTAATTTAGTTTTTTCAGTGCATATTTCGAATGAATTAAAATGAAATAAAAATTAACAAAACGTGTTTAAAACAAACAAATTTTCATATTAAAATACTTTATTTCAAACATTTTTAAAACAGATCTATAAGCCAATTAACCCTTAAAAGATTAAATGGTTACTGTGGCTACAGTTGTTAATATTTTTTCTTCAGGCATGAAATGAGCTGAAAAATTTTGAAGACCCTAGCTTTTTTAATTTTGGAGATATTGATTTTTGACCGCTTTTCCATATACGGGAAACCACTGTGCATTGGAAGCAAAAACAAAAGTAGCTCACCAAATATAACTTCTAATTTTATTCACTGGGGTGGGAGCACAATATTGACGCCATATGGACAGATTTATCGGAAAAAGGAGTTAAAAAATGAACTGATCGAGAGCACCAAGTAACTATTATAATAATATTTCTGCCTTGTATTATTATTTTAGGTTCTCATGTGGCTAAAGTACCCCCATTTTAAAAATATCTTACGATTGTTATTTCTGTGATAACTTACACGCGTCACACTGGTGTACCGATATATCGAATACACAAAGTCGTCCAGTGTGGATTTTTTAATGTAACTCTTTTAATTTCTATCAATCTTTAAACTCATAAAAGACCTTCAAAATATATTGTATTTAAAAATTAATGGGATGAAAATTAATTTGATTAAAAGTTTTGGCATTCTTTGGCACTTCTTAATCTTAATAAAAACAACAACAACGACAACACCACTTAAGCAATTGGTTTCTAACTTTGAACAACATTATATTAATAAATTTTTTTAAGTATCATCTCGTGCCAAGTATAAAAATCCTTTATCTGTCCTTTAACCTTTTCGCCATTAAAAAGTGCTTTTCTTAAGCCCATCATTATTTAATTATGACTTTCCATTTTGTGTCTATAAGCAGTTAGAAAAGAGATAACTTGAATATGTTACGCAAAAAAAAAAAGGAAATGATTTTTCAATGCCCAACTATACAAACAGTACTAAGGCTGAAGAGCTTTAGCTCTAAAGCTTTTCTATATGTGTGTGAGTGTGTGTGTGAATTTTTTTAATTAAAGTTGACAAACATGTGCTTTATTTTTCCTTGGATATTTTCATCACATTCATTACTTACTTTGCCACAATTTATATATTCCACCGCTGTTTCACGAAATATGAAATACACAAAATCACCCTGGGTAAAGGAGCTGACAAAATTTGGTGCTGCAAAGAGAAAGAAAGAAAACAAAAACCATTTAAATATAATTCATGATATATGCAAGTTTTAGGTTTGCAGCAAAATGATGATGACAATGACAGCAATAAAAAATGTGTAAAGAAAAATCATAAATAACATAGAATTAATGTTTATGAGTTATATTATAAATCAGAGAATGTATTTGGAAAAAAATATTCATAGAAAATTCAGAGATTCTCTATCAAAAAAAGTGGCGCTACAAATTAAACTTTTGGAAGAATTAAATGGTCCTGTCCTTAAATTCATTTAAAAAATGCTTTTGATTAACATTTTTATATCCTCCAAAAAAGAATTGGAGGGTTCATTCACTTTTTCATTCCGTGTGAAAAGCCTAGTACTCTGTTTAAAATTTCATGTGAAATTCTGACAGAACCCATACAAAAAATATTCAATCGAAATATTTGTGGAAAAATGTTGCTAATCTAGTACTCTGTTTTAATTATGAAAAACATGTGAAATAACATGAATGTTATTTATTTTCTACGAAAATTTTTTGACACTAAAAATTTTCTCATTGAAAATCGAAGACATAATTTCAATTAAAAAGGAAAAAAACTGAAACTGAAATAACTGATGTTGCGCAACATTTTCCACAAATTCAAACAGAGTACTAGGCTTAAGCAGCGAAATATCCCTTTAAGATCAAATAAAGAATATATATTATTGATCTGCGATGAAATCTAAGACGATATATACACGTATGTCCGTCCGTTTGTGGCAATCACGACAGAATCTAAACGAAAAGAGCCAGTCTTGAAATTCTGGACAGATAAATTTTGAATTATAGCACATGTCAATTTTGTAAATGGGCTAAATCGGGCCAGAGGAGAAAAGTTGCCCTAAGGAGAACTATACTAACCCCTAAAAAACAACATAATGTTTAGAGTTTTTTTGTAGTTTTGTTAAGCAAATGATATATTTTTATGGAGCTAAAAATCAGAAAAACTAATTTTTAAGCCCCGCGGAATATTACATGGAGAAACGGTGTAATTACATGAAGAAATAGAGTAAATATTTGACAAACTGTATTCCTCAAGCCTACAATCCTTAAAAATTATAATTTTAAATCTTTACGATGAAGGTAAGAGTTCTCTGATCTTCCCCTGCCCTACTCCTCAATCCACCTTTGCCCCCTAAATGACCCTAATTTTTTTTTTAAAATCTTTATTCCAGACTTTAGAATCGAGATGTCCTTCAGACTCCGGGATGAATGTGGCGTTTTACAGGCGGAAATATCTGCCATCAAAAGGGCAGCGTTGTGGCTAAGGTTTTATCGGATATCGAACCGGGACATCCAATTCATTACCGACAGTCAGGCTGCAATAAGGTCTCTTACGGGGGTGTATAGCACATCCCTACTTGCCCAGGAATGCCGCGGAGCCCTTGACGGACTTGCGGAACATTCACGCATCACCTTGAACTGGGTGCGGGGACATGGGACCACCATGGGCAATATTAAGGCGGATGAACTGGCGGGGAGAGGAACCACACTTCAGGAGGCCGACATTGACCAACTAAGTGGGATTCCACTCTCATCCTGCTGGAGACGCATTGATACTGCACTATTCGAATTAGCTCAGGACAGGTGGTTCAGAGAATCCACTTGCGAAATATCAAGAGTCTTATGGCCCCGCCTGGACTCTAAGAGGACGAGGGATCTTTTGAACTTCGCAAGAGGTCATCTACGCAATATAGTGGCCACAATTACTGGTCACTGCACCTTTGGGATCCATGCCAGGCGCATGGGTCTTCCCTATAATGACTACTGCTCCAGTTGCAATGATGAGGAGGAGGAGGAAAGCATTGCACACCTCCTCTGCTTCTGCCCTGCTCTAGAGGAGCAGCGCCTGCAGTCTCTGGGCAGGACACGCTTTGGAGACATTTCGGAGATATCAGAAATAGGGCTAAGATACCTGAGTCTCTTTATTAGGAGCAGTGGCTGGTTCGGCAGCTAACTCCTCTGGGACGTGTATGCACGACCATAGCTGTTGGTTATGTATCCCATTCTCTTCTTTACTTTCTTCTTTACTATCTTCTTTACTATCTTTCGTACCTTAACTTCGACTATCCCTACTTCTTCCTCATCTCTTATCTTTTCACTCTTCCTTAATACAGGTATCACAACGGGATCAACATAATTGGACCCAAGTGGGCTGGACTCTCTCTTATTTCCTTTACCAGCAACCTGCTAACCTAACCTAACCTAACCTAACCTACATGGAATATTGGGAATATTAATCGTCAGGGTTGGGGAATTTCGTACTAACCAAAAATGTAATAACTTAAAAATATGAATGTGGGAACTTCTCATATTCAATGTTCGTTAAAAACATTGGTTAAATAGTTGATATTCCTACTAACTAGCACCACTTGAAACAGTGGAAAAATTGAACAAAGAACGCTGATGAGATGGCGTAGCGGCCTCGAAATCAGTACTGATCCGTTCTGCTGGTTTGATGATTATTGAAAAATATTCTTAATATTCCAATCTTAATATAAATTAATAAAATAGAATTTGAACAAATTCATTTACTAATAAAATAATAAAAAATGGTTTGCAGTCTTGCAGATTCGAACTTAAGCCCGTTGATAAAATTAACAATTCCTGAAAAATTTAATGTAAATTCCTTAAAAATTTACTTTTTAAATTTTTGCGACAAAGTTGAGATATCTCCCCCACGGCCCTTCCTGTAATGACCCTGTCAAAATAGAGTTTTAAAATTGGGCACAGAAATCTTTTAAAGGAACACTGCCGCAGAAGTTTAAACATTTTTAATTTATTTACATGTTTTTATTATATCATGGAATCACATATTTCTACAAATAACATTTGGTGTTGACACTGCCTTTCTTAAGTTGTCACCATTTTTGTTTAGAAAAGAAAATCATTATTTATAATTTTTTTCCGGATTTCATCTTTCAGAGCGTCAGTGGTTTCTTCATGGCTCCAGAGAAAATAATCCAGCGGCGTTAGATCACAAGAACGAGAAGGCCAATTGAAAAATTATGCGACTGGGAAATTTCTCATGCAAAAGCTGAATTGTTGGTCCCGTTGGCTTCTGGCGTAGTCTTGCTGAAACCAAATATCATTGATGTCAGCATTAGCCAATTTTGGCCACAAAAAATTGGTTATCATGGTTTGGTAACTCAACAAATTCTCTGCGACGGCGTTTGATAGCTCATTTTGGAAAAAAAATACGGATCGATGATGTCGCCTGCCCGCAAACCTCACCATACGGTCACTTTCTTTGGAAGAAATGGTTTTTGTGAGGCTCATAGTAATGATAAGTTTGATTATTTGCATAATCATTTAATTGAAAACGGCCCCCATCACTAAAGGTGATTTTGTTGAAAAAAATGCGTTGTTTTCATTTAATTTTTCAAACTGCGAATTTACAAACGTTCGAAGCAAAAAATGGTCGGTCAGCATTAAATCTTGAACGAGTTGAGCGTGAAGAGAAAATCCGTATGCGTCTCTGGTGATGCCAAGTTTTTGCGAACGTCGACGATTTGATGTTGCAGACTGATTTTCTACACTTTCCTATACGGCGCCTATGTTTGAATCACTACTGCCACTACGAGCGCATTTTTTGTTTGGTCTATTGTCCGCAACAGTACCGTGAGCCTCGAATTTAGCGATTAAATTACGCACAGAGGTCTCAGAAGGAGCCTGGTTGCGACGGAAAGCTGTTCGAATTTTACGAAGTGATGGAGTAAAGTTTTCACCACTTTCATAGCAAATTTTTAATGGCTAAAATTTCCCAGTTCTTTGCTAAATAAATTTCAAAGGATGAGAACTCAGTTCTCGACATTTCTTCATTTGACAGCTAGTTTACTTCCTAACCTCAAATTTTCCCACCCTGTACAACCATAAAGCATGTTTCTCGCTACCTCTCTATCTCTCTCCCTATTTTTTTTTTCTTGTACCAGCACTCAGGGGATGACCCCTATATATGCAATATATTGCGCTGGAACTGAAAACGAGGGGATAGTATTGAGGGGACAGATTAGGAAAGATGAGAAGATGGACAGTTTTTTTGTAACTATTTCAACCTTTTACTTCGCCGGCTAATTTTTGCTACAGGGCCGACGAAGGTGGGTGCTGTTACTCTGCTTTTTAGTACATGATAGTGTCAGTCGCTGCCAATTATGTTCAGTGACCAGTGACTATGCCTTCATCATTGAAACAGGCTGGCAACAACTAACACAACCACGCACTAATGCTGATCAGAAGAATTCAACACAAATTCAGCGCGGGCTCGAACTCAGGACGCTCCGCTTCATAGTCTCGTGTTCTACTACTTCAGCCAACAGCACCCATCTTTATGTTCTATGCAGGATGTAACTGAATTACAATTATTATGTCGATCCGAAAAGTTCCGCAAAGGATCAGATTGCAG
This sequence comes from Linnaemya tessellans, assembly GCA_951800035.1. NCBI lineage: Eukaryota > Metazoa > Arthropoda > Insecta > Diptera > Tachinidae > Linnaemya > Linnaemya tessellans. Next base: position 24,369,900 of record OX637533.1, on the reverse strand, counting down.
TCCTGACATTTTGTTACCATATTTATCGCGCCTAACCTTGAAGTATAAGCAGCCGTAGTATATATTTTCTCCCCCAATGATATATCCCAAATTTGTAGCCTTATGTCCAGCATATGCTGCACCATCACAAACTGCCAGTTGAGTAATTCTGTCTTCTAAACATTTTGCCAATTCATCAGTTGCTGGTCAGCAATAAACTCAATAAATAACATTCTTCTAGTGATTAATATAATTTATGTATTAAATGATTATAAAATTGTTTAGCTGTTCTATTGAATGTTTGCATATTCATACGAGTATTAGTTATCTAATTGAAACTAATAATTTTGATTTATTTGATGGCCGATTTAGCAAATAACAAATAAACCTGATATAAACAATACAATTTTGTGGTTGTTTTATATGACTTTTTATGTGACGGTTTTGTAAGTATTTATAAGCTGTTGATTGGAAATTTATTAATATAAATATATTCTTTTTAAATGTTAAATATTCATGCAACTAATTAGTTAAACATAGCATTTTGTTTTATTAATTTACATAAATTAAGAGTGCGGGAAAATTGATGACTGAACTTGTCTAAAGGCAAATATTTCAGAAGAAATATTTGCATATTCTAACTCATGATATGGTACGGATTTATTAATAAAATTGTACAACTCTTTGAATTTATTTATCATTTATTTGTTTATACTACTTAATAATATGTTGTAATTAAAGAAAATAAATTGTGAGAACGAAAATAAATATTCATTAATATTTATTTTCTTTTTTATCACAAAAGAAATAAAATGCAAATTATATTATTCATCATAATGAAGCAATTATTTCTTAGTTTTATTTGAGAGAAGTGCTAATTAAATTATGTTGGTTGATTTTAATAAAAACTTTAAGCTGGTAATACTGGGAATTTTTAGAATAAAAGAGTAAAACAGTGTTACAGACATGTTTGTAGAAAAGAAAATGCCACTAGTTATTTTATGCTTGCGGACCACGCCATCATGGATAATGCCTGGAAATTCTATAGCTTTTTTACAACAAACGGAGATCAGTTGTACAGTTTTTCAGTAACACCTAAAAACCCTATCAACAAGGTGGGCCAAAAGAAGTCATCCGATGACTCCTCCAGCGTGAACAACGTGGAATGGCTCCTCGTGCATCATTCGTGGATTTTCGGGGCCCCAGAAGCGATAGTTTTGCTTGTTGACGTACCCGCTGAGATGGAGCCTCACGGCTCATTCGTCCTCGAGATTGAGGATGGGGAGTGTATCACTCCATTGCATGTTCACTTGTATTCTACATCTGTCTAGTTCACAAATCTCAGAACAGATTTGACATTGGCCGCCATTTGCAAAAAGAAATAAGAGCATCTTCCAATAGGGTGATTTATTTTGGCACAACTTGTATTGTCCTGCCTATGGACTACCCTTGAACACTACATAAGTCTAAATTAAAGAGTTGCCATACCCCGACCCCTTTTCTAGGTGGAAAGTTGGGATTCTGAGTTGTGCTCCACAAAATGTCACAGCAGATACTTGCTTTGCCAGTTCATCTGCTGCATCGTCTCCTGTTATGCCCTCTTAATTTCGAATTCCACAAGAAAATATATTTAAAGATCAAGCATATTTTTAATTGATTTGATGTATCAATAAAAAAATTGCCGTACAAACGAAGTCAGTATTTGGTGCACTTATTCGGCTGTATTTTTATAAAACGATAGCGACAAGAGCCATGAAAATACTTCCAATTTCTTGAAAATCTGATTAGTAAAATATACCTTAAACTCGAGGAAAGCTCCAAAAGGAGCAATTTCAACATAAACGTATTTTAAAACGCAGTCGATATAAATATTTATAAAATGTTTTTAAGATTTGAAGTAATTTTAAAATTAATCTTCAACAAAATTCAGAAAATGGGATTAGAAGAAAATAAGCAAACAGCAATAAGGTTATTAAATTAAAGTGTATTGCTATCGGTTCGCAACACTTCTCGTATGCAATTTCCTAATAAAATTTTTATAAATAAAAAGTGTTATCATATTCACCTAAGCCATCTAATAAGTGATGAAAATCTAAAATATACATGCGTACTGATGATGAAAGTGCAGCGGCTTTCGAAAACAACTGTTCTGGACTGCTGTATAAGTTGAATAATAAAAAAACTGATATTGACTTTTATTTGTGCTTTTGAATATTTATCATGTCTTTCCATTAGCCTATTAATCTTTATAGGATTTAATAAACGTTTTGCTATTCTAATAATTGAATGGACAGATCCAATTGCTGTATTATAATCCATGTCATGAAAATGATGGCCACATTTGGTTGACCAAAAACTACATTGAGTTTTCTAGAACCCTTCTTTGGCACTTTCCGTGGAAATGTTAAGGGGCAAACTATTTTATGTCCTAAGATAAGCAAAAATATTTATTATGATATTCCAAAACAAATTTCAAAAGTTACTGGCACTAGACTATAAGAGGGGTACTGTTGGCTGAAGTAATTAATACGAGACTATGAAGCCAATGAATATTATGTGGACTTCTTCTGAACAGCATTACGGCATGGTTGTGTTAGTTGTTGGCCAGCCTGTTTCAGTGATGAAAGCATAGCACTGGTTACTTAACATAATGGGCAGCGACTGACACTATCATGTACTAAAGAGCAGAGGAATAGCAATTTCTTTCGTCGGCCTTGTAGCAAAAATTTAGCCGGCGAAGTAAAGAGGTTCAAATTGCTAAAAAAAATTCTCTATCTTCTCATCTGTCCCCTTAATGCTATCCGCTCTTTTCTAGTTCCTGCGCAATGCACTGCATATGTAGTGGTCATCCCCTAAGTGCTGCTCCGAGGTAAAAAAAAATTATTTTATGCAGTTAATGGAATGTTTACAGGACACTGAGGTCTCACACTATATCCATTTACCTCACTTTAATATAATCCCTTTGTCTTACCTATATAGAAAGAAGAGGATAGTGTGAGTGGAAAAAGAAAGAATAGGTTGGAAATTTGTTAGAAGAGAATAGAGAGAAAGAAGTACTTGAACAATTTTGGTCATGATCGCACGCCTCAAGGTAATCGACTGCCGAATCAGTCGCTGCTCCCGATAAAGTCGTAGGTTTTTCAGTCCAATTCCCCATATCTCTGAAACGCCACTATAGTGTGTTTAACTCAGAGATTGTAGAAGTTGCTTCGCCGGAGCAGGGCCGAGGCAGAGGAAGTATGCAATGCTGTCCTACTTTTCCTCGTCCATCAAAAAGACAATATACGTTTTCGTTTATTATTATATGATTTGTAGGGAATTTGTATGACGACTATTGGCACTTTAAATCCACGCCACTACAACTACCCTTAAATTTTTGTCCGCACATTACATACGTTACATTTTCCAGTACTACAAATAATAGTAAACAAATAACTTAAGAAAACTATTAAAATTAAACAATACAGAGTTACTAAACAATATTTCTTTCAAATTTGACTTGGAATATATCAATCCCATTTTATAATAACGCGAACAAATATAAAAAAACAATAAAAATAAATGCTTTATATATAATAAAAACGCTTATTTATCCTTATAAATATCTTGATAAAAATGTAGTTGTGAAAAATGCTTCTTAGAAAATAAACGAAAAAAAATATTTCCAAGTAAATCCATCATTGTCATCAAAATCTCTACGAAAACACTTTACTTTTATACTCAATGTACGTACAAAGTCGCGTGTGTGTGTGTGTGTGACAGTGTATGCGATTTTTATCGATGTCGAAAAAGTTTTAAATTTCCTAACTGCAAATAACAAAATAATATAGCAAACAACTAACAAAAATAATATAACAAACAACTAAATATGTCGTTACATAAAAAATAAATAAGATACCCCGAGTGACTTGTCGGGGTCTGGGTGGCTGCCTGACTGTCTGACTGCCTGCTTGGTTTGCCAGCTGACTGATAGACAGATACTGCAAGTTTTATGCCACATTTAAAATTGACAGCATTTTGAAATACTAAAAATAAATAAATAAATGAAAATAAATGGCAAATATTGCATGCTCGAATAAAAATAAGTCTAAAAAATAGATTGAACAGGCTTCCTCTGACAAGAAACATTAAACTGGATTGTAATAACAAAAACAAAATAAAGTAAAAGAAAATATAATAAAAATATCAAAGTCAATACAAAATACATATTTGTTAGTTGCCATAAGTTATACATATTCAAAACAAAGCCACCCGGTGTGTTTTGCTGTTTCCAATCAATGAAAACAGATAAACGTTCCTATACAATTTGAATTTGTTCACTTAATTTTTAGAGACAACCTCGTTGTCCTAAGCATGCAAGTTTACAATGCAATTAAGTTACAGGTACACGATTTGTGTTATCGATTCCCGTTTGGTATCGCAGAATATCGATAGTCCTTGGCTACCATATGACTGTTTTATATACAATATTTGGAGACATAAAATTATATACTCGTGCATACAATAGTTTTGCAAATACAGGAATATAATAACCAGATTTTTTTGCTTCAAATATTATATCTACTATAGAAAAAATGCCAAAACGGATCACTGCATTTGCATCAGTGTTCAAACAAAGAAACTTACTTACAAACGTACATATAGAAATTTAGATATATTTCTGCAAAACTAGGAAAATTTGCAATTTATTTCTGTTATTAGAAATTTAAATCTTTTAGTAAAGTTGTTTTTAGTTTATATTCTCAAAACCAAAAATATATTATCATTTTCATTTTCAAAGAGTGAAACACTAAAAAGATATTTGCTAGACTGCTTTTGAATCAAAGGATTTGTAGAAAACATGTTTATAAAAGTAATTTAATATAACAACTTCTAAAACTAATTACAATATTTGGTCAATTAAATTATTTAATTGAAAATATTCTTTTAAACAAACTGATTGGGAAATATTTGTAAATAATAAGTTAAATTTCTTATATAAAACATAACTATTATTTTTTGAGCAAAAGATCTACTTTATTTTTATATATAAAAAAAACTTGTAACACACACATTGTTGGTAGCGAAATATTGAATAATAATAAAAAAGTTGTCACAAGTTTTTTTTATATAAAAATAAAGAGGATCTTTTACTCAAAAAATAATCACCCCTATCGTGAACAACAAGGGGAATTTTTGTTCATATGAAATTTTTATTCCATTCGAAGGAAAAAATGGTATCGTGAATCTCCCGTGAGAAATTATTCCCGCTATCAGTTCTCAGTGAATGCAAAAAGAGAGAAGAAGCCGAAAACAATATGAAAAATCAAAGGATTTCTGTTGATAAATTTAAGTTTATGCAATAATTTAGAAAAATTTTAAAAAAGTATGACTAAATCAGTCCGTGCCTCCAGGGCAGGTCCTGGGGGCACGGACTGATTATATGACTCCGGTCATGTGCTTCGACAAATCCTTCTCAGTCGCATTCCCGGAGAGGAAGGACTGGATGGAGAACTCCGCGACTCGTAGTATTGCAACTTTGGTTTTTACGGACTTCTCGAAGATGGACACTGGCACTGGTTCGGGCGTATTTTCCGAGATTCTCGGCCTTTCGGTATCGCTCAGGCTACCCGATACCTCGACAGTTTTCCAAGCAGAGATTTATGCCATTACCGGGACAGAATTAAGGATTGATGGGCTCAATTTGGAGGCAAGAACTATTGACATCTGTGTAGATAGTCTGGCAGCAATTAGAGCCCTGGGCTCGGAGATGATAAAGTCGAGATGTGTTCTGGCATGCATTCAATCTCTGGCCAGACTTAGGGGGCATGATGTCAATGTGGTTTGGGTTCCAGGGCATGAAGGCATTCAGGGGAATGAGATGGCGGACGAATGCGTGAGAGCGGGTTCGGCCTTGGATGAAGCAGTATCGCGTAGGGACATTGACATTCCCTCAGTTGAGCTGCTGGGCAGATTTCAGGGGTGGGCAAGGAGGGAGGTGAGAAGCAGGTAGTCAAGTATGACTACCTGTAGGATCTCCAAAACTTTATGGCCCTCGCTTAGCAGAGCTAGGACTAGGCAACTTCTGTTTTTTGGGAAACAGCCGTTGGCACTCCTGGAAGGGGTCTTGACGGGGCACTGTGCAATTGGGCACACGTTTGGGCTTTCCCCATGATGGCCGCTGCAGGAGCTGCTTCGATGAGGAGGAGGAGGGGTCAGTACAGCATTTCCTTTGTGACTGTCCGGCCCTGCAGGAGCGTACGCTTAGACATCTAGGCTCTCATTCCCTGCGAGATCTTGACTGCCTCAGGGATGCACCACTGGCTGCCCTGGCGGGCTTTGTGAGAAGTTCTGGGTGGTTCTCAGGAACCACCATTTCGTCTTGAGAGGAGTGTGTAGGGTATAGTCCTCTGGGCATCACAATGGGCCTTTTGATGGCCTCCGCGTGTTCTTATCGCTTTACTGCGGGCAACCCTTTTAAGCTAACGTAACCTAACCTATGGCTAAATATTTAGTAGTCAATTAATTTGGATACATTTTGAAAACTAGACAAAACACATTCAAATTTTCTTAATCTTTAGAATTGGAGCAACAAGTTTTACAAAGACGCAGGCAATTGATTTGTAGCAAAAAATATGAGTCTGTGTCTTTTTAACAGGTCTTGCCACAAAAACAAAATTTGCTAACTCTTATATTCGAATAAGAATAGAAAATACTTACATTTTCCACTCTACTCCCCACCAAAAACTAAGTGAATAAATTAAAGGGAAAAGTAAAAAAACTTCCGGGAACAAAATCATTCACGATCATTGGAATTTAATTTTAGCGTGAAATCATTCACAGAGAATTTTTTCATGATTGCAATTTAAGGGTAAAGGGAAAAATTATTCATAATAGGGGTGAGTAAAACATAAAAATGTAATTATTATTGATAGGATAGTGTTCGTAAGATATTGTGAATTATGCCAGGATCAATGGAAAAATCAGCATCAATTTATATTTCAGTCCACACAGCGGAGTACAATAGCGCTATTTTCGAAAGCTGCTACTTTTTCATCATTAGTACTCATGTAGCCTACGAATAGTAATTGAATTTAATATAAACACTTAAAATGTTTAAATAATGCTTTTAAATAGAGGTGGAAAACTATCGATTGTGTTTTTATTATCCAATCGATTACTATTTAAAAACAATAGATTCTTTTTAATCACTGTCGATGGTAATATATAAACAGTGTTGCCTACAAATTGGTCTACAAAATTGTTAAATTTACTTGAGGCTAGAGAAATAGTTGCGGCATTCAATATCGATTGCAATCTAAATACAATTGACTTACGAGTTTCAATACCGAATGCCGTAGTTTGCCCTCTATTTTATTTTGTTAAATAATATTTTGTTTCGCAATTTAAGTGCAAAGAAATGTAATCTATGAGAAGCGAAAAACCTTTGTTAATACCACGAAAATATCGTCGATATATCGATAGATTAAAATTTTGATAGTCTGAAATCGATATATCGATATGTTTTTTTTCAAATTATCGAAATATTTGGATATATTTGGATATCGACGGTTTGTCATGTTTACTTTCTAAAGAAATTATTTCCGAATATTAAAAAAAAAATGTAATATATAAGATTAAAATAAAATAATACTGTTTTCACACTGAAAGCTAAAACCTGGTTTTAGCGTTCAAAACAGCTAATTTTGCGTTCACACTGCAAATTGCGATTTTAACATGCAGGCTATATAATAAATTTGTTCAAAATAAATTAAATCGCTTATAGAGATGTGTGCATTTGTTGTTGTACTTGTGCTCTAATTTTACAACACTTAATTGACAACCTGTACGGCAGAAGTTTTTGTTTGAAAAAAGAGAAAAAATTTATTATGCGTTCTAAATTAGAAATTATTTTACATTTTGTGAATAAATATTTTAAGCATATGGGACTACTTATACAAAGCGAAGAACTTCTTGGAAGTCAAGTTGTTATATATAACAAACGAAACCGGATTCTGAAAGAAAAAATGTGCTTATGCAAAAACACAAACAATACCAGCTGCTTCCAGTATATAGCTTGGCAGCACTCAACTTAGCACAGCCATAAACAGGCTAAATTTTATAAAACCTACTTAAAACCAATTCAAAAGTGATTGTATGTTGGTTTTAACAATATAATTTAGTATGGTAAAACCAGGTTTTAACAGTTGGTTTTAACGTCAAAACCAGAATTTATTTATTTATTTTTATTCTTGGACCAGCACTCAGTGGATGACCCCTACATATACGATGCATTGTGCCAGAACTAGGAAAATTGGTTGTGGGAAGGAGGATAGAGGGAGTAGTGTTTGTAGACGTTCGATTTGAACCTTCCCAAGTTAAAATTGGCAGGAAAGACCTCTGCTGGAAGTTTGTTCCACATACGAACCGTTCGGCCAAAGAAGGAATTCTCTCTGTAATGCCATATCAGTGTGAAAACACTATACAACACTGTGTATTAAGCGTCGTCAAAAAAGTTAATTAGATTTATTTTAATGATAAAATTACTAAGTTCTTGGCGACCACTTGACTTGAAGGGGCTCAGGCTGGAATATACTCTCTTCGTCAAGTGATCTTATTATCACAAATTCAGCATTTATATCACAAATTACATTCAATACAATAGGTAATTTGTGGAAGTCTCACACCTTGTTATAGTGTTTACCGGGGAGAGGATTACTAGGCTTCTGAGATGTTAATATTTGCTAGTGGCACTTTAAACTTATGTGTTATTATCCAATCGCTGACACAACAGAGCAAAGGGACTGATAGAAGAATTTAAATTTCGATTGATATATATATAGAATGCCGTAATGGCACAAGGCAATCTGAATTGTAAACTGAACTGAATAAATAAAAGTGATCCGATTTCAATTGTATTAAAATTTTAATTGATAGCGAGCCCCTTCTTAAACTCTTCATGACATATTCAATATCAGTAAATTTGTTTTATAGAAATTATTTTGCGAAGAACAAAAGAAAATATTTTAATTGTCTATAAGAAATATATTCTTTTAATTTCTCTAAGTGTTTCTATTGCATGATAAAATGCTGCGAGCATAACCTTGCCGTTTATACAATCATTTTATATTTTACTTAATTTGACAACCATTTTATAGACAACACAAGCGGGAGATTTGAGAAAAAAATTAAACAAAAATAGAAAAAAATGAAAAATAATAAAAAAGATTACGAAAAATAAATTTAAACATATTTGCGATAAATAATGACTGAATATTTTGTTGCATGAATGAGTGAGCAAAAGAATGATATTCATATTTTTCCACATTAATTCAATATTCATTCGTAAGTTTTTTTTTTTTTAACAAAAGAGGAAAAAAGAATGAAAATGTGTAAGCAGTAGAGATTCATTGTCAAGTTTTTAATAATTGCAAGGAATAATGAAATAATGTGCTGGCACAAAATGTGTTAATGAAAAAAGGAGATTATACATACATATAAGTATATCGCTACACAAAATGCAAATGCCACTATCTAGCATTTTAGAAAATTTTATTGGGAAACAAGAAAACTGGTTTCAATGATAAACTTATACACAACTAACGCAACATGTAACAAAATATTTAAAAAAGTATAAAAAAGTTATTTCTGCTACAAAATAGTCTTAATTGAAAAAGTTACGTATGGCCTGCTGTCTTGTTATGTTGCTCTTGAAAAAAGATATCAAATAGTATTTTACAAGATTTCAATTAATTTTATTTGAATGTAAAAAATTAATACAATACAATAGATATAAAGAAAAATAATGGAATTTAAAATTCATAAAACTTGTCAAAAACTTTAACGTTTGGAAAAAATTGTCACATACAAGCCATCGTTGCCACAATAATTTTACTTAGGGCTCGTTGCATTTAATAAATAGTGGCAACTATATTAAAACAGTATTGTAAATTTTGTCAACAACAAAAGTACACTATTGTATAATAAGACGATTATACAACGATATGACTTTAATATGATTTTTTTTATTATTTTTATGAATCGGTTCATAAATATTTCTTACCATAAAATCCTGAACCGCCTTGTTTGGTTTTCATATATGTATGCATTAGGATGAGTCACTGGAAGTTGTGACAGTACAGCTAAAAGACTACTGCCGCATAAAAAATCAGCAGTTGTAACATATGAACTCCTAGACTAATTTTTAAAAATTGACGGCTTTATGAAAAAAACCAGCAGATCATGAAAACTGGAGAAGTGCAAATGTCATGATTTTTTCGTGTCAAGCGTGATTATTAGTTATTAAAATCACGCCTGCGTGAGTGAGCGTGATTGAAAGATATAAAACCATGCATGATAGGGCGTGATTTTTAATGAAAGCACTCAAAACAGAAGATAAATTTCTTCTTTTGAATTCTTAATACTAAGGAAAATATGTGTGTAAGGGGTTTTTAAATAGGCACTTAACAACTTTGAATTTCATTTGTGAACGCATTATTTCACTGATCATCTAACTTCTACTTTCCTTTTTTTCAGTAAAATCAAAATTTTCTTCATGGTAAAGTTAACGTTCTCCTATTGGGCTCTGAAGAAGATGTGCCAAGATGATGAATTTCATCGCAAAATTATCTTCAGTGGCGCAGCTAATTTTTATGTCAATGGGTTCGTTAATAAGCAAAATACGCGTTATTGGTCTGGTGAAAATCCACATGTGCTTCATGAATCACCACTTCATCTACAAAAAATAAGTGTTTGGTGGGGTTTGCATGCCGGCGGCGTCATTGGGTCATATTTTTCCAGAGCTCAGATTTACTCGATTTTACTCGCGAGTGAAAAATACTCGCGAAGAAGAGTACTCGAAGATTACTAGTGTTACAAAAAGTTTACTCTCCACTCGTTTGTTTTAGGTGGGAGTACTCGCGAGTACTCCTTTTTAAAAAATTAGAGTGGGAGTAAAAATCTTCGAAATAGAGTGAGAGTTTACTCTTAAGAGTAAAATCGAGTGGAAAAATAGAAACTGTGTGTCTTTGCTGACTTGTGTGTGCGTGTGGTTTTTGTGTACTCTTTCAGTCTTACCATACTTGCTGCTACACACACACACGCACACATACAAATCAGCAAAAACAAACAGTTTCTATTTTTACACTGTATGAAGAAGACTGAAAGAGTACTCGGCAAGAGTATAATCTGCTCGATTTCGAGCGTATTTTACTCGCACTCGAAATCGAGCGAAGCATATGCGCTCTTATTCGAGTGCCATAGAAAAATCGAGTACACTCGATATTTTTTTTTCACTCGCAGGAGTACTCGCGCTCGAATTCGAGCGAGTTTCACTCTCTACTCGAATTCGAGCGAAGATTTCGGAGCTCTGTATTTTTCATCGGCAATAAGGATGGCCACGTTACTGTGAATGTCGATCGTTATCGCGACATTATTACAGATTATTTTTGCCCGAATTAGAAAACATGGACCTGGACGACATGTGGTTTCAACAGGACGGTGCCACAAGCCACACAGCACACGTTACAATAGATTTATTGGTTTGCATTTTATTTAAAAATTGTTTTTAAATTTCTTATTGGAAAACCCTTTACATGCATACATACATATTTATTTGTTATAGCGATATATACTATCACACACTAGATCAATTTTGCTGTGAGCTCGGGTGATTTAAACAAAAAGAAATGTTTACCATTGTGCGTGAAAGGACGTGATTAAAAATAATGCTTTCGCCTTAAAAATTGCCGTGCGTCAAAAAATTTCAGTTTCGTGATCGTGACCTTAATTTTACTCAAGGGCACATCCCTAATGAAAACCGCCGAAAATTCATACACAACAAAAATACACTATTGTATAATAAGACGATTAGACAACGCTACGACTTTAATATGATATTTTTGTTATTTTTATGAATTGTTTCATAAATATGTATGTCTGGTTTTCACATATTAGGATGAGTCACCAGATGTTGTAGCAGTAAAGAGAAATCAATGCACTTGCATTTCAATGGCTTTATGAATATACAAAATTATCGAACTTGGAGCTCGGAAAATTATTAGAAAATCCTCATGCAAGTCATGAGCTCAAACCCAAGAAGTAACGCTTGGATACATGAAAATATATATTAATAGCCTATCCTCAGAGCCGAGGGGTCAGTTGACGTCTATTTTATTCCATACTTAATCGCAATATGTCTTCTTTACTATTCAATAAAAAGTCACAAGTATTTGAAAAAATTCACGTATTTTTATTTTAAAAAGAAAAAAATTCATTCTTACGGAAACACTCTTTATAACAGAGATGATAGCCCGCAGTCCAGTTTAACGTCCGTTGCGAATGCAGTTATTTCACTAATTTCGTTTTCTTGTACAATTGACATGATAATAACAACATGATGTGGCACGTTCTTCTACAATAACTATGTCAACACTCCTCCAACTGTCAAAGTGTTGAAATCGATGTATTTTAAGGTTAACGGGACAGTTTCATTATGGGGAATGCCCAATGATTTTTTTTAGTCCGATTGCATGATTAAAATGGTTCGTTCCAACTTGAAATGCTGATCGTCAAAGTCATGTTTAATTTTCTATGCTGTATAATAAATAATTGATATCGATGATCACAAGTAGAAAGCCCCTAGCTTGCATTTTTACCAAATTGACAAAAAATTAGTGCAATAGCAACAACAAAAAGACGATTTTACAAGCAAATCACAATTACAGTTCCTGTTATAATCAATACCGTTCTTTTGCCTTCTCCTTTAAAGTTACAATTATTTGAGTTGCGGCCCTTGTACTTGTAACCTTCGATATGAATAATAAAATTTCCCTTTGAGATATACAATTACACATCGCTTTAAAGGACTTTCATCAGGCATATCAACGCTTTTGCTACAGTCTGCCACAAAGTGGCCCCTTGCCCAGGCCACTGACCTTCCGACTTTAAACTTCTGTTAATGCTTATTTGCCATAACGAACAGCAAAATATTTCGCTGCAAAATAAAAAACATCATATAAAAGGATATTACACTTACCATTAAGACTTGAGCTATCATATTGCTCTGTTTGTAATGGTTCTCTATAGATAATCGGATCACTGCCACTGAAATCAGCCACTGTACCCGAATACAATTCATTATCTGCAATATATGAGGGAGAGAAAATGCTGGTTAGTTAAGTGTAAAGATAAAAAAATTATATTTATTAAATGCTTTTATTTATATGTATGTGTGTGGCATAAATGCCATAAAAAACAAACAACAAATTTGTTATTCTTTCTGTAATAAATGAAAGAAAAAATAAACAAAATAAACCAAATGGGATTTAACATTTGAAAATATTTTAAAAACAACCTTGAATAACTTGTGTTAGAAAACAAAAAACAAGATATGAAAGAAAATAATTTAATATATCGAAAACAAGTACAATTTATGGAAATTTTTGTTAAGCATAAAACTTTACAAATTGTAAAGCAAAATTTTTAATAACTGGCGTGTCCACAATATATAACAGAATTGATGTCACAGTAATATATAATAAGTCTGCCTTATCTATCTTCGAAAAAAAAACAATTGCTGCATCTTATCCTTGTTTATTGTCCTTTAAACCAGATTGATATAGCGGACTAAAAACGATCAGCGCAACCATAATGGTCCTAGATTTCTTAAGCTGCCCAAGAGTTTTGTATTTTGTACGTATTAAGATCTGTTTTTTAGATTTTATGAGCAAAAATTGTGTTCACTTTTATTCTTGCAAAATATATTTTAAAATTCTTCAGATTTTTTTGTCCTCTTTAATTATTATTCTACTCTAATATTTTTAAGCTTAAGGTCTCTTTATTTTTATTTAAAATATCTTAATTTTCAATATTTTGTCAATCCTTTGTGTGACTTCTTCAGGAAATTAAAATAAACAAAAAAAAATATAATAAATTCTTCTGGTTTCTTGACGTCTTTTTAATTATTATTGTAGTCTGATATTTTTAAGCTTAAGGTCACACAAAAGAGTGACGAAATATTGAAATTAAAAATTAAATTAAAATAAAGAGACCTTAAGCTTAAAAATATCAGAATACAATAAAAAATAATAATAATAATAAAATAAAATATTGAAAATTAATGTATTTTAAATAAAAATAAAGAGACCTTAAGCTTAAAAATATTAGAGTATAATTATTTTTACTTGGGTTCCAAAATATGATCAAGAGGACTTTTATTAGTGTGATAGAATAGAGTCCGGAGATAAACTATAGTATTCGATATGGATCGAAAATTTGTATTTAAGTTGTATTAAAATTATAATTCTTGTCGAATAAACAATTTTGGCTTCTGTTCAAAGTATTATTTTATTTAACAATATCACATATTGCATAAGACTACATCAGTAGTATTATATTGTATATAAATAAGACAACGATTTTTTTTCCTTTTTTTGTGGTACACTTTTAAGTACCTTATAGGGTACCAGTAATAATAAAATGTATATGATTTAAAAGGTACTCTTGTGTAGAAATGCACAATGATATAAATAAGTACGATACAAAATGTATTTGTTTCTTGAGGTACACTTTTAATTATTGTATCATCCACCAGTATTGATGTAACATGTATTATTTAAGAGTAATTTTTATGTAGATATGCACTTCTATAATTTTTTTTTCTTAATGCGTGATAAAAATACATTTTCAAACTTGATTGAATAGCTAAAATACAAATTCTACTTCATTTTTACATATACAATTCTACTCTGTTTTTTTGTGGTACACTTTTAAGTGCCGTATAGGGCACCAGTAATAACAAAATGTATATGATTTAAAAGGTACTTTTGTGTAGAAATGCACAACGTCATAAATAAGTACGGCATAAAACGTATTTACTTTTGGTAGTACACTTTTAATTATTGTATCCTGGACAAGTAATGTAACATGTATTATTTGAAAGTAGTTTTTATGTAAATATGCACACTATAAACATTTTTTGATTAATGCTTAATACAAAAGTGATAAAAATGAGTTTTAAAATGCGATTGAATAGTTAAAATACAAATTCTACAAAATTTTTACAAATACAATTCTACGTTGTTTTTTTGCGGTACACTTTTAAGTGCCGTATAGGGCACCAGTAATAACAAAATGTATATGATTTAAAAAGTACTTTTGTGTAGAAATGCACAACGTCATAAATAAGTACGGCATAAAACGTATTTATTTTTTGTGGTACACTTTTAATTATTGTATCATTCACCAGTATTGATGTAACATGTATTGTTTACAAGTAATTTTTATGTAGATATGCACATGATAAAAATGTTTTCTTAATGCTTCATATAAAAGTGATAACATTGTGTTGATTGAATAGCTAAAATACAAATTCTACTTCTCTTTTGTAAACAACAACTGCAATAATTGTACCAAGTTTATTTGACACACTTACAATGAGCCCCATAATCAAATGGTAAATTAAGTTTTACAAAATAAAAATATTAACAAAAACTAAAAAAGAGTATGACAGCCAATGGAAAACCAACATTTCGTTGCTTTTCAGATTAATATTGCATTTAATAAATGAATAATAGCACAAGAATACAAAGTTTGAAAATAATATCACACATTGATACGAATGCATATCTAAAAACGTTTTAATCTATTTACTCAACGCTTGTCAGCGCTGAAAATCGCTTAATACCAGGATAAACTTGCACAACAATAAAATGCTAAAGAATTTTTTTTTTTAAATAAAAGACAAACTGAATAGAAAAGCGCATTGAAAAACTCTTTATGAAATGGAATTGTAAAGAATACATGATTGAGAAAAAAAAGACAACCAGGATTTGTTTGGAATCATTCAATATATAAAAATCAATAAGAACCAGTTGCAATAAGCAGCAACGCGAATTAAAGTAAAATCGCTTTTAAAATAAACTGCCAGTTGAAGTAAGAAGAGCTAAGTATGATTTTTGCCAAAACAGTGCATGAGCATGCAAAGGATTTAAAGGAATTTTTCCAATTGAATTAAGGTTTTGTTCGTTAAAATATTTGTTGAAAAAAAATAATCGTTTAAAAAATTAAAGATAAGAAATTATCTCATATTCATTGCAACAATATTTTTCTCTCGTTTTATAATTTTAATTTCCTATGCAACACACCCACAAAAACGTATAACGTTTATTTGTTTATTTATTACAATATTATCTAAAATATTGCAAGGATTTTTTGTTTTGTACAAACATTTTTCGATTTTATTTTAAAGTAACCCATAATATTATCTTTGCTAACTAATAAATTCTTGTGAAATAAATTTAGTTTTTTTGTTTTTGCCAATTTTACCCAACACAAAAAGTATTTAAACAATTCATGAATGTGCAATAATCTACGAGTATTTTATCGAAGTTTTCGTTTTTCTTTTTTCGTGTTCAAACTGCAGGAAAATAATATTAGTTATTTTTCATTGGAAATTTAATTGTGGTATACAAATAAATTATTTCTTGTTTTGGAAAATTTTATTTAATATAAAAAATAAAGTTAGAGCAAAGAAGAACTATGTATATTGGTGTTAGTTGAAAGTTTTATATTGAACTATTCTAGGGTGTTACTTATTATATTTTTGACCTGCTTTTTTATTTTTATACATATAATGCACTGTAATCGTTTACACACTTGGTTATTATGTACAACACATATGCAAAAAAATTTTGTAAATTATATTTCTTATATACAAATTTTTGTGCACAACAATTTTTTAAGGCTCACCCTATCATTAGAAATAGAAAAATATTTATATGATTCTAGATAAACATTTGCATATTCTCATAATTTCTTTTGTATTTGTATACACAAGACACTAGATATACCGAAGAAACTACAACAGAAAAAAGAACTTGTTATTTTACATATTCAAGGGAATTTTTTTTTTTTAATTTAAAAATTTTTTTTTTTGTCTTTCAAATTTTGTATGAACAAGTCATAGAGTCATATAAGGACATCTAAACATTCCCTTTGCACAGATTTTCTTTTGCTTTTATAAAACATATAAAAGAAACTTTTCCGACTTTAAAAATTTTATTTAGATTGAATTCGCCATGATTCGCTTCAACTCCAGCTGCTGGTATACGAGTAGAGACGGAAGACTATCGTTAGTGTTACTATCGAAATATTATTTTGATAGTTTGAGAAACTATATCGATATACTCGTATCCAGTCTAGACCAGTGATGTTAACCGTACGGTAATTACCGTATTGTACGGTAATTTAGCTCTACAAATTAATGTAAATTCTCTTGCGACTACATATTTCTCAGTAAAAACATCAAAAAAGTACGGTTTCATTACAACTATGCAAAATAATGCCGATTGTAGTTAAATTCTATACGTTTCTTATTATTAATTTTGTACCAGACTTTGCGTACGGTAGTTTTACCTAAAAACCGGAATTTTTTTTAGAGTTGTACGGAAATCGAAATAAAAAAGTTAACATCACTGGTCTAGACCATCAAAATTCAGAAAAACTATTGATATAGAGTTCCAAATAACAACATTCGTTATCGATTGAAATTTGTATGTCAATTATTTTGAAACTTTGATCGATATCGAATGCCGCAATTATTTCTCCAGTCTCGCTGAATATTTTTAAGCAGAATTAACGATTTTGTGGGATAAGTTTGAAAAATTTGTAAGCACTATTTATCTCCGACTATCGATAGTGCTTAAAATATATCGATTGTTATTAAATATTAATCGATTGTTAAATTAAACCATCCATAGTGCCATCGATAGTTCTCCACTTCTATATGGCAGGCCTTTCCGTTGAAAAAATCTAACTGTTACATTTGTTTCAGATCATTAAATTTTGTGCGGATCAATTTAATAAAATTAAGACTTCATTACTGATATCGTATAAAGGTTTCAATTCAATTAATTTCATCCTTGTCAATCGTAATCTGACATATTGCTGGTATGTAGCGATAATTAGAACATCACTGTTTTCGAAAGTCGTGTGAAGTCAAATAGAACACAAATTTAGAAAAAGCGACGGATATAAACAAAATAATTCAACTCAGAGGTTTATGCGAAATCCGAACAAAACCATAAATAGTAAGGGGTTGCTTTACCTTTCAAAGTATTTAAAATTTGTATGAAAAAACAACTATACATTTTTGAAATTTTGCTTTTGATTTCCATGAAGCGATTTGTACAATTAGACTCTTAATTTTGCGTTAACAGTAACTCAATATTGATAAACATTTTTTATAAATAGAAACAGTTGCCACAAATTTATGCATATGAGTACTGATGATGGGAGTGTAGCAACACCCGGCAACTGCATTGATCTGATCTGCAGCGTAAACTCATGTTGATTTTCTCTTATTTTTTATAATGTTTATATTGCCTATCTGAATATAATATTTTTAACCGTAATCCATCAAAGTTAATTAAATTTTAAAAAAGCAAAAAAAAAAAAAAAAAAAGAAATTAAAAAATAAAATAATAATAATAACAATAATAATAATAATTATAAAAATGTGAATTTATTAGTAGAACTTATTAATTTGAATTATTAAAATAAGAAGAAGAAGGTCAATTTCATAACTGGGCTGAATTGGGGCAGAGAGAAAAAAGTTCCCCTAAGAAGAACTTAATCAACCTCTAAAAACCCAAGATTTTTTGTAATTTTGTTAAGCAAATGATATATTTTTATTTCACAAAAGTTTCAAAGCGTTGAACTTGAAGCCAGAAAATCAGAAAAATTTACCTTTGGACTCCGCGCCCTTTAGTGGACGTTGACGTAAGATATTATATGCAAGAATAGTGTAAATATTTAACAGATTTTAATACTTAATACGAGATGTTTTTTCATCTTCCCCTGTCCTATCGCCCCAACCACCTTTGTACCCTAACTGATCCTATAAAAAAAATGTCTGTCCACACTTAATTACCTCAAGAATTTACTTTTTAAGTTTTTAAGACAAACATGGGAAGTCGGCTCCACGACCCTTCCCGTAGTGACCCTGTAAAAAAAAAATTGAGCATAGAAAGGGCTTAAAGGAGCTCTGACCCAGTAGGTTAAACATTTTTCATATATTTACTAATATTTGGATTCGACCCGGTCGAATATAACGTTCTTAATTGTTTTTAATTGATACTATATGACCGTTTTCTGTGAATCGAATCAATTTGATATCTTACAATTTCCAAAATAAATGATGGTGCTGAAAGTGTTCTTAAAATTACATAATATACTTTTCTTTCAGTTATGATATTTGAGGCTATTTATAATAGAAAAATTTAAGAAAGTTTGAAAGAATCAATTCGAAGAAACAGGCAACACTGTTTGGCACCTCAGCTGTTTTCATGCAACATATTGCTGTGAAACATGTTCAGTTTGGTTTATAATTGAATTAAGAATTCTCTTGCAAACGAAGAGCGCTTTGCAGATTGTTGAGTTTTTATAATCAAAATTTATAGCCAGTTTAAGAAAGTACATCGTACAATTCTTCCATTTTATGGATGAAGCTCAGTTGTGGTTGAATGGACTAATTTCTGATTGAATAGATACGTGAGCAAGCAGAATTACCGTGTTTGATGTGAAGAGCAGCCAGAGGCATAGCAAGAACTTCCAATGTATCACGAATAATGTACTGTTTGGTGCGGATTACGGGGAGGGGCATTATTGGACCATACTTTTTCAAAGATGATGAAGGCAGGAACGTTACTGTTAATGGCGATAATATTACATAGCGCGGAATATAGCCACAATGATTTGTGATTAATAGTTTATAAAGGGTGCTTTTTTATGAAGTATTTTTTTATACGAATCACTCTGTTGTCTGACAGCTATTTTGCCAGTTTAAAGTGACGTCTCTACTCAGTATTGTTTGGCAAAGTATCATGAACAGGTTAACTCCAGAACAACGCTTCCAAATCATGGAAATTTATTTTCAAAAACAGTGTTCAATTAAAAATGTTTATCCGCTTTTTTACCGCAAAATTCTCTTCAGGGATGAGGCGCATTTTTGGTTGAATGGAAATGTCAACAAGCAAAATTGCCGTATTTGGAGCAAAGATATTCCACACGCCGTTGAAGAATTACCAATGCATCCCGATAAATGTACTGTTTGGTGCGGTCTATGGGCTGGTGGAATCGTCGGTCCTTATTTCTTTAAAAATGAGGAAGGACGACGCGTTACCGTGAATGGAAATCGATACAGAATCATGATCAATGAATTTTTGGTGCCAAAACTTCAAGATATAGATATGAACGGAATGTGGCTTCAACAGGATGGTGCCACTTGTCATACTGCGGGTGAAACAATGGAGTTATTTAAAGAACATTTCAACGACAACATTATTTCGAGAAATGGACCGGTGAATTGGCCTCCGCGTTCGTGTGATTTGACGCCACTCGATTATTTTTTGTGGGGATACCTGAAATCATTGGTGTACGTGGATAAACCAGCAACGATTGACGCTTTGGAAACCAGTATTCAACGTGTCATTGCTGAAATACGCCCTCAAATGCTTGAAAAGGTGATCGAAAATTAGACCTCCAGAATGACCTTTGTGCAATATAGTCGTGGTGGCCATATGCCCGAAATTATATTTAAATGTTAAATGACAAGAAATTATCTACCAAATAAAAAAATTTTTTTTACCATTTCATAATTTGGCATGTGTTTTATTTAAATTTCAAATCAGCAAGCTCTTATAAAAACACCCTTTACAAACAAATATTTATACAAACACCCTACATTAATAGTTTTTTTCATGAAATTATAATTTAATTAACACTTTTATAAAACATTTCTGTGTATGAGTTAATGAAATCCTAAAGTGATGGTTTTCAAGTTTCACCAACATTTTATGTACAAAACTGTCTAGCAACACTTTTTCTCATTTATCTTACATTTTGCTATGTATTGTCCTATACTCTCCACACTGTGCATTTTAGATTAAGTATATTTGGCAAGCAAATACAACTTCAAAAGATACTACAAAAGTATATTATACATGTATTTTTATTTTTGATAGCAATTTTGCCAAAATAACTGAGATCCCCACAAGACCTTCAATAAGTTGCACATTAAAACACACGCACACACACAAACATACACACATGGAAACTTTTTCCTATTTTCTCACACACTCAGTGTTACATGAAAATCAAATAAAACAGCAAACGAAAATAAATATATTCATGATATTGTAAAAATATATTTATTTAAGTCAAAATGGTACTTGCAGACAACATATAAGAAGCCTAAGAATATGATATAGAATAAATAGAATAGAAAGAAGCTTTCAACTACTTGTGTGTAAAAAAGTTTCACTTACCCGGACAGACAGACATTCAAATATTTACTTAAAACAAGTCCGTATAACATATTCATTGGTTAAGTTATGGTTAGAATACACTAACAATTTGTAAAAACTATTCATTCAAATATCGAGTAGAGAAAGTATGCAGAGACAGATAACATTAAACATTTTATCCTTTTTAATACAAGAGAAAATTTTTAGCACAAAATATAATAAGTAAAAAAGTCATTGTTAAAACAGTCATTGAAATCAATAAGATAATTTTATTTTATTTATATACGAGTATTTCACAAATATACGATACAACTTACAACATAGTAATATGGTGTTCAGACATACGCCTTAATTCAGTTGATCGCAATTAACAGCATTATTGAGCTCAATTACCCATACAAAATTTTAATTAGCTAATTGTACAATTAACGCTTAATTGTCTATAAAATTGAGTAAAGCTTAAAATACAGAACTGTAAAAGTTTGTTTAGTGAGCACCATAATGCCTACTGAACAAACTTTATGAAACTTGACAACTCATGCTAGGAACACAATTGCGACGAACGACGAATTTTCGGTCGCGAATATTCGTCGCCAAAAATAAAACACATTGATGTATATGAAAATGCACACAATCGTGGCGTTGGGCGAAATTCGTCATACACTGCGAAGGTTGAAATAGATTTATTTCTAATTGTTTCGTCAGCGAACGACGAACAAAACAGTATCAGGTGCCCAGGTTTCAAATACTCAAACTGGTTTTTCATAGAAAAACATAGTTCATTACTGTAATGTTGCATGTAGCACGAACATTTTTAATGCATACTAAAAATGCATTCATCAGTTCACAAAAATTTATCATTCGGACGACTTTTTATTAATTTTGAACACTTTTTATAATATATTCTTTCTTCCTATATCCTACTTTTTCATATGTTCACCCCATCAGCTGTTAAATGAAGAGAATAATTTATTTACAGAAAAAATTTTTAGAAAATAATTACAAAAAGGAATTTGTTCTGGAAAAAAATGGACACCAACGGGGTAATTTTTTAATGTTTAAAGAATCTGGCATCAGAGGATTACAAAGATTTTTAACAAAATTTACAATTTTTTTGTTCATTATTGTAATTCATTCGTCGTTATTGTGTTTCATACGACGAATTTATAGAGCGAATTTTTACGAACGAATTCGTCGTACTGAACGAAATTCGTCCTTCGTCCCAGTTGTGTTCCTACCATCATATGTAAATAAATTCACAGGAAAAAAATGGCGAGTCAAGTTGAAGGTGAGTTTTTAAAATAAATTTTTTTTTAATTAACAATTAAAACAAATGAAAAATAAAAAATTTATTACGTACAACAAAAGCAAACTCTTTATAAAAGCCAAACTTTGTTCCATTTTCGCAAAATTTTAACCACAAATTTTCACAAGCAAAATGTAAACAACACCTTTTGCCAGCTGCTGTCAAACGCTAATTGAGTTAGCTATATTGAGTATGTGTGAACACTTTTCAATTAACTTATTATTGACTCAATTAAACATGCATGTCTGAACACGATATAAGGGAATATGAAAAAATTTAGCAACTGTTATAGCGGGTGTGTGGGCATGGTTACATTAAATTGCTTTATACCCTCCAAAAAAGAATTGGAGGATATTTCACTTCGCCATTCCGTGTGTATCGCACTGAAATATCCCTCTAAGACCTCATAAAGTATATACTCGTATGTATATTCTTGATCAGTGATGATAAGACGATCTAGAAATGTCCGTCCGTCCGTTCGTTTGTGGAAATCACGATTCAGTCCAAACGAAAGCAGCTAGAACCTTGAAATTTGGTGTATACATATTTTGAAGAATAGTATAGGTCAAGTTCGTAAACGGACTGAATCGGGCCAGAGGGGAAAAAGTTCCCCTAAGAAAAACTAAACCAAACTCTAAAAAAACACATAATTTTAACTTTTTTTTTTAATAATTTAAGTACGCAAATAATATATTTTTATGTCAAAGATATTCCAAAGCGTTGAACTTGGAGCCATAAATTCAGAAAAATCTCTTTTTGGACCCCGCCCCCTTAAGTATGGCATAAGATATTATTTGCAAAAATAGAGTAAATATTTAATAAATTGTATTCATTAAGGTAATATTCCTTAAAAATTAAATTTTTAAGTTTTTCTAAAGAAGCTGAGACGTTACCTGATCGTCCTTAGAAGAAAATATTACTGCTACAGTGAAACGAAAATACACCTGCTTTTATGGTGAACAATGCTGGCTGAATGTTTTTATAATTAATTCGATTTTCATCAACAACATTTGGTTATGAAAACACAGTTCAACGTGCTATACGAACTGCTTAACAATCGATTTATTGTAAAATAAATTTGGTGCCAATTTTTTGCCCTTAAGAGATTCTGTTCACTGAACCCCAACATAAATGTAAATCTTGTTAATCGTACTTATTACTTTAATTATAAGCTTGGAATTTGTTTAATACTAAATGATTAAATACTACTATTATTATATTAGATAATACTAAACTAACTAAAACAGATTTATTAACATTATTATCTACAACAATATAATTCAATCGCGTCAGCCTTATTCTTTCTTTTAGTGCAAAAAAACAAACATTATATTTTCACTTATATTTACATCCATTTTTAATTAAAAAGCCTCTGAGTGTTTGCTAAATGCTTACAAGAACTTTTCTTTAACAATATCTAATTCTAAAGTTTAATAAGAAATAAAAACTTTTCTAATTCAAATATATAATACACAGGCCTGTTTTTCTAAGGCTTTTAAATTACATACTCTCAAGACCATATAAGCCAACAAACAGTTAAACCTCAAATAAAGTTCTCTAAAGGAAACGACCTTCAAATTACAAAAAATATGTAAAAAAAAAAAATTATAAAAAGAAAAAACAACATCATTATACGGTGAAATAAACATGTACAGGCAGGCAGCAAAGTAACAATTTTCCAAATTAGTTCGTCCAAGGCCAAAAATCCCCAATGAGATGTTTCTTCTTGACTTTAACATAAAAGACGAGAAGAAAACTAAATGAGAAAACTGAATAAAAGGCAACATGTTATAGCCAGATGTTGGTGTGGTGGTTTAAATGTACATTACAATGCATGTGTGTGTGTGTGTGTCAAAGAGAGTGTTTACATAGATATCAAAGTATGTGTATGTTTGTTATCCTTAAAGTACTTTTAAATATTTAGAAAATTGAACATTTTAAGAATTAATTTCAAATATTTATTTAAAGACAAAATTTTGAAATAAACGCATATATTTATATACGAGGGCTGGGCCATAAGTTATTAGAGTAATGTATATCGACATTTTTAGCCTTACGCACGATCAAAATTTATTTTAGTGGCAAATTGGTTTTAAAGCTTTATTTTCCCTGAATTTCTATATCTTAAAATTAGATACTGATTTTTAGTACATCCTAAAAAAAGTTAAGAAACCAACGGATTTACAATGGAATTAAAAGAGGCTGAAATACAGCAGCCACTACGTAAAGAAATTGCTTAAAACTGAGAATGTATTAAAGCCGTTC
The DNA here is from genome assembly GCA_951800035.1 of Linnaemya tessellans. Classification (NCBI taxonomy): domain Eukaryota; kingdom Metazoa; phylum Arthropoda; class Insecta; order Diptera; family Tachinidae; genus Linnaemya; species Linnaemya tessellans. Next base: position 24,345,066 of record OX637533.1, on the reverse strand, counting down.
TCCAGAAAAAAATCTCTCCTCTGAAGGGCCAATTGGTTATATGAACATATTATATTTTTATGTAAAATAACACTAAAATAAGCGCTGTTGGCTGAAGTAGTAGAACACGAGACTATGAAGCGGAGGGTCGTGAGTTCGAGCCCCCGCTGAGTCATGAAATATTGTGTTGAATTCTTCTGATCAGCATTAGTGCGTTGTTGTGTTAGTTGTTGCCAGCCTGTTTCAATGATGAAGGCATAGTCACTGATCACTGAACATAATTGGCAGCGACTGACACTATCATGTACTAAAAGCAGAGTAACAGCACCCACCTTCGTCGGTCCTGTAGCAAAACTTAGCCGGCGAAGTAAAAGGTTGAAATAGCTACAAAAAAACTGTCTATCTTCTCATCTTTCCTAATCTGTCCCCTCAATACTATCCCCTCGTTTTCAGTTCCGGCGCAATGCATTGCATATATAGGGGTCTTCTCCTGAGTGCTGGTCCAAGATAAAAAAAAAATAAATTTTTCTTACATATTAAATGGAATTCGGTAGACACAGAGAATCTAATTTTTCATGTCACTTTAATTCAAATAATTTAAAAAAAGTTTTAAAATTATAATGATGTTCAGACAAATAACAATTTTATTTCTCTAATGCAATGAAAAGTCCTGATATAAAAGGATATAAATGAAATATTTTATAAAATATTATAAATATTTTAAAAATGCTTTAAAATTATAATGATATTAACCACAAATAACAATTTTATAAAGCAGAAAAAAAATTTTATAATTTTATATAAATTATAAATATTGAAATGAGAGCACAAAATTGTACCATAAAAGTGTACTTTTTGGACTTAAAAATAAATTTTTTTGTGGTACAATTTTTGTTTTTTCTGCTTACTTGAACTAGAATATGTACAAAATTGTTTAATTGAGTTTAAAATTTCAAAACAAACATACCCGTTTTCACCAGATTCCATTTATTATTTTTTAATTTAAAAAAAGTACTCGTATTATAAAACATCCAATTATAAAACATCAGTTTTTTAATAGTATTACGAAGCTTTTGTTAGAATTCTTAAAAAAAAATTAAATACAAAAATAACATTACAAAAAAATAAACGGGCTGCTATATTTGGCTGCGTCGAGTCTTACATACTCTTCACCGGCGGTCTGAAGTATATAATGGGTGGGCAAATTTGAGGTTAAGAAGTAAATTAGCCATCAAATAATGAAATGGTAAGAACTGAGCTGTCATCTTTTGACATTTATTTAGCAAAAATTTGGGACATTTTAACCATGCAACGCTATACTCATGTATAAAGAATTTTAATTGTGAAAATCTACTGTTTGAAAAAGTGAACGAAAAAATGCACCATTTTTAGTGATGAGGCCCATTTTCAATTAGACGCATATGGGCCTCACAAAATCCACAAACAGTTCTGGAAAAACCAGAAAGGGACCGCTTTGTTTGTGGTCAGGCGATATCATCAACCCGTATTTTTTTCGAAAATGAGCAAGGCAACGCTGTCACCGTGAATTCTCTACGATACCAAACCATGATAACTGATTTTTTGTGGCCACAACTGGTTAATGTTGACTTCAGAGAACTTTGGTTTCAACAAGACGGCACCACAAGCGACAAATTCTTGTGATTAAACGCCACTGCATTATTTTCTCTAAGGCCATTTGAAAGACTTTGCTTACGTGAGCAACACACAAACAACTGACGCTCTAAAAGATAAGCGAAGCTTTGTTACAAAATTTAGTTTAACATTTTGTGAAAGGGGCGGACGTGCTAGAGGTGGAGAATTGCCATACACCATATTCCATTGTTAATTCCCATATTTCCACTTTACTTTGGGATCAATAAAACTGAATTTCTAAAAACAGTGTGTTTTTAAGAGAATTTACTTTCTAACCTCAAATTTGCCCACTTTACATATTGTACATTTATTCCAACCCTGGAACCATATTTTTAATCTTTCTAATTTTTAATACTTGTTTATTTCTTTCTAAAATATAAAATATGTTTGATTACTAAAGAAAATTTCTTTTATTTTCTTTCATATTAAAAAAAATAATTTTCCACCTGTGGAGCTGTCCTTTTGGCTATTTTGATTTCTAATGCCAATGAATTTCTTTCAAAATGTCAAATATCATTAATATTCAAAGCAAAAGAAAACATATGTTTTAATTGGTTACTGTTATGTAACAAAAAAATAAAAAATAAAAAATAAAAATCCAGTTGTTCAAACCTGAAATCGTCTTTTTATTTTGGTTTGATTTCTAATAACAATTTAACACTTTCCCAATTATGAAATAGATTTAATTAACAAAAAACAAAAACTGGTTTTACTAATTGATTTTATATACCGAAAAAAAGTTTAAATTTTCCAGCTCTGGAATTATAATTTTTATTTCAAAAACAATATATTTCGACGTATTTCCATGGGATCAATCCTACACCGAAATCTGTTTCGGAAAATCGATTTAAAGTACACACAAACGGACATTATTTGTTCGACTTCCCCTATTCTTAAGGACCCAGAATTGTGTGGAAATTACACACGGAATGACAAACCTATACATGGGATTCCACAATTTAAGATAAAGGCTATAACAAGTTTTATACACATATATGTAACACAATTTTAAATATAAATTAAAATTTTCTATTTCAAGAAACTCTTTGATCAGCCCTCAAACAATAAATAATTCATGGAAATCAAGCTAAGGATACGTATAATAACTTTCTATTTTTTTCTGCTTGTGTATACGGATTTTATGCAAAATTTATTTGCATAAAATATTTACTCAAACTTTTTCAAAAAAAAAAAACTTGAAAATATAATCACAAATATCATAGATTATAAGTGGTTGCACTTGCACGTGTATGTGTGACTGCCGGTTTATATATGTGTTTTTACAAACGTATAATATATTTTAATAAAATGACATTTGTAACTTCATATTCATTTATATATATTTATCTAGAAAATTAAACCTTTAACTCGGCAACAAACACAAAAAATATGTAAGATAAAAATTATAGGAGAAAAAAGTTATGAGTACAATATTGCTTAGCAAAAGCAGTTGTGTAATACATATTTGAATATATGAGTGTGTATGCGTGTGTATGTGTGTGCATGTGTAAAGACTCTAAGGTATCCTTTGGCATGCAGCTAGAGTGCAAGTTTTTATTTTATATTTATATACTTTTTTTAAAGTGCTTTTCGAGAGTTTGATGCTTTCACAAAAATATGTAGATAAGCAAATATGAAAAAAGAAGAAGAAAATCACAATGGCATGCGTTTTATGTTGTTATAACTAAAAACGTACACAATCATTCATTTAACTAGGTAACGTGGAATTTTCCTTTATTTATGCAGAGGCAGCAGTCAAATTAGTTTGAACAACTCTGGTAGTTTTCAGAAGCTAAATACGTAAAGGGTGTTTTTCTATAGAGTGACACAAGTTTAAATCATAATAAAATAAGGAAATATATTTTTAATATCCATGAAACGGGGTTTATTCGAAAGAAAATTTTACGAAAATAATGTAGTAAGAATTTTAACGAATATTTTATATTGATATATTAAATTGAATTAAGATTCTTCGAAATTTGTTTTTAAATCTCAGAGAGACATGATAAATATTCCAAGGCACAAAGGCAAGGCAACATCAGTTTTTGTTATTCAACTTATACAGCAGAGCAGAACAGCTGTTTTCGAAAGACGCAACCCTTTCATCATCAGTGCTCATGTGTATTGTGATTGTCACCACTTATTAGGTGGCTTAGTTGAATGTGATGACAGTTCCTATTTACATAAATTTTATTGTGAAAAAAGATACGAGAACTGTAACTGCCTTTGTGCCTTGGAATATTTATCATGTCTTTCTGAGGTTTAAATTACAAATTTCGAAGAATTAGCCTATAGAATCTTAATTCAATTTAATATTACGAAAATAATGTTTAAATATGATTTCTGCCATGTGGCCGATACGGCTGGCGCGTAGAAGACGCAATCTGGAACATCAATTTTCAACAATTAAAAATATTTTCCATAAAGTGGAAGGCCACTATCCCCGTTGCTGAAAACGTCGTCCAATTGATTTAATCAATCAATCTTCAATGCCCTCCTGTACAGCAGCTAGAGCTTCTTCAGTGCGCACTGTTTGGCGCCTCACGGGAGGCACATTATCAGTAACAGTAAATGTGGCTCGACAACGATTTATTGTTCTTCGAATTAGCCGCTCTGAAGCACGATTATGTACGCCATAAAATGGAAGATGTGCACGATGAGTTTGACGAATAGAACAATTATTTTGATTAAAAATTTCAACAATTAGCACGCGTTGCTCTGGTGTAAATTGATTCATAATGAAATTTTAAAGCAAACTAAATAAGAAGCAACTATCAGCTGTTAAATGGGTTTTCAAATAAAGCAGTGATGCCAACTCAAAGTTGTGGCAATCTAAAAAAAACACCCGCTTTAATTTCAGCTAAGCGATTCTTTCTCATTTTTGCTTACCTCTACTTTTACCTACATTTCCAAAGTTTATATATAAAAAAAAATAAATAAAATAAATCACCTTCTCGACATTAATATTCAACAGCAGCTGTAGCTCCTTTTCAGTTCTTTTGCCATAAATTGCTGTTCTAGTCTCATGTTCAGTATCTACTTACTAGCGATTAATTACTCGTTTATCGTTACTAGAATCCAGTAAAGGTGCGGAGAAAAAACTTTAACTACCACCTTCTTAAAATGTTATACACATAATGAACTGGGAAGCCCTCTATTAGGAAAGGATATCTTCCATGAGTAGATTGCTTTGTATCTATTACACTTACAATTCTTCCATGCCCAATGGCTATTTATCCACCTATTGAGAAAGTTGCTTTATTACTTTTTTGTTTAAGTCCTGAACTACAGCCAATATTTTCGTATCTATCTGATGTCTGATAGCCAGGCAGGCCATAACCTCGTATGAGATCAGGTCAGGGGTTGTTATGGACTGTGTTACATCGCTGATAGAACTGGGCGCTCAGAACAGGCTGACGTTATTCTGGGTGCCTGGCCATAAGGGCCACGCTGGGAACGAACGGGCTGACTCTCTGGCGAACAGAGGAGTCCATCGTAGAATCATAGGACCGGAACCCTTCTTTGCCATCTCAGGAGAATATGTCAAAGAACAAAATGACTCCTGGGCTCGAGTGGAGTTTAATCGCCACTGGAAAGGCCTTCACGGTCTAAGACAGGCAAAACGTTTCATTACGTTACCTCGGAACAAATCCCAAAAATTAATGCTGATGGACAAGAATGACCTCAGATTATTAACGGGTTGGTTTACCGAACACTGCGGTCTCAGACGACACCAGTTTACCATGTGCAATTCTGAGACCAAAGTGTGTAGACTCTGCGGAGCAGAGGAGCAGACACCGGAGCACGTTCTCTGTGACTGTCCGGCAGTGGCGTCGTGCAGGAGGAGGTTCCTCGGAGGCAATTTCATGACTCCAGGGGAGGTGTACGATATCTCACCGGGTAGAGTAATTGGCTTTATTCGTAGCCTCAATCTACATCAGTGAACACTTGGGCTGCACAAAAGATCCTTTGGGGTCGTGGTGCTTATGGCCTCATATAATAATAATAATAATAATACAGCCAATATTATAAATTAATGGCGTTTTCTTTTCTACAAACATGTAATACACTTTGCCTTTTTTTCAAAAAATGTTCACTTAAACATAAATTCACTTTCTTAAGAGATGGTAAACAAAATTCTAATAAATTCACTGTAATATGATAATTTTGTTTGAAAACTGCAAAAAATATTGCCTTTTTTTATAGAAAAGAACACAACATAAGTGTTATTCCCCAGCTGTTGGAAAAAATCGTAACTGGTCATCATCTATCATCACATCCATTAGCGCCTTTACTTTTCACCATTCCAATAGAGATTTGAAAAATGTCACCTGATATCCTAAATAATAATTTCATATCACTTTTCATATCGTTACATGAATATCTTGAGGTCACTTTTTTATAAAAACTTATTATAACGTTTTTATTGTAAATTTTTCGATATCCTCAATTTTATATAAAAACTAAAGGAGAAAAGTTTTTATAATATCTATATGTAAAGGGGTTTTTAACAAGAACTTTGTTTTCCAACACAACATAAAGCAGAAAATTTAGATGGAGATAATTAAAATTTTTATTGTATTACGAAGAAAAAAGGTCGGCAATTATGAATGAAAACTGGCAAATGTCGACTACGACCATGCTGGCTTCAAAGCCAAATGCTTAAGCAAAATTCGCCATGTGGGGATTTTGGATAACCCCCAATTGTTGAGAAAGTCAAGGAATCGACAAATTTGGATCTGCTTCAACACTGTGGCTCAAGGCTGCGATGTTTTCAGTTCAACGACCCCAATTTCTTGTTGGCACATTTTGTATCGTGCCTATCGACTCAAATTTAACGACCAAATTTTTATGTTGTCCGAAAATGTCACGAATTTTACGAAATATAACTTTAACAGAACCATCATTTTCATAGTGGATTTTAATTATTTTAATGCGATTTTCGAGCGAAGTTGAATTCATTGCGACAATTGCCAAGGCATCTACTACGAATACGTCAAAAAGTAAATGTCAAAACTAAAGGGTCCGCCATCTAAGTTTTTTTCAACTAGTGCTTTATTTCGTGAATGGTAAAACTTAGCTCATGTCTGATTTCACAGATAATTAGTTTTATCCTTCCGCTGAACAAATATGGTTGTGTATACGCTTGAACAACGCTAGTGGGCCTGCGATGGACTTACAGAAGATGCCGATTTTGCCAAAAAAAATCATCTTTTCAGATGAAACTCATTTTGATCTTGGCGGGTATGTAAACAAGCAAAATTGTAGCATTTGGGGCACAGAAAAGCCGCACGCATACATTGAAAAAGCCGATGCACCCTAAACAAGTCACTGTTTGGTGTGGATTTTGGTCCAGACGCATAATTGTGCCATTTTTCTTCGAAAATGAGCAAGGAGTGGCCGTTACAGTCAATGGCGATTGTTATCGGGCCATGTTGAACGAATTTTTGTTCACAAAAATTGAAGAGGAGGATATTGGCAACATTTGGTTTCAACAGGACGGCGCTACGTGCCACACAGCCGAAGTTACACTCGATGTTTTGCGCCCTGTTTTTGAAGATCGCATTATCAGCCGCGGAGCTGATGTCGTTTGGCCACCTCGGAGCTGCGGTTTGACACTGTTGGACTATTATTTGTGGGATGCTGTCAAAGATAAGTGTTACGCCGACACGCCAGAGACAATTGTCGCTTTAAAGGACAATATTCGTGAATCCATTGGTGAAATACAGCTGCACACAATCGATAATGTGCTTAAAAATTGGACCGATCGTGTAGGCTACTGCATGGCCAGCCGAGGCAGCCATTTGAATGAAATTCTTTTTCATTATTAACCGGAAGGATTGCACTTTTAAATAAAAAAATGAGAAAATATTCAGTAGTTCTTTTATAGCATTTTAAAAAAAAAGTTATTTGGCGGACCCTGTATCATGTTGTTGGTGTTGCCACAATAGAAAAAGGTCGTGTTGAAAAATCCAAAAACTTTGTTGAATTGCTTTTACTTATAGTTGACGGCCTGAAGTAGAAATTCAGAGAATTAGGAAATATTGGCAGTAAAAACTTAATAGCTATTTTTTATAATAAAGTGACCTCAAATAACCTCCTTATATCTAAATTAAAAATGACTTGGATTGGATAGTAGGGAGCCAATTTTATTGATTCACTTGAACTTCAACGCAATGTAGAATGCATTTTATTGCAGGCGGTCAATTGATATAATATAAAAAGATACTTGGCGACAGCTTCTAGACCTAATCTTTACGTAGTTATCCTATTGTGATATCGTTAGTACCAGTGCCAGTCCCACTTGTGGTTTTATAAACACCGGATATAGAAATATCCTAGAGCGAACTGTCTAAGCAAATTCCTTAAGGATTAAGTCGCAGTATAGTTCTTTAAAGTCTGGAACATATCATCATTATTTTAATCAGATTATTAGATACTTTATTAATATTTTACCCACGACCGTAAATTAAAAAAATTCAGAAGAGTGATAGCTAATATTTTTTATCCCGCAAGACTCGCTGAAATTATATATAAATCTATCGATGTTACGCACAGTGCGGACATTTTATAAGAATTTCTGTTCTACTTTTGTGACATGTGAACTTTTCTCAAGTCACTGCTTTTTTCCTACAGTTTCCACTTTCGTCAGTCATAGGACTCATACATTTAGGACAATTTACCGTAGGACATTATTATAATGCGATGTGCGCCAAAGTCATCAAAAAATTTTTTATAAATAAAAATATTTTTAATAAACAGAAAAGTTTTTTATAAAAAACATATTTTGTATGAATAAAAACATTTTTTATAAATAAACATGTTTTTTGGAACTTTTTATAGATAAAAATATTTTTTATATATAAAAATAGTTTTTATATATAACAAAATTTTTTTATAAATAAAAAGATCTTTTATAAATAAAAATATTTTTTTATTATTAAAACATATTTTTTAAAACTTAAAATATTTTCTATAAGTAAAAAAAATTTTTTTAAATAAAGATATTTTTTTATAAATAAAAATATTTTTTATAAATTTTTTATAAATCAACATGTTTTTTTTTAACTTTTTATAGATAAAAATATTTTTTATAATTAAAACATATTTTTTAAAAATTAAAATATTTTCGATAAATAAAATTTTTTTTTTTAAATAAAGATATTATTTATAAATAATGATATATTTTTATAAATAAAATCATTTTTTATACACTTTTTATAAATAAAAATATATTTTTTATAAATTATGTATGTATGATTCTATTTTAATAGTGAACTTTATATATGTAAATTGTATTACAGGATGTTAATTTTTTTCTCAACAGGCTATAAGTTCAAATCTGCGAAACTGCAAATTATTTTTTATTTTTATTTACTAAATGAAACTTTTTATGTATACAAATGTTTTTAATAAATAAAAGTTGTTTTTTTTTAAATAAAAATATTTTTTATAATATAAAATATTTTCTATAAATAAGAGTATTTTCTACAAATAAAAATATTTTTTATAAATAAAAATATTTTTTATAAATAAAAATAGTTTTTATAAATAAAAATAGTTTTTATTAATAAAAATATTTTTATAAATAAAAATATTTTATATATAAAAATATTTCTTATAAATTATATTACAGGATGTTAATTTTTTCAACTAATAAAATAATAAATTCATTCATAACATTTTTTATAATTAAAATCAGTGCTTTTTGTTCATTTCTTCATTTCATGGGTTCTTACACCAAATCATCAGTAGACTTTATCCTAATTCCAAAATAACAAAACCTCTTATCTTATACATAAACTCCCAAAAATTAATTGAGAATTATACAAGCAAAACCATGGGATTTGAAATTCAAGAAAACACAACAAACAAATTTTATTCGATATAAATCTATTTTGTTTTTCCACCTTCATACAATTAGTATATAATTATAATTAAAAAAAAACTTCTCTTATTTTGCTTAATTAAATTATAATTAAAATTATTTTTTATAAAAGTTTTTTTATAAATAGAAATATTTTTTATATATAAAAATATTTAACGAAGTTTTCCTGAAATATTGTCTGAGTAAATATATTTAACACATGCTTTGCTTCTTGCAAGTTAGTTGCGAGCCTTTTACATTTTTCGGAGAACTGATATTTACGATCCCTGATAAGACCTACAATCAATGTTGCCATATTTTTTTTTACAAAAACTGACAATTCCAAAAAAAAAATCAGTTTTTTTCGAAAAAAATCTGCCCCTTCAAAACCAAATTAAAGAAAATGTAATAAAATTGACAACTAAATTCAATTACTTGAACATGAATAAGAAAGAAGCTTTAGCTATCAGCAGCCGATGGCTCTGGAAAAAGCGAAAGAGATACATGGAATATTGGGAATATTAATCGTCAGGATTGGAGAATTTCGTACTAACCAATAAGGTAATAACTTAAAAATATGAATGTGGGAACTTCTCATATTCAATTTTCGTTAAAAACATTGGCTAAATAGTTGATATTCCTACTAACTAGCACCACTAACAAAAGTGGAAAAATTGAACAAAGAACGCTGATGAGATGGCGTAGCGGCCTCGAAATCAGTACTGATCCGTTCTGCTGGTTTGATGATTATTGAAAATATTCCTAATATTCCAATCTTAATATAAAAAAAATAAGTAGAATTTGAACAAATTCATTTATTAATAAAATAATAAAAGAAATATAATTTGCAGTCATGCAGATTCGAACTTAAGGCCGTTGAAAAAAATTAACAATTCACATTTGTATATGTTTAATTCATTTTATTGAAGAAACAAAGAAAAGCTAAAATATAACTTTTATATGTGATGTGTGTTGCTTTGAAAAGGTAGTACAAATTATAACATTGTTGTATTAGAATTGTATATGTTCGTTAATAACAAGGCGAATTCAATACCAGGTAGTCTCATTAGCCAATAGGCCATCAATTGTTTTAACCAAGCTGTTCAAAATCATTAAGTTTTTTCTCTCTTTGCTGACAGCCGATTTTGACAGCATAGTTTTATTCTTGTATTGTTGTAGGGAAAGGGCCACCTGGTATTGAATTCGCCTTGGGTAATAATATTGTAATTGGATGCGTCTTTATTTTAATCGAATAAAATTGAAAAAACTGCACTGATTTAAAACAAATGTTTTTTTGAGTAAAAACTTGGAAGCCTGTTTTGCACATAGAAAAACTGCAGAAAATAGATAAATCTGCACATCTGGTAACGCTGCCTACAATATTCAACTTTTAACAATAGATAATTATATTGAAAAAATTGCTAGTATCACAGTGAAAATTGGAAAAAAATGCTGATGAGATGCCGTAGCAGCCTCAAATCAGTACTGATCCATTCCGCTAGTAGCTTGATGCTATAAATATATTCCACTCTTAATAAAAATATGAATTTGAAAAAATATTGTGAATATTCGTGAATTTGAAGTTGAACCTGAATATAAATTCTTAGCTTAAATTAATAAGTTCGAATAAAAAAAATTCATATTTAGAAAATAACAACAATTTTTCAATCATTATTTTCAAAACTCTTATCATAGTTACCGTATTAATATTCCTTGCAGTGTACAAAAGGAATTTACCTGTTTGCTATCTCTCTCTCTCTCTCTCTCTCTCAATCCTCTCAGTCTCCATGCTACAGAATGTGTATTTTTATTTCTAATTGCATTAGCTGAAAAATATGTATGTGTGCTGCATAACTTTTTCCTCCCTCGGTCGTATCTTCAATCCCCGAATGCCCAAAAGTTTTCCTTCTCCCTCCATCTTCCTTTTAACAACTTTCTATTGAAATGAATGAGATTTGAATAGTTTACGTTGCACTTTATTTTCTGTTTTTTTTTTCTTTTTGTTTGAACATTCACAAAATTTAATTAAGCAAAATAAGAGAAGTTTTTTTTTTAATTTTATAAATGTTTAAAAAGTGTTTTATTTCTGTTTTTCATCTTTTAACTAAACTTTAAGCTTTTATGTGGGGGAAAAAGTTGATTTCATTTTTTAATATTTGAAATTTAATAAAAGTTGTTTTTACTCCATTTATTTTATTCCCCCCAAAATGTGGCATGGAAAATGTTTTAAGTTTTATTGAGAGAAACTGTACAAGCAGGTGAAAAATTAAGTAGATATCGCAATAAATGTACGTAGTAAATAATTTTATAACAACAGTTTTAATAAAAGTTGGAATTATTTTTATGAAAGGAATTCAGTACAATATCATTCTTTCCAATAGTTAAAATAACACGCAAGGAACTGCTTTTGTTTGTTCAACAATTAAATTTTATTAACTAAATGTTTCTGTAAATAAAACTAAAACTTTCGTTTAGGAATTTATATTGAAAGCAATAATATATTTAAGTTTTCTTTTTTGGTGCTGCAATATAAAACCCGAAGGTTTAAACGGCATATGTGTACGTTTGGCTGCTACGAAATATGATATTAACAATAACAGAAAAATAAAATGATAGATTTTTGTACAAATTAATTAAGAATTAAAAAAATATTGTAATTAATAGTAAAAAAAATAAAATTCATAAATACAGCGAAATATCTAGACTATTTTTTATATTCATTACACTAGCAGCACGGATCAGTATTGATTTCGAGGCCGACATCACGATGACAACGACATGTCATCAGCGTTCGTTTTACATTTTATCCATTCTCCCGGTGGTACTAATAATTTTTTCATTATAAAGATTACAGAAACTTGAATATTATAAACAATTATTTTATCAAGGAACGTAAATATACATTTTCCAAAAAATTTCAACTCAAAGGCTCTAAACTTTAGAGTTAGCAAGGACTTCACTGTCATATACCAATGGATTCGTATTGACAGGTTTTTTCAGAATCTATTGTGAACACAAAAATACTTTCAACTACACAACGAAAAAATAAACGATCATATGGAACTATTATATAAAACGCTCTTTGTTTTAGATCGCCGAGATAAAATAAAACTTTGAGGATCTTTATTTTTTCTCTGTTAAAAAAAACGCAGTGAAATAAATTTAAAGTTAATTGTACGGAACTAATTTTTGCTCTACTTCCAAAATATCAATATGTGTCTGCACTGTTGAATTATTATTATTAACAATTTACAAATAATTTATTAAGAAGTTATTTTATTTACACAAAATTGGAAGATATTTGGAGTTATGGCAAGTATTTTTATTTATAAAAAAAAAAACAGTTTTATTTATAACGAATAATTTTGCTTATAAAAATATTTTTATTTACAAAACATATTTTTATATATAGAAAAATATCTTTATTTATAAAAAAATATCTTTACTTATAAAAGATAATTTTGTTTATAAAAAAAATTTTGATTTAAAAAATATATTTTTATTTATGAAAAATATTTTTATTAAATTGAATTAAGATTTATAAGCTAATTGCTCGAAATTTTTTGTTTTAAATTCGGAAAGACATGATAAATCTTCCAAGACACAAAGGAAAGTCAATATCAGTTATTAGTTATTCAACTTACACAGCAGAGCAGAACAGCTGTTTTCGCAAGCCGCAACGCTTTCATCGTCAGTGCTCATGTGTATTGTGGTTGTTACCACTTATTAGATGACCTAGTTGAATATGATAACAGTTCTTATTTAAAAAAAAAATATTTTTATTTATGGAAGATATTTTCATTTAGAAAAAATATCTTTATTTATAAAAAAATATCTTTATTTATATAAAATAAATTTTATTTATAAAGAAAATTCTTATTTATAAAATATATTTTTATTTATAACAAAATATTTTTATATATAAAAATATTTTTATTTGTAATAAATAGTTTTATTTGTAAAAATATATTTTAATTTATAAAAAATTTTATAATTTATAAAAAATATTTTAATTTATAAAAAAATATTATTTATTTATTTATTAAAATATACCTTATAAATAAATTTACAAGATATACAAAAGGCGCCGGGTAACTAGACCATATGCGCACATTAGAAGTATTTACTCTCTAAGATATGTACATTTATGTATATTATATATTAACTTAAACATTTTAATATTTATAAATAAAAAGAAACAAGTAGAAAAGTATTCATGAAAATATATAAAAACAAAACTTTGGAATATGGAACTAAATTAAACATGTTTCCGAAGACTAACTCTGATTGATGTTAAATTGGCACACGTCGTACAATCCAAAATCTCCTCAATGTGTTTCCCAATTTTAGAAATTGGACATTCAGTAAAAATATGTGGAACAGATAAATTAACATTACAATAAGAACATCTTGCTGGGTCCGAGTGATTGAAATAATGTTGAGTATTGAATAAAGCTCTACCGACCCTAAGTCGGCTTAACATCACGCAATCGCTTCTTGTCAGGTTATAATTGTATTTGGGCCTTGGCTGCATTGGATAAAGTTGTTTTTGTATACGACGAAATTGGTTTGAAATAATATTTGGAATGCATGGTGTTACAGTTATTTCCTGAAGATTTTGAGCATTTTTTGCAACACTATCAGCATATTCGTTTCCTTCAATGACTATATGTGATGGAATCCTTATTATCAAAATACTTGGGTTTTCAAATGGCAGTTTAACCACGCTGTTGTATGTTCCATTTTGATTTTTAGATAAAGCTTTAGTTGCACTTAGACTATCCATGCAAATAATAGTTTTTACTCTCTTTTCAATGGCATATGAAATTGCGGATTTAATAGCACTTAATTCCGCCGAAAAAATTCCAGCATTATTAGGGATACGTGCTTCCATCTTTGTGAAGAATTGCGTTTGACTTATTTGTTCAATAACCGAAAATGTTGTTAGACCATTATTAAAAGAACCATCAGAGTACAATATCATTTCAGGAGAAAAGTTATCAATCTTCTGTTGAATATTTTTTCTGAAGACAAGAGGATTAATATTATAGCCCAATTCATAATCCTGTGCAAATGGTCTTGCATTATAACATTTGCAAATTGAGAGAGTATTTGAGAGCAATTTCAATGTATTTTGTTGGTGTAGAGAACAATTATTTTGCTCATGCTACGATGATAGACTACTTGCTCGAGATTGTGAACCGGGCTAATGTTTTTTGTAGATACTTAAACTCGAATCCGTCATAGCATAGTTTGCATATTATAATTTATAGTTTTTATCAATCAAAAATGCTTTAATTATAAAAAATAATTTTATGTATAAAATATATTTTTAGTTTTAAAATATATTATTGTTTATAATTTTTATGAATAAAAAAATATTTTCATTTAAAAAAATATTTTTAATTATAAAAACATTTTAATTTAAAAAAATTTTTTTTTCAAAATTTTAAAAAAATATTTTTATTTATAAAATATATTTTTATTTATAAGAAATATTTTTATTTATAAATAATATCTTTATTTATAAAAATAATTTTATTTATAAAATATATGTTTATTTATAAAACATATTTATAGTTATAAAAAGTATTTTTATTTATAAAATATATTTTTATTTCTAAAAAAAATACTTCAATTTTAAAAAAATATTATCATTTATAAAATTAAAAATATGTTTTGATTATAAAAATTAATTTTATTTATGAAAAATATTTTCAATTATTACATTATTCTATTTTTTCAGCCTTTGATTTTTTAATTTTATTTTAATTAATATTGAGCTTGAGACTTATTTTTATAAAATAATAACTATAAAACTATTTATTTCATAATTATATCAATATTTCTCAAGCTCAATATTAATTAAAATAAAATTATTTTCAATTATGAAATTTATATAAAAAATAATACTTTTATATATTTTTATATAAACTACTTTCATTTAAAAAAGAAATTATTTACAAAATACTCCAAAAATTGAGGAAGAGAAAGACACACGTAAAATAAATTGATGAATATAAATTATCAATAATTATTTGTATAGCAGTAAAGCCCTTCTCCTAAGTCCATAAAAGTAATGCAAAATTAGTTGTTTTGCACAAAATTTTTTTAATTTCATACTTGCTGATTTTTTTGCCAATTTAAAAAAAAAAAGTTCAAAACTGATTATTGAGGGGTTTCAGCTAGTTCCCACGCGCATTTCACTGGGTCTGATGCAGATCGTCAGGCAACCTTTTCAACATTTCTTAGAATAGCTAAAGATATTATTTCAAACTTCGACTCAATTGAATCAGATGCCTAAACATTTCTTTTGCATTAATTAAAAATTACATACAAAAATTAAATTTTTTTTAACATGGGGATGCTCTAAAAGGGCGTCAAAAACGAGAAATTTTTGCAATGACAACTCTAAATGAAAAACATTAGAAATTATCCTGATTTGCACTACTTCTGGATCAGGAGTTTAGCATTTTTAATGACTTCCTTGGAAGCTGTTTTTACTAGGAATAATATATAATTCTACTTGATTAATTTTTGAATATCACTGAAAAAATTTAATCACCAGATATTAAAAACACAAATTATGTATTTTGTTTTACTTAATTTTATTAAAATTTCATATTTTTAAAATTGTTATTTTTATCCTGGAATGTTAATAAAATTAAGTGGAATAATGTGTGCTTAAATTTAGCTAAATTTATTTAATGTAGTTAAAAAATCCAGCACTTATTATTCAAAACTCCATTAAGTTGTATTTCAAGCTTTTGCTGAAATTGCGTCATAAATAACTGGAAATTTTAAGCAAGAAGTTAAAAAGCATAAGGGTTAAAAACACTTCACAATAGTGTTTCAAATAAATGAAGCACAAAGTTAAGGCAAGAGCGCTTTAAAATCAGCAAAAAAATAAAATCTAGAGGAGCAACAATATAAAAATAAAACAGACAAATTCTGAAACAGAGGGAAGAAGCCAGCAGTTATAACAAGGAAATATATTAGGGTAGTCAATTCTTTAATTAGTAATCGTTAGAACGATTAATTGCTACCCAACTAAATATGCGATTAATTTAAAATTTTTGTATAATATTTAAATCGCTTAATTTCAGTCGATTAACCGACTTCACAAATCCTAAAATTTTTTTTGGAGAATTTTAAAAATTTTTCTATATAATCTCGTATGCAAAATGTATACGTTGTGTGAATATCTAGCAATACTCCCCCTTATTCTATAACAATTTGTCGACGTCAACGTCAAGAAAATATCAAAAATAGGACAATTATTTACACTGTTTCTTCACCAATTATCTGCTTTTAACAGTCACTTGTTCATTTCTGTACACTAAAGAATAGTTTGAGGCCATCAGCAGAATTCAATTGTTCAGCACAAGGAGCATCTAAGCATCCCATCTTTGATATTGTCTTGACGTTCACATCGACAAATAGCTACACAATAAGGCGGAATTTTTTTTTAGAAATTTTCACGGAGGTCGACGATGAGCCCGAATAAAGATGCTGTGGCAATGAAGGAAACTATCAGCAGTAAAATGAATCGTTGCAATCAAAACTATTAGAAGTGTTAAGAGGCTGAAAATATGAAACTTGGAAAATGGAAGAATTTTTATGTATAGGAAGAAAAAATATTGGGAAATTCTCCACTCTGGATATCTCCTGACTTCTTGAATATCTACGATAAGTGAAAGGGGTTTTCCAAGTCGAAAGAAATGATTTGCTTAAGTCAAAAGTAAGTAAAAATAAAGAACATATAATCTGAATCCTTCATAATAAAACGAAATCTTATTTCTAAAAGATTGTTTTAGATCTATTTGAATCACTAAGGCCCTAATTTTGTTAATCAGTTTGCGTTTGAAAACAATTTCTAAAAACTTAAAAATTTGTTTTTTTACACAAATTGTTCAAAAACACAAATAGCAAACAAGTAAGATCGTTATATTCGACGGGTTCGAATCTTAAATATCTTCCAAATAGGAGCAGCATGGCTGAGAACCCTCTCCATCAACATAAAAATAATTTACGTTATTTTTGCAGTTAATATTTTATATAAATTAAAAACGTTTAACCTATAGGGTCGGGGTTTTTTAAGAGATTTCAGTGCTGGGAGGGTCACTCCGGCGAGGGTCATGGAGGACATATTTCACCTTTGTTGCAAAAACGAAAAACAAAATTTTTCGGCTTATCAAAACTATTTTTCTGATAGGGTCAGTTAGGGGCAAAGAGGGAATGGGGAGGAGAAGACGTAGGGCAGAGAATATTTCAGCTTCGTCAAAGCTGAATAATTTAATTGTTTAAGGAATGTAATATGTTACTTCAACGCCCAATAAAGGGGGAGGGGTAAAGAATAGGTTTTTATGATTTTCGGGTTCGAAGTTCAATGCTTCGGAAATTCTTTGAAATAAAAATGTATCATTTGCTTAACAAAAGCAGCTAAAAAAAAATTACAAAAATTATGTAGTTTTCCAGAGGTTGATTTAGTTCTTCTTAGGGGAACTTTTTTCCCCTCTAGACCGATTCAGTCCATTTCCAAACTTGGCCTGTGCTATCCTTCAAGATTTTTTTGTATCAAATTTCAAGGGTCTGGCACTTTTCGTTTGGATTTAATCATGATTACCAGACCGTCTTAGATTTCATCACTGAACTATATATACCTTATTAGGTCTTAGAGGGATATTTCGCTGATAAAGTGAATATATATTCCAATTCTTTTTTTTTTGGAGACTATGAAAAGGGTGAAACTATGTAAAATTTTGGTTTTGTATACATACAAGTTTCACTAACGCAATGTGATTGAGAAACTAGGACCTGAATTATCTAATCACAGGATGTGATTAATATGGTGTTTACATATAAAGCAATATTCAAATTATAACAATTAATGATAAATAACAATTAGAGACTAAATTTTCATATAAAAATTACAATTAAATTATTGGCAATTAAGAGATAATTGTTATAATAATGAGTAAAATTTATAATGCAACACTGTCAGAATTGGGTTCAGTGAAAAGCTTTTACAAAACTGAAAGCTTTTACAACGTAAGTATTTATTGAATACACTTTATTGAAATTTTACTAATGCTATTGGCTGAAGTAGTAGAATACTAGCCAATGAAGCGGAGGGTCCTGAGTTCAATCCCGCGCTGAGTCATGAATATTTATATGTATATTTATGATAAAAAACAACAAAATTTTTACAGAATAAATGTAAATAATAATAATTTTTAATATTATTATTTACATTTATTCTGCAATATTGAGTATGTATGAAGATCAAAAAAATATTATCAATTAACTGAATATTGTTTCAATTAAAAACGTATATAGGTTTTTACTCCCAAATTAAAAATTTTTTAGATCAAGTTAAAATTTTTTACAGAATCATAAATTTCAACTCCACACAACCTAAACATCAAATAATCAATACTGCCAAAAACTTAATCTTTAGGATTCTCCATCTTAGCAACAAACAATTCCACGAAAAAAACATAAAATACATCAGAAAAACGTTAACAGAAAATAGTTTCCCCAACAAACTCATCACCAAAATGATTAACGAAACGAACATAAAGCTAAACAACAGTACAATAGACAACAAATCCATCACTGAAAATAGAGAAAAGTTATATTATAGCGTACGTTACATCCCTGGATTGACGGATAACAAAAACATAAGAATTGCAATAAAAAACAACAACATAAATTTTGCATACAATCCAAACACAACAATAAATAAAATATTTTCAAAAATTAAAGCGCCAATTAAAAAACAACAACAAAGTAATGTAGTCTATGAAATAAAGTGCAAAGGTAATGAAAATAACAGCTGTGATATGGTATACATTGGAACCACAAAAAGAAATTTAGGAACCAGAATGGAAGAACACAAGAGAGATATAGAGAAAAAATAAACAATCAACAGCACTAGCACAACATATACTGAACACTGGACACACAGCTGATTTTGAAAAAGTAAAGATTTTAGACAGAGAGAATATTGGAAAGAAAAGATATACAATAGAAAGCTTAAGAATACAGCAAAAGATAGAAAAGACGATGAATTTAAAGGAAGACACGGACAACATCAGCACAAGCTACAAAGTAGCATTAAAATGAACTGTGATGTGCACTTAAATTGTGATTAAAGTTTTGTAATTTATTTTTAACTTTTTATTATTTATAAAATTATTAAAATTTTTAAATTACAAAGTTGTAAGTAATAAAATTTAGATCGTTTAGACACACATATACATATACATATATATGTAAAATAATTAATAAATGTTTTTTAATAATAAATAGATTTCCCAAACCCTTGATAAAGTCAACAAATAATTGACGAAACGTCGGGAAAAATGAAATAAAACTTGTTTTTATTGTCATCAAAACTAACCTAGGCCTTATTAGCTCATAGCAGAAATCATATAAAATTTTTTAAATTCAAACTCAATTTTTTCCAAAACAAATTAATATTTATTTAAAAAAAATTAAAATTTTTGCATATCAAATTCAACATTTTTCATGTTAAATTCACTTTTTTCAATTTAAAATTAAGTATTTTCATTTTCAAATTCAATTGTTTTTAAAGTTTGTTTACTTGTTGTTTAAAACTAAGTTGTTTTATTTAAAATTTAAATATTTTTAAAATTAACTAAATGTTTATACATCAGCTCGTTATTTTTGACCTCAAACTGATTTGTTTTTTAAATTAACTTAATTTTTTATATATTTTGTTTTCTTAAATATTGTTAAAAAAGATACAACTGCCTGTCCCACTGGAATATCTTCCAATCCTGTACAGTAAAAACTTTTGAATTACATTTACTACCAAATCTAAAAATAAGTTCATTCGAATATAATGAAATTTTAAAAAAAGGAAGAAACCTTAAAAATTAAGTTAATTTATATTTTTATATTTATTCTATTAAATTTTTAAACTCAACTCAAATCTAGTTCATAGTAGTACTAATCAAAAAGTTTAAAAATTAAACTACGACCCATAGAAATACGTTAAATAAGAGCTTAATACACATAAATTATTTCTTATAAACAAGGCCTTTATTTTTTAAGCTTTTAACATTGAATTAAAAAACAAATGAATTTGTATTTTAATAATTTGAATTTGAAAAGAAAAACATTGAATTATAATTGAAAAAAATTTAATTGAAAAAGGAAAATGTTAAATTCGTGATGAAAATAATTCAAATTACTTTGAAAAAAAGTTAATTTGTTTTGAAAATAATTTAATTTAATTTGAAAAAGGTTGAACACAGTATTACTTTTTATTAAAGAACTAGTATTTTAGTTTTTTACGAATAAAATCTCAAAATGGTAAATAGTTGGTGTTTTATTTATTGAAATTAATTAGTTTAAGGAAAATTTGCATTAATCGTATAACCGATTAAAACCGAAATTAATCTATTATTAACCGATTAAAACCGAAATTAATCGATTATTACCCGATTAATTAAATAACCCGATTAATTGAACAGCCTTTACTCAAACGTAAAGCTGTACTAGCATTTATTTTACAATTACGAATACAGCAGATTTTTGTTACACGTTCTGCCAGCTATCAAAGCAATTTGCAGCAATAACAATTGTTGACGTCATTATATGTATTCTTTGTTTTAAACAAGAAATTTCTTTCTACTCATTTTAGTTTTCAGTATTTATTTCAAGCTTCTGCTTTTCTTTTTCTTTTGTAAACAACAGCAGGTTGTTACGTAAAAGCTGACGACGAAAAAAAAGAGACACCATTTAGAAGCCGGAACAGAAATGAACAAATAAATAAATGAAGGCATCTTTAAAACGGAAGAAGTTAGCTGAAAACGTTTTCCGCAATGGCGTTTAAGTTATTTCAAATGACAATGTAGCGTGTATGAATATTGTTAAATGAAATGTTGTACTTATTATTAAAAAAAAGAAAGAAGAAAAAAAGGTTGAACTGCTTCGCTGTTATTGCATGCCTGGTGTATAACATGGTCCTGGTACAAACTAACACACGGTACTATAATTTGCTCCCCTTTGCCCCCACTGCTGGAAACAATGACAAGCATTTTATATTGTCTTGCCTTTCAACTTTAGCATGTTTATTTCACAAAATAAGCACACACACACACCATAAACACAAACATGTTTACGAAAATTTATAATTGTGACACTAAAGTTCTTTAAAAGTTGAGTGTAATGAAAATTTCATTATTAACATAACAGAAAGGTATTACTTTTCCCCTGCTCTGTGCAGCAAACCAAATGGTTTTTAGTCATAAATAAATTATGCTTTAGGAGCTTCAAAGTGAACTTTTGTTAAACGCATACTTCCGCTGTACTATAGACGGTTAAAAGCATAGTTTAAACGAAAAAGTCTGTTTTAGTTATAAACTCGGTTGAAGTTTTTTTAAAAAAATTTTATATCAGCTGTTTTTTGATTTTAAATATTTGCAGTTAAATGAGGACTTAAATATTAATATATACATTTTAATAATATGAAATACATTTCACTATTTTACTGCCTATTTCTCATTGTCGAATGAATTCTTTTTTCGTATAAATACATTTGAAACAAAAACAATTTATAAAATTTTTTATTTGTTTTATATATATTTGTACGAAAGAAAGAATTCATTCGACAATGAGAAATAGGCAGTTAGTCTATAATTATTTTCCAAGTTTTGAATTTTTTTCATTTTTTTATTTAATCTTCATTTGCTTCAATAACACAGTGTTCAGTTAATTGAGTTCTTCACAATTAATGCTCAATTAGCATTTAATTGTTATAAAATTGAGCAACATTACAAAATGCAGCACTGCTTAAAAAGTGTATTTTCCGTAATTTACATTATTGTCGCAGTTAATATTTTATATCAATTAGCCTGGTAGGTCAAAGTTTTTTTAAGATATTTCTGAGCACAGTTTTAAAATTCTATTTTTACAAGGTCACTCCGGGAAGATATCTCGCTAACTAAATAAATTAAGTAAATTTTTGAGGTAATTAAGTCTAGAAAAATGTTTTTTCTTTTACTTCAGGGAATATCTTAATTTTTAAAGAATATAGCCTTCTAATACAGAAGACGAGTTCCAAAAATGGATATTTCTGATTTTTTTGGCTATTTTTAACTATTTTGACCTAAAAATATGTCATTTGTTCAACAAAATTACAAAAAAAAAAAATTAAAAATTATGATGTTTCTTAGAGATTGGTTTAGTTCTTCTTAGGGGAACTTTTTTAGCCCTGCTCCGATTAAGCCCATTTATGAAGCTGACCTGTGCTATCCTTCAATATATATTGTATCTATACCAAATTTCAAGAATCTGAATATTTCCTTTGTGTCTTGGAATATTTATCATGAGATTTAAAACAAATTTCGAACAATTAGCCTATAAATCTTAATTCCACTGAATCTTTTAGTTTGGACTGTATCGTGTTTTTCGCAGACGAACGGATGGACATGGAAATTATGTGTTCTTAGAGGGATATTTTGCTGCGTTCTACATGCAAAGACAAGGTTAATATACCGTATATAAAAACCAAACAAAAAAAAATGCTAGATTTGAACTCAAGGCCCGGATATATATACGAGTATAAACATATTTTTTCTTAGTTGTCGTACGATAATTATATATAAGCACAGGAGGATAATTACTTTAATAAAGTAAATGTTTACTCAATTAAAAATGCATGTCTGAATATTGTGAACTAAAAGAGGACAGATCAGACACGCCCTTTGTTTAAGCTACAGATTGTGTAAAAATGTTGCTGCATTTGAGACTCCCTAAATAAGTAAATAATTGAAGACTCGCCCGAGATTAAAGTTTTGTGGTTAAAGGAGTGATGCTCCCCTCAACACATGACTTTAGGAAAGAACTTGCTGGCAAGTACGTTTGTTTATATGTTCACTCCTGAGAATTGTAGTGATGTTGGATGGTTTCT
Organism: Linnaemya tessellans; assembly: GCA_951800035.1. Lineage (NCBI taxonomy): Eukaryota > Metazoa > Arthropoda > Insecta > Diptera > Tachinidae > Linnaemya > Linnaemya tessellans. Next base: position 24,321,622 of record OX637533.1, on the reverse strand, counting down.
GTGGCTGAAAGTTGAATGAGGTGGGAGAGATGCTGATTTAAAAACTCATGATCTGGCAGACCTAATGGCTAATGTGGTTGTAAGCTGAGAAAGGCCAGTTATTCTTTAGTTACTAGACTACACGTAGTAGTAAACATTTTGATATCTTTAAAATCTATTACTTACGAGTACAAGTCTTCGATGAAACCTCAAGAAGTGGTGATCATTATCTTTATATAGTGTTAAATATTTTGTCAGGTTAAACCGTAAAGGTAGTTACACGAGTTTATCTTACATGTATCTAATCTGTGAAGTTTAGTATGCCGATTTGCCTTGTTGCAACTATTTGGCAAACAAATTTGGACATTATCATGGAAAAAAGTATGTAACTGCTTTGAGGGACTTCAAAACTAGTTTTCAAGGAAATACCACAACTAGAAATAACTTGAGGCAAATGCTTAATTTTTAGAGAATACTATTTTAGAATAAGTGTGCAAAAAATTTAAGATTAAAATCTTTAAGACACTATTTTGCCCTCGTACCATAATTTTTTTTTTAAATCGGACCCGCGCTCAAGGGATGACCCCTACATATGCAATGAATTGTGGCGGAACTGGAAAGGAGGGGTTAGTATTGACAGAACAGATGAAGAAAAATGAGAAGATAGAACTTTTTTTGTAGCTATTTCAAACCTTTACTTTGACGGCTAATTTTTTCTACAGAGCCGATTAAGGAGGATGCTGTTCCTCTGCTCTATGGTACACGACTGTGTCAGTCATGTCCAATTATGTTCAGGGACCGGTGCCTTCGACACAATTTTCATGACTGAGTGCGGGGTTGAACTTAGGACCCTCTACTTCATAGTCTCGTCTTAAATACTTCAGGCAACAACACCCTCAATAAGGAAGTATGCGATTTTAGTATCACTTGTATTCTTCTTAAGAAGGCAACAACGCTTGATTTTATTCTAATATGATCCTTTTAAATGGCAAAATTTCAATTCATTTTTTTTATTAAATAATACACATACAACTAAAAGTTAATATCATAGCTTTAATGCGGCAAATGCCAATAAACAAACTTTTCTTACTTACTATTGATACAGTCACAAATACTAGTGACTTATAATACTATAAAGTAAACTGGCGTTGCTACTAGTGGTTTACTAGTACATTTTATTAATTCTACTCCATACTTTTCCAGTGATATTTTCCTGAAGTAGAGTTCGGTAACGAAACTCATAGTTTGTGAAATTTTTAAGTATTAAAAGTGTTAGTTTTTAATGTTTAGAATTATGAATTCTTTATTTATCAAATTCAGTTTAATTATATTTCCTTATGATTTGATTGTTTAAACAGTTCGGTAGTTTAAAAAGGAATGACAATAAGAATCAAAGCTACAATTCATGAACCAAAAAGGGAACAAAAGAAAATAGAAACATTCACTTTGCTATGATTGCCATTTATCTTCAACAAAAAGACTAAAAGTTAACAGTAGTTTTTTAAATATTAAAAGAAAAATAAGATAATAATTCATTTCAGTCATCATCCGCCATCACAAAATTTCAGTTTTTTTTCGTTATCAAAATGTAAACGCATTATTGACAATACATCCAAACAGTCACTTAGATAGTAGAGAAAAGTGGTGACTAGGGGACACAGGTACACAGGCTTCCATCAGGGTTCATTTACCGAGAATTGTAACAAAGACCTTCATTCGTTATAGTGAAACAGAACTGATGATTGGAAATGAACTTAAATAGAGAGGTATTGAAATTTAGAAAAATCCGAAATACGGTTCCAGAGCTGGGAAGCTTACAACTATTTCTCGACGCAAAATTAATACCAAAAACCAATTATTTTTTGGTTTTTTTTTAATCTTGGACCAGCACTCAGGGGATGACCCTTATATATGCAATGCCTTGCGCCGGAACTGAAAACGAGGGGATAGTATTGAGGGGACAGATTAGGAAAGATGAGAAGAGAGACAGTTTTTTTTGTAGCTATTTCATCCTTTTACTTCGCCGGCTAATTTTTGCTACAGGGCCGACGGAGGTGGGTGCTGTTACTCTGCTTTTAGTACATGATAGTGTTAGTCGCTGCCAATTATGTTCAGTGATCAGTGACAGGCCGGCAACAACTAACACAACCACGCACTAATGCTGTTCAGAAGAATTCAACACAATATTTCATGACTCAGCGCGGGCTCGAACTCACGACCCTCCGCTTCATAGTCTCGTGTTCTACTACTTCAGCCTACAACAGGTTTGTTTGTAAATTAAACCTATTTCATACTTTGGGAAGCCTCAAATGTGTATTAAAAATTAAAAAGTAAACATTTTTTTCCAGAGATGGGAAATTGAAAGTTTTTTTTCATACTTTTTATTTCATACTTTGGGAAGCCTCAAATGTGTATTAAAAATTAAAAATTAAAAAGAATTAAGATTTTATAGGCTAATTGTTCGAAATTTTTAATTTAAATCTCAGAAAGACATGATAAATATTCCAAGGCACAAAGGCAAGTCAACATCAGTTTTTGTTATTCAACTTACACAGCAGAGCAGAACAGCAGTTTTCGAAAGACGCAACCCTTTCATCATCAGTGCTCATGTGTATTGTGTTTGTCACCACTTATTAGGTGGCTTAGTTGAATGTGATAACAGTTCCTATTTACACAAATTTTATTGTGAAAAAGAATACGAGAACTGTATCAAGCTGATGTTAACATGTTATTGTTACAATACAATTAGCCTATAGAATCTTAATTCAATTTAATATAGCAATATAAAAATGTTCGTTAAAATTCTTACTACATAAAAATTAAAAATTTTTTTCCAGAGATGGGAAATTGAAACTTTTTTTTTTTGGTACATGCAATATTTGGTAGTACATGAAAGTAAATATTTTTATATTAGCGCCAAATATGTATTACACAGTTTTATAATAAAGCTATTATGATAGTTGAGCCCAGTATTTTATCATAAAATGTATATTAAGTTAAACAGCTGTGACAAAAACAAAGTTTTTTCTAAAAATTTATGAAAGTCATAAGCAAGCAATTTAGATGATACCCAAGTGAAGAGTGGTAAATAACGCACCCTTTAATAACAACGACACTTATGCACATTTTAAATATCAATTTGGGAGGACAGCAATAAGCAAAATTAAATTTAATGATCAATTTAAAATTCCATTTTTCTTTTAGCTTCAAAAAACTTTCTAAATGGTTTAAAACTTAAAAATAAATCGAAAATTTATTTCAGTCATAATATTTTAATATCTGTCCTGAAGCATCGACAGTAGCACCAGGCACAAAATTCATTATTTCCACAAAATTTCGCCTGGAAAGTACAAAATTAATTAAAAATTATCATGGATACTATCTCATCATGCAGAGTGTAGAAAAACACATTAGAGACGTGTTAAACCTCTTTTCCTTTTGGTTTGCAGCACTAACACATTGAAGCAGTTATTAAAACACTGGTAAGCTGCGGAGCCAATCACGCACATCAAAGTATCCCCAAGGTCCGAATATAATAACCAAAATGTGTGGCATAATTTAGCAACAATGTTTGTAACGTGCATAAATTATCAAAGTGATTCGAATATACAAAATGTCACTGTTGCACGAAAACAAAGCACAGAAGTATGAACACACACACATGCAAACGCACTTAAGTAACAGTCCGATAGCATGACAGACATCACGGAAATCTCGTGGTTTGCTTTCAGTTCTCATAGGAAAAACATTTTCATGTTTTCTGTACTTGAGTTATACTCTCTGCATATACGAGTACGAGTACCTCTTTTTGTCATTACAAGCAATAAATACATGTTGAAGTTCGCAAATAATGGGGACAACATCCTCAAATAAATTAGCATTTGTTTCGGTTTTGCAGAAATAAATATATTAAGACTGCAATATAAGAAAACAAATAAATAAATTTGAGACTGAGATGTTAGATAATTTATTAAGGACATGTTGTCGGGACATTTTGAAGAGCTGGTTTTCACAAACGAAATTAAATAATTTATTGCGAGTATTTCTGAAGATGGTTCTTCCCCATTTACGCCATTTTATTAACTAAGTTGATTTGTGCCATGATGTGGCCTCTTGTAGGCATTTACAAGACGCCATAAGTTAATATTTATTTTATGAAAATATTTTGTACAAATTCTAGACATTTTTTTTAAAATTTCTTTATAACATTTTTGTTTTAAGGACCTGCAGTCATGTAATACCTTGTGTTGCAATACAATCATTTTCACAATTTTTAAAACTCTAATCATATGATGCAGTTCTCGTATGCAATTTCTTAATGAAATTTGTGTCGGGTGGGCCATCTATCGGTTTAAATTTGAACCACTACTTATTTCGATTCTGGCAATACTGGTGTCATTCTGTTCGGTTACAAAATTATCTCCACTGAACGAAATGAAACGATTTACGCTTGAACAACGTTGGGATTTATTGGAAATTTATTTTTAAAATAAAGACAATTGGCCGGAAATCGATTGTTCGATTGTGCCAGAAAAAAAACTTTATTTTAGAATGACGCTCATTTTCACTTTAGAGGGGCACGATAATAAGCAAAGTTGCCGTATTTGGGGGTCTTACAGAAGCCAAAGCACCCATTAAGAGTGACTGTTTGGTGTGGCTCATTTCTTTGAAAATGAGGACGGTGCAACCATTACGGTCCACAGAGGCACATATCGCACTGTGATAACTGATTTTTTTGTGCCCGCTCTTCATGCTATTGATGTGAAAGATGTTTGGTTCTACAAGATGTTGCAACTTGCCACACATCTTACGCCACAAGGGATTTCATGCATCAAAACTAATGCCACAAGCGATTTATTGCATCAAATGGCTTGATGGCCATTTAATTAAGCGAAATGGTGACGCCAATTGGCCGCTAAGAACCTGCGATTTGACGCCGTTGGACTATTTTCTGTGGGCAGCCGTTGAAGATAAGAGTTATGCCGACAAACCGGAGACAATTGAACATTCGAAAACCAACATTCGTGATGCCATTGACGAGATACGACGCCATACACTCGAAAAACTGCTCGAAAATTGGACCGATCGAATAGGGTTCTATAATGCCAGCTGTAACACCCATATCAATGATATAATATTCGTTCTCCAACTGGAACAATTATACAGGGTGTCTGGTAGCAGATTTATATTTTCAAACTTAAATAAAAAAGCCACAAGAGATTGGGGATTGCCATTATAAGCCCTCTCTTTGAGGTAGCCCCATAAAAAAATCCATGGGAGTTAGAGCGACCGTCCTCGGTGGCCATGGGATGTCCCCAAAGCGACTGATCAGTTTTTGGGGGGAAATTTTCCCGAAGCAAATTCATTGTAGATGTGGCTGTGTGTGCAGTTGCCCCATCCTGTTGAGACCACGTGTGTGAAGAGTACGATGGATGGGCTCGCAGGTTTGGCAAAAAGAATTCCGTAATCATGAGTCCATAATTTTCACCGTTCACGTTCGTTGGTTGGCCTCGAGAATTTTCGAAAAAAAAAACGGTCAAATTATCTTATGCGTGGAAAAGGCACACCAAACAGTTGCCCTGGGGCAATGCAATGGTTTTTGATGTTTCAATCGAGAGTTACGGGTTATTTTAAACCAGCAACCACAGTTTTGCTTGTTCACGTATCCGTTTAAGTGAAAATGAGCATTGCCGCTCAAAAAAATAGGATTTACAGTGTGAAAACGGCCCAAAATCGTTTCACAAAAATTTTTGCGTTAATCAAAGTCACTTTCTTTCAATTTTTGAACGATTTGAATTTTAAAAGGATGGAACTTCAGATCTTTTTTTTTTAAATTTCATGAATTATCGCTCTTGGAGGTCCCAGTGAGGCTGCTCCATTCCGTATTGAAAGTCGCCGATTTTCTGCGTAAACTGCTTTCAACCAGTTCAATGTTTTCGGGAGTCCTTGAAGATCGACTGGGCCCTGTCCGTGGGACACTCATAGTCGAAGCAGTTGTGCAGAGTCTCTACACCCACGAACGAATTAAATTTACACCCGCTCCACAACTTTTTTTTATCTTGGACCAGCACTAAGGGGATGATCCCTATATATGCAATGCATTGCGCCGGAACTGAAAACGAGGGGATAGTATTGAGGAAACAGATTAGGAAAGATGAGAAGATAGACAGTTGTTTTTGAAGCTATTTCAACCTTTTACTTCGCCGGCTAATTTTTGCTACAGGGCCGACGAAGGTGGATGCTGTTACTCTGCTTTTTAGTACATGATAGTGTCAGTCGCTGCCAATTATGTTCAGTGATCAGTGACTATGCCTTCATCATTGAAACAGGCTGGCAAAAACTAACACAACCATGCACTAAAGCCGATCAGAAGAATTCAACACAATATTTCATGACTCAGCGCAGGCTCGAACTCACGACCCTCCTCTTCATAGTCTCGTGTTCTACTACTTCAGCCAACAGCACCCACTTATTCGCCGAATATCGAACTTTGAACAAAATTATCGACGAGCAATTACGTAAGAATCATTACTCTTAAAAATGTCTCCACAGCGAACGCACGAAGCTCACTCGACCACTGCGACATCGTGATTGACAAATATCCTTCTTCTACGTAGTAAGAATTTTAACGAACATTTTTTTATATTGCTATATTAAATTGAATTTAAGATTCTATAGGCTAATTGTTCGAAATTTTAATTTAAATCTCAGAAAGACATGATAAATATTCCAAGGCACAAAGGCAAGTCAACATCAGTTTTTGTTATTCAACTTACACAGCAGAGCAGAACAGCTGTTTTCGAAAGACGCAACCCTTTCATCGTCAGTGCTCATGTGTATTGTGTTTGTCACCACTTATTAGGTGGCTTAGTTGAATGTGATAACAGTTCCTATTTACACAAATTTTATTGTGAAAAACAATCCGAGAACTGTATCAACCTGATGTTAACATGGTATTGTTTTAATACCCGTGTTACCGTTTGATTATTTTTCTTCATGTCCCATTTTTCTGAATTTTTTGTTCCATCATACCGAAGTCAAACTTTTTTGGTTTGAATTTTTTATACTTAAGTACATGTGAACGTTTTTCCAATTTTCTACTTTTTGCAATAATCGTATTTAAAGATATAAACTTGCCACCAGACGCCCTGCACTTCACAAAAAAAAAAAAATAAATAAAAAATAAATTTGGCAAAATTTCAAACCGTTCGTTTTATTGCATTTTTGAATTTAATGTTTTAAATGGGCCACCCGATATATTTTTATACGAGGTCTGTTCAAAATATAACGTAAATTTTTATGTTTCTCAAATTATATTAATATTTTCATTCATTTTTATTCTGCCCTTTTAAAAAAAGGACCCCTCAGAATCTGAGGCTCAGATGTTCTGACATGAAATTTTTTGTACGCCCAATTTAGCTCCCCAATCTTTGCACAACGCCGTCTTTTAAAGACTGTCTTTAACATTGAAACCAGGGGAAAAACCATACGATGCCATTGGCTGAAGTAGTTAACTTGTAAACTACAAAGTCGAAGGTAACCGGTTCAATACAGCACTCAGTCATGAATTTGGGATTGAATTTTTCTGATCAGCATTAGTGTCGTAGATCTCGGTTTATTTCAGGGAATTCTACATCAATCGAAATTTGTATATACGAGGGTAGCTAGATAAGTCCGCGGCCTCAACATCATTACTGATCCTTTCTGCAAGTCTGATGATTATAAAAATCTGAATTTAAAACAAAATTTTGAAGCAATTAGCCTGTCTTAATTGGCGCAATGCACTGCATATGTAGGGATCATGCCCTGAATGCTGGTCCTACTTCTAAAAAAAAAATTTTTTTTATATAAAAATTTATTTAACTTATGATATTCTGGCGCAATAGTAAGTGACTTGATGAAATGAAAAAGTAAGCAAAAAATTTTCCCAGTTTCAATTAGCAGAGACTAAAACCCAAGATCAGTTGCTCTGCGAATCCAACAAAAGATAAAATTAAATATTAGAATATTCTAGTATCTAGAATTAGTTAATTTTTATTCTATTATTTTTCTTACTATATTCGTACCAATATTCTAAAGCGTATGCTAGGGTTAAGGTTGGCAGTGACGTTAAACACCAAATAAATATACACTTTTCATTCAAGTTGTTGCCTTTATTTAAATGCATTATAAACTCCCCCTGAAACTTGTTTAATAAAAGCTTTTCTCTTTATTTTTTTCTTGCCATGAAAGAAAACCTCCTTCAAGTATTTTATGGACTGGCTGCTTAGAAAGCAACAGCTAACTAATTTCCAGCTGTTGTTCATTTTCTTAACGATGACACATTTAGATTAAACAATAAACGTTCTTTTCTCTATTATAATTTTTAAAGTTTTCTATTTATTCAAATTAGTGTTTTACTAGAATTTTGTGCCAACTGCATTAAAAAGTTAAGTCCAATAAAACTACAATTAAGCAATGCCTTTTGGTAAGAAAATTACTGCCAAATACAAAATAAAATAAATAACGAAACACATGTAAATATAAAAGTTCAGCTGTCTGCAAATAGAAACAGACTGAAACTAAATGCAAAAAAAAAAAAATAATCCAAAAAAATATAAAATTAAGTTAAAGCTCTTCTTTTGTGGCCTCCTAATAAAATTCAAATTACACTAATTTTATAAAATTGTACAAACAGCTACCAACCAACAGTTGACCAAGTTCTGCAGATGCACTAACAGACATACACACTGGATAATATTAAATTAAGGAATACAAAAACCTAACGAACTTTTGAAATGGAAGCCAAAAATTTATATTTTATAGAGCCAGCAATATAAAATATTTTAGCATATAAATTTTGGCAACCTGAAAGCTGGCATAATTAAGTATTTACGATTTAAAGTTCTGAAAAAAGCCCTACTATTACATTAAAAAATTGGCTATTATATAAAGTTGAATTATGAATCATAAATCGTAAAATATTTAATAGAGTTGTAAAAGTTAATGAGGTGTCACATTAAATGCTTTTGTATGTAAAAGTAAAAAGCATGTAAACTTTAAATTGCATAGTGCACAGTGGGTTGAAATGCAAGAGATATAATGACAGAAATGCTGTATAAATTGCATTAAACGCATAACGAAATTTCTATACAATTTAAATACAAATTTCGTTCGATATCGAATGACGTGATTTGGCAACCACACAACGGCTTAATCCAAGGATATTGTAGCCATGAAAATTTCTGGATCAAAAATTGGTAACTTTAGGACGTTTTTTTTGCAAAATATACGAAAAAAATATTATGACATAAGGAAATCTACAAAGTTGGCCAAAAGAAATCACCCTCTTGGAAGATGCTCTATTTTTGCAAATGGCGGCCAACGTCAAATCTGTTTTGACATTTGTGAACTAGACAGATGTAAAATAGAAGTGAACAAGCCATGGAGCGATACACTCCCCAAGAGCGCGGAATAATTGTGGACGATTTTTCGACCAAAATCATAATGAGCGATGAGGCGCATTTTCACCTCAGCGGGTACGTGAACAAGCAAAACTATCGCTTCTGGGGCACCGAAAATCCACGAGTGATACACGAGGAGCCATTACAAAGTGACTGCAAGGTGCGCTGTTCACGCTGGAGGAGCCATCGGCTGACTTCTTTTGGCCCACCAAATCACTTTTACTTCTGTAAAAATGATTCAAGAAATTACTTCACTTCCTCAACATTTCCATTGGCTGTGGATGTGCTGGCGGGGGTGTCCAGGGCGAGTGTCGGCATTCATATTTTCTGACCTTCTTTGGAAAGCTTAAACTTTTTTTCAGAGTACAATCACCATATCGAATGTTAACGTTTTAAGAGTTTTTAAAAATTCCATTCAATTTTTCACGCAAAATTTTATGCAAAGTTTTTAATTTTTCCGACAGCAGAAAAACTCCGATCACACCAGCAAGTATTAGAGAGTATTTATTTAATCGGGATTTTGCTTTAGACGGTGTTCAGATATGCAGCTTAATTGAGTTTTTCTCAATTAATGCCACTATTGAGCACAATCTACTATATAAAATTTTAATTAATTAATTACTCATCTAAAACTTAATTGCTATAATATAGAGTAAAATACAAATGCAACGCTGCTAATAAGAGTGTTTAGTGAGTAAAACACAACTTACTGAACAAAGTTAGTCGAGACTTTGTACCTAAAAAGTGGAAAAGTAAAAAACAAAAACAATAAACAAAATATGTCGAGCCATGTCGAAGTTAAGTTATAGATTTAGTTTCTATATTAGAAAATAAAAAAAAGCAAAAAAAGGTGTTCCCAGAATTGAACTTGAGATCTTTATGAATAAACAAAATGTTGTCATACGTTAATTGACTTGATCTAATTGTGTGTATACGAGTATGAACATCAACAAAGTGAATATTGACTCTATTAAAAATGCATGTCTGAGCACCGATTAATTTTGTCGTTGATCGGTTAACTCAATTAAGTAATTTCAAGAAAAAAAAAATTTATAAACTATTTATTATTTGGAGTTATTAGTAAAAATACAATAATAACAATTCTTAAACTAAAACGAGCAACTAGATAAGAAATAAATGCTGTTTTTTATAGAGTGACACAAGTTTAAATCATAACCAAACAAGGAAATATGAAATTTTATTTTAATTAATATTATTTTATAAAAATAAGCCTCAAGCTCAATATTAATTAAAATAAAATTAAAAAATCAAAGGCTGAATAAATAGACCAATATACAAGGAAATATGTTTTTAATATCAATGAAACGGGCTTTATCGGAAGGAAAATTTTATGAAATTAATGTTTAAATATGATTTCCGTCATGTGGCCGCCATGGCTGGCGCATAGAAGGGGCAATCTGCAACAACAATTTCCAACAACTAAAAAAAAGTTTCTATAAAGTGGAAGCGCACAACCCCAGTTGTTGAGAACGGCGACGAATTAATTGATTAGGATCATCTTCGAAGCCTAATCGAAGCGAAGTTAATGGCACCTGAAGTTTCTTCTTCTTTTAATTTCCCGCTAAGAAAATTGAAGATTTTCCAAAAATTGTAAAGTTACCGGTTTTACCCCGTTTTGGAAAAATCGAGTTTTCACCAGATCTCGATGTTTTGAGTTCCTAGGAAGCTATTCCTCAGAAGCCGTCACTATGTCTGTTTGTATGTATATGTGTGTGTGTTTGTAAGTATGTATCTGTCGAACCTTGACTCATTATGAATTGAAACCGGTTCGGACCAATACATTTCGAGAAATATCAAAAATAAACTTAAATTTTTTTTCGAAAATGTTTTTTTTTAGAATACTTTTCAAACGGCTTTTTGAATCGATTCCAAAAACTCTTCTGCTCTTGGTTGAAACCGGTTCAAGCGTTCGTGAGATATCGAGAACCAAAAATTTGAAAATTATATGAGTGATTAATTGGTGTTCTCTATAGGTATTGAAGAACTACTTCAATCACCACTTACCACGTGAAAATTAGCTGATCTATTCGAAAGTTATAGCAGTTTTAAGCCATTGGTGGAATACAGCTGCACACAATCGATAATGTGCTTAAACATTGGACCGATCGTGTAGGCTACTGCATGGTCAGCCGAGGCAGCCATTTGAATGAAATTATTTTCCATTATTAACCGGAAGGATTGTACTTTCAAATAAAAAAAGAAATTTGAGAAAATATTCAGTATTTTTTTTATAGCATCCTCAAAAAAAAAGTTATTTGGAGGACCCTGTATAAGGCGAAGCTCGTTCCCTTCCTTTACATATGATTGCAGCTTTTGCTGTTTATCATTTGAATTATTAAAGCGAACACCTTCTTTGTAAGAAATTTGTTTTTCAAAATGCATACATTTTGTATATAAGACGAGTTATATAATTAAAAACACAAAAAATATATGCTATATAATTTTGTTACATCGGTTAAACGTGTAAAATTAACTGGTGTAATTAAAAATTAATCGAAATAGGAAATAACGAATTAATAAAATAATAATTATGTAAGCGACACTGAAAATCAACTTTCATCTCAAACAAACATTTTGTTTGAAAAACATTTTCTTGCAATACTTCTGTGTAACACATGTTGGATAAAAGCGAGATAAAAAGATAAATAAAATAAATCATATTCAAAAAATCTACATACTTTTCAATATCAAAAGCCTTTTTAAGCCTTTCAGTCCCAGAGATTGTAGAAAAGTTTGAAAACTAGAAAGACGGTCGGTCACCATCACCAATAATATATTAACTACAAAAATTGTTAAATCATTTTGAGTTTCTTTATGCGGATACTGAAATAATAAAACAGTTTTAAGCCAAAATTTAATAACTTAAGTACAGCACAGTAAAATGTTTATAGATGCTTTAACTTTTTCAGCTACAGAGTTTGTTTGTTATCTTCAGATTATTTTCGAATTTTTTTTTTATTTTTGGTGCTTTTATTACAACTTTAAAAGTCAGTATTATCATTTATACAGCCAGCAGTTAGTTGCTTGGGTAAAAATACACTTTGATAAATGTTCAAAAGCATAAATACTACAACCACCAACTGTGTTTTAGACCATAAATTTTACGGCCTAACAAGCTCAAATATTTAACAAGCAAAGTTGAAAAATAAAAACAAAAAACTTGGTTTATATGTATTCTAAAAACTACATACTCATACACACTGTCATGCATGCATGCAGCCATGTTTGCACACATGCAAACATTTATGGGCACACTTATGAAAGCGGTCAAAGTGTACTGAAAAACTGGCACATACATACACACATGCAAATATTTACTGTGTGTGGTATATATATAAATATAAAAGGATATTTATAGGTGAGGGCAAGATATAAAGGGTGTTTTTTTATGAAGTTTTTTTTTTATACGAATCACTCTGTTGTCTGACAGCTGTTTTGACAGTTTAAAGTGACGTCGCTACTCAGTATTGTTTGGCAAATCATCATGAACAGGTTAACTCCAGAACAACGCTTCCAAATCGTGGACATTTATTTTCAAAAACAGTGTTCAATTAAAAATGTTTATAGAGCACTTCGTGAATTTTATGGTGCACATAATCGTCCGTCTGAGACCACCATAAAGAATATGGCAACAAGCAAAATTGCCTTATTTCGAACAAAGATAATCCACACACCGTTCAAAAATTACCAATGCATCCCGATAAATGTACTGTTTGGTGCGGTCTATGGGCTGGTGGAATCATCGGTCCTTATTTCTTTAAAAATGAGGAAGGACGACGCGTTACCGTGAATGGAAATCGATACAGAATCATGATCAATGAATTTTTGGTGCCAAAACTTCAAGATATGGATGTAAACGAAATGTGGTTTCAACAGGATGGTGCCACTTGTCATACTGCGGGCGAAACAATGGACTTATTGAAAGAACATTTCAACGACAACATTATTTCGAGAAATGGACCGGTGAATTGGCCTCCGCGTTCATGTGATTTGACGCCACTCGATTATTTTTTGTGGGGATACCTGAAATCATTGGTTTACGTGGATAAACCAGCAACGATTGACGCTTTGGAAACCAGTATTCAACGTGTCATTGCTGAAATACGCCCTCAAATGCTT